>CASBRY010000002.1:1200000-1670719 GCA_949129085.1 Zygosaccharomyces pseudobailii | reverse complement strand
CACCCACACCCACCCACACCCCACCCACACCCCACCCACACCCACACCCCACCCACACCCCACCCACACCCCACACCCCACCCACACCCCACCCACACCCACACCCCACACCACCCACACCCCACCCACACCCACACCCCACCCACACCCCACACCCCACCCACACCCCACCCACACCCACACCCACACCCCACCCACACCCCACACCCACACCCCACCCACACCCCACCCACACCACCCACACCCCACACCCCACCCACACCCCACCCACACCACCCACACCCACACCCCACCCACACCCCACCCACACCCCACCCACACCCCACACCCCACCCACACCCCACACCCCACCCACACCCCACCCACACCCCACCCACACCCCACCCACACCCACACCCCACCCACACCCCACCCACACCCCACACCCACACCCCACACCCCACACCCCACCCACACCCCACCCACACCCCACCCACACCCCACACCCCACCCACACCCCACCCACCCCCCACCCACACCACCCACACCCCACACCCCACACCCCCTTCTTACACTTCCTCCTAACACTAACTCTCCAAACATTTCTACCCAGCACAGGAACACCCCTACCAAAACTCCGGCCTATAGTCATTACCCGGCCTTTACCCCACACTCCTCTATCTTATCTTCCTCTCTTACTGCAATCACATTTCCTAATTCGTTCTCTTTCAAAACGATCATTCCTCCCGCCCTTCTCAACACTAACACCAATATTCCTTTGTTTATCTTTCTCTTGCTCCAACACATATCAAAACACACACCCGCCTCATCTCATCCATATTACTACAACAACAGAATATACACTCATCTACATACTTAAACCATACTGCTCAAACCACCTCCAAATACCTACACCCATCTATCATCATTCTTTGATTTAAATAATATTGCGAGTGTCATTTCTGCAATAACCACCTCTCTACTGCTACCCCTCCACTTAATTCCCATCTATTCATACATCATCCTCCCAACCTAGCCTCATCACCAGCCCTACTTCACCCAGTCTTCTGCCCTACTCTCTCTTACCCGGCCTCCCATCGAAAAACAAAATCACAACAATTCGCCCTTCTTCTTCACACTCACCCCTAACTAGCCCTCATTCACCTCTCCCCCAGCCCTATCTCTAGTTACCCGGCTTCTCCGCGAAAATGAAAAATATGAAAAATATCAAAGAAATGAAAATCCACAATTCCTTAGCCCTGCTTTCAACTCTCTCAACCCTGAATAGCCCTCATCTACCTACCCCTAAGCCCTATACTCATTTACCCGGCTTTCACGCGAAAAACTAAAAAAAAAAAAAAAACGTAAAATAATTCAAAGATCCTCAACCATATATCTTATGCCCTCCTACTTACTACCTATACAGCCAAAATTACAATGAAAAAAATGAAACCCCACACTCTCCCCGTATAACCTGCTGAACACAACTCATTGATATTCTCCAAACCGCTTCCCCACCTCATCAGGCGAAACTGCTTCTACTTGGCCTTGTATCTCTCCTCTATCTCATAAAAACACTCATATTATCCATTGCCGTGCCTACTTTCTCAGTCGCCCCATCATGCTCTATGAGAACCTAACCTTTTGCCCACAGCCTTCACCCAGCAAACCTAAGCCTTTGTCCATTGCCAATCACCATTCTTATCACAAACTAATCTAAAACAACTCCATCTTCACTATTTTCCCCTACTCTTGTCCTTAACCAGCCCATTGTACCTCATGACTTTTTCTCATTTCATGGCCATGCTCATATACTTGTTGCCATACTCTCTGCATACTTTCAGCACATCGAACCAGCATGTATCTTTGCCTACCTTCTGCCGCTCCTCTCTATACCTTCCTATTTCCGCTTTCTCAAGCTAAAACTACTCCAGATACTCTTCACACAAGACCACAACCATCATATACTCTTATGATCCATCATATTGCTTATCTACTTGCTAAAAATCCATAATATTCCGCAAAACTCTTATTCACTACCCTTTTTTTTGTTTATTTTTTTTGATTGTCTTGTTACGTAACCTGTCTGGATTATTCTTCCTTTCTGCTATGCAAAGAACATGAAATCAAAACAATGAAATTCCCAACAAAACATATATTCCCCCCAAGATTTTCTTATACTACGCTACACAGTACATAATCAGTGAGACTATTAACAACGTCCATCACTCCCCAACTTCTCTGCTGGAATCTCTACATAATAATATATCAATTTTACCGTCTGGGACATCATCGCTGCCTAGCTCTTTGTGAACCGCTACCATCAGCATGTAAAGTGGTACTCTCGTGTTATCTGCAGTAACAGCTTCAATGTTTGCCAGATCAAGCCAATGTGGTAGTAACCACACCTCCGAAATCTGCTCCAGAAGATACTCCAGTTTTTCCCGAAATATTTTATTGTAGAATAGGCCTATCAGCATCGAGAGGAAAGGTGTCCAGTGCGGCAGTTTACATTGCGTAGCTCCAAGCGCAATCTGATCTCGCAAATGCGCTCCTAAACTTAATTCATACCTGCTCCTCAGCTGTTGATGATGCCTGCCAAACTGCAGCTTGACATACTGCGGACCCTGCAGTCCAGCACTCGTCATGGATCGCAAACGCTGAAAAACCCCAAGTTTCTCGAGCGCCTCTACAACGACCGTATCCTCTTTTGCCTCCCATTCTTCCTGGCACTTTTTTTCATCCCAGTTCAAAAAGTACTGCAACACCTCCGTCTTTGATTCTCGCAAGTCGTTCCATACTTTAAAATACAACTCCTTGATTTGCCTTCCAGACATGCGGAAAACCCGACTCCCTTGCTTGCCTCTTGTCGACTCCAACACACTAATTGTCTTTCTTTTTCTAGTAATAGCCAGGTACCAAGCATAATTTTTTTGTATCTGAGAATAGATCTCTCTCTTTTTTACGGTAAACAATTTCAAATACCCTACAGGGTCCCCATGATATGGCTCGATATCTTCCAAGTATATTTTGTATTCCTCGTCATTTCGCAGCATTCTCTCCACAGCTAGCGCTTCCCAAGCTATCCTTCGATACGATACTTTTTGGCGAGGCCAGCAGACGCAGAGCTCAAACATCTTTTGACAGCCTTTGCATAATCCGTATTGTGTGAATACTCCCTCTGGGCAGAAATATATATCGATACCATAAAGGAAAAGATGCTTAATTTCGTCAGGCCGAAATCCAAGAAACTCTAATACATTCATATTCTCAGAAGTGCTGGGAAATTGTGCTTTCAGCTTCTTCCTCTCAAACAAAACCATTTGACTCTTTTTCCGCTTATGTGGCTCTTTATTAACGTCACACGCCGTATGATTACTCACATTGCCATTTGCATTAACGTTTCGATTGGTGCTAGCAGTGGTACTAGGGTTGGGAGTAGCCGTGGCATTAGTGTTATGATTAGCAGTGGCACTAGTGTTGGTAGTAGCAGTGGCACCAGAGTTGGCACCAGCAGTGGCACTTGTGTTTGTAGTGGCAGCGGCATCAGAGTTGGCACCGGCAGTGGCACTAGTGTTGGTAGTAGCAGCGGCACCAGAGTTGGCACCGGCAGTGACACTAGTGTTGGTAGTAGCAGCGGCATCAGAGTTGGCACCGGCAGTGGCACTAGTGTTGGTAGTAGCAGCGGCATCAGAGTTGGCACCGGCAGTGACACTAGTGTTGGTAGTAGCAGCGGCATCAGAGTTGGCACCGGCAGTGGCACTAGAATTGGTAGTAGCAGCGGCACCAGAGTCGGCACCGGCAGTGGCACTAGAATTCGCACTGGCAGTAGCACTAGGATTTGTGCTAGCATCGGTACTACGATTAATACTAGCATTGGAACTAACATTCGTACTATCACGAGTGCTCGCCTTTTCCTCGTCGCTACTATAGTACTCCCTGGAGCTGTCACTGCTATTTCTCTCCTCGGAACTGGACGGTAACGCCGCGACAGGCATGCAAACTAAAGCCTGATTTTCAGCCATTTTGTCCATCCTTTCTATCAATTCCACTGTATCTGCAGACAAGTCCTTCCTCGAGCCGCAGCATCCAACATGCTGGCCCTTTTTTCCTTTCTTTGATTCAAGTCCATAGAACTCGCGTACCTGTTCAGTTATACAACCTTCCTTAATTGGTGGCAATTCATCCCTACGATTACTTGCCGCCCAATTGTTTTTTTTAGATAATAGATAACAGACGCCTCCATCTCTGAGTCTTCCCACGCTTTGAATGTGCTCAATAATATTAAGTCTATTATCAAGCGTGATGACCATCATCAATTCCTTAATGTCAATTCCTTCAGTCACTAATTTCGTCCCGATGAGAACTCGCATGCTACCGTTAGTGACAAACTCCTCTGTACGAGACACCTTTTCTGCAGCACCCAGCTTCCCATGCATCCATATCACCCTAAAATGCTCTCTCCAGGAGCAGGCCAGTTCCTCCACCTGATTGGTCGTACTTGCAACTACAATGGCCTTTGACTTTGGTTCAATTGCGAACAGTGCCAAAAGAAGCTTCAATGCTTCTTCGGGAGGCGATTCGACCTTCTTCGAAATCTTGTGCACATGCCCTAAAGGCACCTCGGATTGCTCCTTGATAAGGTTAAACATTTGCGTTGGATAGCTGGATAAACCTCTGCTGAGATCCTCTGACCATTTGAACTCGTTAATGTCCATCGGTTTCTTGGTCAGTCCCATAAGCCCAATGCGCTGCAACGCAGCATCGGCTACAGCCTCAGGTGCTGTGCCGCTCAAAAAGATTGCTTTCTCGAAAGCGTCAAAATCGAGCTTAGCTATGCCCTCAAATTGCGACCGCCGGTACGCCTCCGTTTCCAAGTTGTGAAACTCATCTACAATGAGGTAACCTAACTTCACATTGTTGGTCCTAAAGGTGCACTCAACAATATTATCCCACGCAGCTATCCTGTTTGTGAAATTAGCGCTAGCAAGGTCATCGTAGATACCCACGTATAAATCAGTAACGCCATCGTAACCTTCTTCAATAAAGTTTCTTACAGCGGCCACATTCAAGCAACCGCCTCGGCCCAACCTGATCATGCAATTAGCAAGCAACACTGTGTACGGTACAAACAGAAACGACACATATTTCACGTCGCTCTTAGACGCCAGCGCTATTAAGGGGAGATGAAATAACTCCGTCTTACCATAGCCAGGTGAGGCCTGTACTGCCACAGAGGGTGTGTCTGCCATGTATATTTCATAACACAAGCGCAACTGATGCAAGTCCCTGAACTCAAAGGAGCTGCCAAAGAGTTTCTGGCCTGCGACGAGGATATCGTTTGTACTCTTAGGCTCTCGGGGCCTTTTTCGCGTTACCCTCAAAATTTTTTGATGATCTGAACTCGCCTCACCTGCCACGTCTCTCGCATTCCGAGTACTGGAGGAATAACGGTAGTCACTTTCAAGGCCTAACCATTGAATCCAACGCTCGGAAGCTCGTTCCTGCAATAAAGTAGCAGTCGTTCCACTAACACTCGTTAACGAAAAGGAATCCACACCATAAATGTTTCGCCCTGTTTGAACGGAATGATTGGCCATGAGTTCGCTCGTCGCCGACTCGTACAAATCTGTTTCTAATCTGCTACCTACGCAGTGCCGTCCTAGTGCAACCAACCCCTGACGCATCTCCCGAAAATTCAGCTTCTGAGGAGCATTCTTCGGAAGTTCCCTCATGTACTGCCGAAAAGTTGCATATTCAACGAGACAGCCCTTCGCAGTGTTCAGAAACAAGTAGGAATACAAAATTATCCTCGACGTATCTCGATTTGTTACTTGATCTAGATCTTCAAATCCCACCACGTCCATCCAGGGATCATGGTTAAAGGTGTCATAACTGTTACCAAGCGCACATATTTGCATTTGCCTTAGTACAGTGACAAAATAAAACAAGTAATCTGAAGTGAGTCCGTCAAGTGTCTTTAGTCGAGGTTCTGATGAACCGTTCTTGTTATAATCAGTGTACAGTTGGATGCGTCTTGTTGTATCGTCGACGTATACGTTGCGCTGAGGACCAGCAAAAGCGAGTAGCTGAAGCTCTGGATAACGGTAAGGGTATCCCACGGCGAAATGGATCATCCACATGAGTGGCACCGTAAGCTCGTCAATTGCAACAGCCACTCTATTTTTAAGAGCCGCTGTCATTTTGTTAGTATCTCTTCTCAACTTTGGTAACACAATTTCACGATATTTAACTGGTATCATTTGAAGAAAAGAATCGTTTTCCAGATACTCGTCAATTCCTCGCTTTGGCTCTCTGAACAAGACGTCTCGATTACGCAAAATGAGACTGGAAATATCAACCACTGAAGGCATATAAAAGCAGCTGTTCAATTCTTCCCACAGGTTATCAAACTTAGCCTTGCATGCAAAGTAAAAGTTGCGGACATACTCGCGGTTAAACAGTTTTCCGCATACTGCTACACCATCAGAAGAAGGTACCAAAGATATTCTATAAGAGTCCTTCAGCGCGGTTTCTTGTGCTACTTCGTGGTACAGAATTTTGATCCATTTCCACATTGCAACGCCGTTATTGTCGTCAAATATATCTAAATCCTTTGCGGTGCAAGCACAAGAGGACACTAATAAAGCTTTCACGGCATCTAGTGTCTTTCTGAGTCTTCTTGGAGTGTTAGGACTGCGCAACTTACATACCTTTAAGCCATGCTCGTCCACAGATGGAATAATGCATTGTTCATCCGCAATAGAACGATCAGCTTCATCACCAGCGCTACCTCGGGGACCCGCCCCAAAATTTAACGCACAAGCTCGCAAGATAATATGCAAAATATCACCTAGTCGGTCTTTTTTGTTCATCATGTCGTTGCATATCTGTGAAAAGTATTTTATTTCAGTGCGTGTACGTGGACATAGATCACGTTTCAGCCTCTCCGTATCGACTTTCTTTTCGCCAGGTATACTTGCTTGATATGCAGAAAAGATTGACAGCTGATCAACGTGTAATAACAAAAACAGGTAGGGCGCCAAATTGTATCCATACTTCCTTATGGTACTTTTCTGAAGATTTCTTACAATAGGCGCGCCGGAAACAAAGTTGGTGAAAGTACGCATGGTCGAACTGTCGCTTGGCCTGGCACTTGCAGTTTCGTAACAATGTTCTAGAACACGAAAGCTCAACTCACTATAGTATCCTCTGTTGAGGTAAAAAAGAGAAAGGGTATCGTAATCCCTCCCATTGAATTTTAAGGTATGGACCTGAAACAACGCGTAGACCATCAGGTTGATTTTCTTTGGAATAAGATATTTTGAAGGTATAGGTCCGCTCTGAAAATCTGGTCCGTCTTCAACAAACGTTAGAAACTTTTGCACATTTTTCTTAACCATGACGGCGATGACAATTCTTTCAAATGATCTTTTCCTATCCCTTGCAACAGTTCTGAATTTTACCACCTTGATTAGACCGGACTTTTCATCTTCGTAGAATGATCGCACTTCCGTATGGACCGTTTCAAATAAAGATATTGAGTGACAATCCACCAAGTCGTTTTTGTTATTTAGAGCCAACTCAAACTTCTCAAAGTTTGCCCTTTCAAACTTGCGCTTCTCGGAAACTTTCATCTTACTTTTGTATGTTTCGAAATTAACAATAGTATTTTGGTTCTTACATTTTTTGACAAGAAATCCATCAATATAAACAAACGATTCTTCAGTTTCCACTTTATCATGATCTAAAAATTAAGCTACCCTATTGAGAAGATGCAAAATCCTGCAGCGAGTACCAAAGGGGGGCAGCTACCCGGGTGCAAATCTCTAGCAGCCAAAAAAAATTCAGTTAGTAAGGAATACCACCAAGATTAGCCATTAACTTCTTCAAGGATAACACAGAAGACAGAGGATTTTCTGTTTTCCCCTGAGGATTATGATTCATCGCTCGATTTCTGGCCCGCAAAAATTAAGTCTTGGTACGTACTTCCTTGTTCAATTTCCATGGTGAGCGAGATCTCAACAGCCGGCTTGGTAAAGCAGAGTCAAGATCCTGTCCATTGCTCAAGCTGTTTCGTGGGCGTCCTCCCGGATACTTTAAACATCGAACTGTTGATCGCTCCAAGGGATTACGCGCTGAGCCTGCAACTTCTTCCACTCTCGAGAAGATAAAAAAAAAAAATAAAAACCCTATGAATTACATTTCCATATTGGGTATATGACCTCATGCTTCCAACCGAGCAAAACCATTTTGGCGTACCTATATATAGCGCGCCTGACAAAAAGTCTTCATCAAGAAATTCCCAAAACTTGTCCGACAATTCACCTCGAAAACGGTAACAATGTATTACCCTGACTAATAAGAGGAAATACTCATCAAAACCGTATCACGTTACTTCCATGCTGCTATATTGCACTATGAGAAAGTATCTTGACGCTAGATTTTTGGCCATAATCTGCGTCACAAGTGCCTAAAAAGGAAAGCATCGTATAAGATTACTTAACATGCTGCATTTCTCTACGAGCTTTTCTAACACCTTTCCAGCATGCAATAACATGACATATATATACCCCACCCACACCCCACCCACACCCCACCCACACCCCACACCCCACCCACACCCCACACCACCCACACCCCACCCACACCCCACCCACACCCCACCCACACCCCACCCACCCCACCCACACCCCACACCCCACACCCCCTTCTTACACTTCCTCCTAACACTAACTCTCCAAACATTTCTACCCAGCACAGGAACACCCCTACCAAAACTCCGGCCTATAGTCATTACCCGGCCTTTACCCCACACTCCTCTATCTTATCTTCCTCTCTTACTGCAATCACATTTCCTAATTCGTTCTCTTTCAAAACGATCATTCCTCCCGCCCTTCTCAACACTAACACCAATATTCCTTTGTTTATCTTTCTCTTGCTCCAACACATATCAAAACACACACCCGCCTCATCTCATCCATATTACTACAACAACAGAATATACACTCATCTACATACTTAAACCATACTGCTCAAACCACCTCCAAATACCTACACCCATCTATCATCATTCTTTGATTTAAATAATATTGCGAGTGTCATTTCTGCAATAACCACCTCTCTACTGCTACCCCTCCACTTAATTCCCATCTATTCATACATCATCCTCCCAACCTAGCCTCATCACCAGCCCTACTTCACCCAGTCTTCTGCCCTACTCTCTCTTACCCGGCCTCCCATCGAAAAACAAAATCACAACAATTCGCCCTTCTTCTTCACACTCACCCCTAACTAGCCCTCATTCACCTCTCCCCCAGCCCTATCTCTAGTTACCCGGCTTCTCCGCGAAAATGAAAAATATGAAAAATATCAAAGAAATGAAAATCCACAATTCCTTAGCCCTGCTTTCAACTCTCTCAACCCTGAATAGCCCTCATCTACCTACCCCTAAGCCCTATACTCATTTACCCGGCTTTCACGCGAAAAACTAAAAAAAAAAAAAAAACGTAAAATAATTCAAAGATCCTCAACCATATATCTTATGCCCTCCTACTTACTACCTATACAGCCAAAATTACAATGAAAAAAATGAAACCCCACACTCTCCCCGTATAACCTGCTGAACACAACTCATTGATATTCTCCAAACCGCTTCCCCACCTCATCAGGCGAAACTGCTTCTACTTGGCCTTGTATCTCTCCTCTATCTCATAAAAACACTCATATTATCCATTGCCGTGCCTACTTTCTCAGTCGCCCCATCATGCTCTATGAGAACCTAACCTTTTGCCCACAGCCTTCACCCAGCAAACCTAAGCCTTTGTCCATTGCCAATCACCATTCTTATCACAAACTAATCTAAAACAACTCCATCTTCACTATTTTCCCCTACTCTTGTCCTTAACCAGCCCATTGTACCTCATGACTTTTTCTCATTTCATGGCCATGCTCATATACTTGTTGCCATACTCTCTGCATACTTTCAGCACATCGAACCAGCATGTATCTTTGCCTACCTTCTGCCGCTCCTCTCTATACCTTCCTATTTCCGCTTTCTCAAGCTAAAACTACTCCAGATACTCTTCACACAAGACCACAACCATCATATACTCTTATGATCCATCATATTGCTTATCTACTTGCTAAAAATCCATAATATTCCGCAAAACTCTTATTCACTACCCTTTTTTTTGTTTATTTTTTTTGATTGTCTTGTTACGTAACCTGTCTGGATTATTCTTCCTTTCTGCTATGCAAAGAACATGAAATCAAAACAATGAAATTCCCAACAAAACATATATTCCCCCCAAGATTTTCTTATACTACGCTACACAGTACATAATCAGTGAGACTATTAACAACGTCCATCACTCCCCAACTTCTCTGCTGGAATCTCTACATAATAATATATCAATTTTACCGTCTGGGACATCATCGCTGCCTAGCTCTTTGTGAACCGCTACCATCAGCATGTAAAGTGGTACTCTCGTGTTATCTGCAGTAACAGCTTCAATGTTTGCCAGATCAAGCCAATGTGGTAGTAACCACACCTCCGAAATCTGCTCCAGAAGATACTCCAGTTTTTCCCGAAATATTTTATTGTAGAATAGGCCTATCAGCATCGAGAGGAAAGGTGTCCAGTGCGGCAGTTTACATTGCGTAGCTCCAAGCGCAATCTGATCTCGCAAATGCGCTCCTAAACTTAATTCATACCTGCTCCTCAGCTGTTGATGATGCCTGCCAAACTGCAGCTTGACATACTGCGGACCCTGCAGTCCAGCACTCGTCATGGATCGCAAACGCTGAAAAACCCCAAGTTTCTCGAGCGCCTCTACAACGACCGTATCCTCTTTTGCCTCCCATTCTTCCTGGCACTTTTTTTCATCCCAGTTCAAAAAGTACTGCAACACCTCCGTCTTTGATTCTCGCAAGTCGTTCCATACTTTAAAATACAACTCCTTGATTTGCCTTCCAGACATGCGGAAAACCCGACTCCCTTGCTTGCCTCTTGTCGACTCCAACACACTAATTGTCTTTCTTTTTCTAGTAATAGCCAGGTACCAAGCATAATTTTTTTGTATCTGAGAATAGATCTCTCTCTTTTTTACGGTAAACAATTTCAAATACCCTACAGGGTCCCCATGATATGGCTCGATATCTTCCAAGTATATTTTGTATTCCTCGTCATTTCGCAGCATTCTCTCCACAGCTAGCGCTTCCCAAGCTATCCTTCGATACGATACTTTTTGGCGAGGCCAGCAGACGCAGAGCTCAAACATCTTTTGACAGCCTTTGCATAATCCGTATTGTGTGAATACTCCCTCTGGGCAGAAATATATATCGATACCATAAAGGAAAAGATGCTTAATTTCGTCAGGCCGAAATCCAAGAAACTCTAATACATTCATATTCTCAGAAGTGCTGGGAAATTGTGCTTTCAGCTTCTTCCTCTCAAACAAAACCATTTGACTCTTTTTCCGCTTATGTGGCTCTTTATTAACGTCACACGCCGTATGATTACTCACATTGCCATTTGCATTAACGTTTCGATTGGTGCTAGCAGTGGTACTAGGGTTGGGAGTAGCCGTGGCATTAGTGTTATGATTAGCAGTGGCACTAGTGTTGGTAGTAGCAGTGGCACCAGAGTTGGCACCAGCAGTGGCACTTGTGTTTGTAGTGGCAGCGGCATCAGAGTTGGCACCGGCAGTGGCACTAGTGTTGGTAGTAGCAGCGGCACCAGAGTTGGCACCGGCAGTGACACTAGTGTTGGTAGTAGCAGCGGCATCAGAGTTGGCACCGGCAGTGGCACTAGTGTTGGTAGTAGCAGCGGCATCAGAGTTGGCACCGGCAGTGACACTAGTGTTGGTAGTAGCAGCGGCATCAGAGTTGGCACCGGCAGTGGCACTAGAATTGGTAGTAGCAGCGGCACCAGAGTCGGCACCGGCAGTGGCACTAGAATTCGCACTGGCAGTAGCACTAGGATTTGTGCTAGCATCGGTACTACGATTAATACTAGCATTGGAACTAACATTCGTACTATCACGAGTGCTCGCCTTTTCCTCGTCGCTACTATAGTACTCCCTGGAGCTGTCACTGCTATTTCTCTCCTCGGAACTGGACGGTAACGCCGCGACAGGCATGCAAACTAAAGCCTGATTTTCAGCCATTTTGTCCATCCTTTCTATCAATTCCACTGTATCTGCAGACAAGTCCTTCCTCGAGCCGCAGCATCCAACATGCTGGCCCTTTTTTCCTTTCTTTGATTCAAGTCCATAGAACTCGCGTACCTGTTCAGTTATACAACCTTCCTTAATTGGTGGCAATTCATCCCTACGATTACTTGCCGCCCAATTGTTTTTTTTAGATAATAGATAACAGACGCCTCCATCTCTGAGTCTTCCCACGCTTTGAATGTGCTCAATAATATTAAGTCTATTATCAAGCGTGATGACCATCATCAATTCCTTAATGTCAATTCCTTCAGTCACTAATTTCGTCCCGATGAGAACTCGCATGCTACCGTTAGTGACAAACTCCTCTGTACGAGACACCTTTTCTGCAGCACCCAGCTTCCCATGCATCCATATCACCCTAAAATGCTCTCTCCAGGAGCAGGCCAGTTCCTCCACCTGATTGGTCGTACTTGCAACTACAATGGCCTTTGACTTTGGTTCAATTGCGAACAGTGCCAAAAGAAGCTTCAATGCTTCTTCGGGAGGCGATTCGACCTTCTTCGAAATCTTGTGCACATGCCCTAAAGGCACCTCGGATTGCTCCTTGATAAGGTTAAACATTTGCGTTGGATAGCTGGATAAACCTCTGCTGAGATCCTCTGACCATTTGAACTCGTTAATGTCCATCGGTTTCTTGGTCAGTCCCATAAGCCCAATGCGCTGCAACGCAGCATCGGCTACAGCCTCAGGTGCTGTGCCGCTCAAAAAGATTGCTTTCTCGAAAGCGTCAAAATCGAGCTTAGCTATGCCCTCAAATTGCGACCGCCGGTACGCCTCCGTTTCCAAGTTGTGAAACTCATCTACAATGAGGTAACCTAACTTCACATTGTTGGTCCTAAAGGTGCACTCAACAATATTATCCCACGCAGCTATCCTGTTTGTGAAATTAGCGCTAGCAAGGTCATCGTAGATACCCACGTATAAATCAGTAACGCCATCGTAACCTTCTTCAATAAAGTTTCTTACAGCGGCCACATTCAAGCAACCGCCTCGGCCCAACCTGATCATGCAATTAGCAAGCAACACTGTGTACGGTACAAACAGAAACGACACATATTTCACGTCGCTCTTAGACGCCAGCGCTATTAAGGGGAGATGAAATAACTCCGTCTTACCATAGCCAGGTGAGGCCTGTACTGCCACAGAGGGTGTGTCTGCCATGTATATTTCATAACACAAGCGCAACTGATGCAAGTCCCTGAACTCAAAGGAGCTGCCAAAGAGTTTCTGGCCTGCGACGAGGATATCGTTTGTACTCTTAGGCTCTCGGGGCCTTTTTCGCGTTACCCTCAAAATTTTTTGATGATCTGAACTCGCCTCACCTGCCACGTCTCTCGCATTCCGAGTACTGGAGGAATAACGGTAGTCACTTTCAAGGCCTAACCATTGAATCCAACGCTCGGAAGCTCGTTCCTGCAATAAAGTAGCAGTCGTTCCACTAACACTCGTTAACGAAAAGGAATCCACACCATAAATGTTTCGCCCTGTTTGAACGGAATGATTGGCCATGAGTTCGCTCGTCGCCGACTCGTACAAATCTGTTTCTAATCTGCTACCTACGCAGTGCCGTCCTAGTGCAACCAACCCCTGACGCATCTCCCGAAAATTCAGCTTCTGAGGAGCATTCTTCGGAAGTTCCCTCATGTACTGCCGAAAAGTTGCATATTCAACGAGACAGCCCTTCGCAGTGTTCAGAAACAAGTAGGAATACAAAATTATCCTCGACGTATCTCGATTTGTTACTTGATCTAGATCTTCAAATCCCACCACGTCCATCCAGGGATCATGGTTAAAGGTGTCATAACTGTTACCAAGCGCACATATTTGCATTTGCCTTAGTACAGTGACAAAATAAAACAAGTAATCTGAAGTGAGTCCGTCAAGTGTCTTTAGTCGAGGTTCTGATGAACCGTTCTTGTTATAATCAGTGTACAGTTGGATGCGTCTTGTTGTATCGTCGACGTATACGTTGCGCTGAGGACCAGCAAAAGCGAGTAGCTGAAGCTCTGGATAACGGTAAGGGTATCCCACGGCGAAATGGATCATCCACATGAGTGGCACCGTAAGCTCGTCAATTGCAACAGCCACTCTATTTTTAAGAGCCGCTGTCATTTTGTTAGTATCTCTTCTCAACTTTGGTAACACAATTTCACGATATTTAACTGGTATCATTTGAAGAAAAGAATCGTTTTCCAGATACTCGTCAATTCCTCGCTTTGGCTCTCTGAACAAGACGTCTCGATTACGCAAAATGAGACTGGAAATATCAACCACTGAAGGCATATAAAAGCAGCTGTTCAATTCTTCCCACAGGTTATCAAACTTAGCCTTGCATGCAAAGTAAAAGTTGCGGACATACTCGCGGTTAAACAGTTTTCCGCATACTGCTACACCATCAGAAGAAGGTACCAAAGATATTCTATAAGAGTCCTTCAGCGCGGTTTCTTGTGCTACTTCGTGGTACAGAATTTTGATCCATTTCCACATTGCAACGCCGTTATTGTCGTCAAATATATCTAAATCCTTTGCGGTGCAAGCACAAGAGGACACTAATAAAGCTTTCACGGCATCTAGTGTCTTTCTGAGTCTTCTTGGAGTGTTAGGACTGCGCAACTTACATACCTTTAAGCCATGCTCGTCCACAGATGGAATAATGCATTGTTCATCCGCAATAGAACGATCAGCTTCATCACCAGCGCTACCTCGGGGACCCGCCCCAAAATTTAACGCACAAGCTCGCAAGATAATATGCAAAATATCACCTAGTCGGTCTTTTTTGTTCATCATGTCGTTGCATATCTGTGAAAAGTATTTTATTTCAGTGCGTGTACGTGGACATAGATCACGTTTCAGCCTCTCCGTATCGACTTTCTTTTCGCCAGGTATACTTGCTTGATATGCAGAAAAGATTGACAGCTGATCAACGTGTAATAACAAAAACAGGTAGGGCGCCAAATTGTATCCATACTTCCTTATGGTACTTTTCTGAAGATTTCTTACAATAGGCGCGCCGGAAACAAAGTTGGTGAAAGTACGCATGGTCGAACTGTCGCTTGGCCTGGCACTTGCAGTTTCGTAACAATGTTCTAGAACACGAAAGCTCAACTCACTATAGTATCCTCTGTTGAGGTAAAAAAGAGAAAGGGTATCGTAATCCCTCCCATTGAATTTTAAGGTATGGACCTGAAACAACGCGTAGACCATCAGGTTGATTTTCTTTGGAATAAGATATTTTGAAGGTATAGGTCCGCTCTGAAAATCTGGTCCGTCTTCAACAAACGTTAGAAACTTTTGCACATTTTTCTTAACCATGACGGCGATGACAATTCTTTCAAATGATCTTTTCCTATCCCTTGCAACAGTTCTGAATTTTACCACCTTGATTAGACCGGACTTTTCATCTTCGTAGAATGATCGCACTTCCGTATGGACCGTTTCAAATAAAGATATTGAGTGACAATCCACCAAGTCGTTTTTGTTATTTAGAGCCAACTCAAACTTCTCAAAGTTTGCCCTTTCAAACTTGCGCTTCTCGGAAACTTTCATCTTACTTTTGTATGTTTCGAAATTAACAATAGTATTTTGGTTCTTACATTTTTTGACAAGAAATCCATCAATATAAACAAACGATTCTTCAGTTTCCACTTTATCATGATCTAAAAATTAAGCTACCCTATTGAGAAGATGCAAAATCCTGCAGCGAGTACCAAAGGGGGGCAGCTACCCGGGTGCAAATCTCTAGCAGCCAAAAAAAATTCAGTTAGTAAGGAATACCACCAAGATTAGCCATTAACTTCTTCAAGGATAACACAGAAGACAGAGGATTTTCTGTTTTCCCCTGAGGATTATGATTCATCGCTCGATTTCTGGCCCGCAAAAATTAAGTCTTGGTACGTACTTCCTTGTTCAATTTCCATGGTGAGCGAGATCTCAACAGCCGGCTTGGTAAAGCAGAGTCAAGATCCTGTCCATTGCTCAAGCTGTTTCGTGGGCGTCCTCCCGGATACTTTAAACATCGAACTGTTGATCGCTCCAAGGGATTACGCGCTGAGCCTGCAACTTCTTCCACTCTCGAGAAGATAAAAAAAAAAAATAAAAACCCTATGAATTACATTTCCATATTGGGTATATGACCTCATGCTTCCAACCGAGCAAAACCATTTTGGCGTACCTATATATAGCGCGCCTGACAAAAAGTCTTCATCAAGAAATTCCCAAAACTTGTCCGACAATTCACCTCGAAAACGGTAACAATGTATTACCCTGACTAATAAGAGGAAATACTCATCAAAACCGTATCACGTTACTTCCATGCTGCTATATTGCACTATGAGAAAGTATCTTGACGCTAGATTTTTGGCCATAATCTGCGTCACAAGTGCCTAAAAAGGAAAGCATCGTATAAGATTACTTAACATGCTGCATTTCTCTACGAGCTTTTCTAACACCTTTCCAGCATGCAATAACATGACATATATATGCATTCCTTCCCTACACACAAATACTCATACTACAACTCCGGTCTCCTCTACTTTCATTACCCGGCCTTCACCCCACCCTTCTCTTTCTTATCTCTCTTATCTCTCTCTTAGCCTTATCACATTTCCCAATCCAGTTCTCTCTGAGAGTATTATACCGCCTCTCTTAAAACTAACCCAAATACTCCTCTGTCGAACTTTCCCTCCTTCAACTCATATTAAAACACACAATCACCACCCACATCCCATTCTCATCAATATTGCTAAACTAAAAGAAAACATATATATATACTTATATATATATATATATGTATACGTATATATACTTCAACCACCACTGCTCAAATCTTCTCCAACCACCTATACTCATCTACCATTTTTCATTGATCCAAATGCATTTTTAAATTCCATTCCTTTAACGACCACCAATCTCTCTCTCATAACTTTTTGCCATCTTAATTCCGACCCGCTCATACATCCTTTCCAATCTAATCCATACTCTAGTCCTACCACCCTCTGTTCCCGCCCTCCGCCTCCGAGTCCGCTTCGAAAAACAAAATTTACAGAATCCGAATCCGGCCCTTTTCTGACCACCCTCTGCCCTACTGCATCCTACTGCATCCTACTCCATCCTACTCCATCCTACTCCATCCTACTCCCTATTACCCGGCTCCAATCCAAATATTGAAAAATCACTATCCTATCCTGAAGCCCTACTTTCCTTCGCCTCAGCCCTACCTAGCCCTCACTCCCCCACTCTTTGCCCTACTCATCCTTACCCGGTTTTCTAAATCCCAAAAACTTCCTAGCCCTACTTTCTCACTCGCAAACCCTGGATAGCCCTCATCGCCCTCTCACCAAGCCCTATCTTTCTCTTTACCCGTATTTACCGTGAAAAATTGAAAAAAAAAAAAGACCAAAATCATTGACACTCCAGCATACCATTCTGCTACCTATACATTCAAACTAACAATGAAATGAACCCTTATACTTCTCCTGCTATATCCTGGTCAAGACACAAATCTGTTCTTTCGCTAAAAAGTCAAAAGATAGAAGAAACCCATTTTACAACCTCACCTGACGAAACTACTCCTACTTGGCCTTGTATCCTTCTTCTCTGATATCATGCATTGTCCTGTCCCATTGTTCGCTAACAATCTAACCTTTTGAGCACAGTGTTCACTCACCAAAGTCCAGTCTTCGTCCATTGCAATATCCACACACAATTAATAGTTAATTCCTTCATCACAATCACCACTACCTCCAATCCTTCTGATCATACACCTTGACATTGAAACTCCTCATGGATATCGCGCCTAACTTCTTCTCATCCCAAATAACCCTTCCTACACAAGAGGAGCATATGCCAGTTATCAATCACCAATATCATCACAATCCAATGTAAAACAACCCTATGTTAGGTGTTTGTCGTAAACTCTCCCCTTAGACAGCTCACGATCCGTCATACATCCCTCTCATCATGTAAATTCTTCCTGCCCTTGTTTCAGCACATCAAACTATGAACGATCTTCGTCTACCCTCTGTCTCCCTCTGTCTCCCTCTCCTTCGCCTCAGCCCTACCTAGCCCTCACTCCTGTTTCGGCGTAACTATATATAGCGTGTCGGAGAAAAAATCTTTACCGAAAATATTTCCAATAACTTGTCTGAGGAACCACCTCGAAAACGGTAAAATGTATTACCCTGTCTAATAAGAATAAAATACTGATCTAACAAAAACCGTATCATGTTACTTCCACCGTGCAATACCGCACTATAGAAAAAATATCTTGACGCTAGATCTTCCTACGAGCTTGTCTAACATCTCCCAGCACGCAATAAAGTGACATATATATGCACACTTCTACCCAGAAAACACGTGCATTACCCGACCTTGTGCCCACTTCCTTTTCTCCTCCTCTCATTACATTTCCTAATCCGGACACTCTTCTTCGGTTACCCGGCTTAGGCCCATCCTGACTTGACACCAGTCCCCTACCTATACACCCCACCATCCAATCACATCATATCATACTACTCTCTCCATCTACACTTCTTGAACAATAAACCGCACTCCCCGTTGCTTAACTGCTTGACTCTCCGCTGTTCTGCCCTTCCACCTCATTGTCCAACCACAACATATTACATTCCACAAATCAACAACCCCCATTCGTTAATTCTCTTTATGGTATTATAAAAAAAACAATTTCGATTAACTAAGTACATATACATATACTATTATTACCCCCCCAGCAATCCCCACCACTTTCTCTGTATCATTATTGATGAAAAATAAAAAACTAATTTGTACTTATAATCCTTCATTCTCTCACCCCTCAACACCATCCTCCCTCTGTCTTGCTTCCTCTAGCAATTTGCTGAATTGTCTACCCCCGAAATTGCATACTCGTTGGCTTGCAATACAAATACATATATTCTTGTTAGTAGCTACTTTTCCTTGCCGTTTCTTGCTTGCCTTTTCTTCCTTGCATCTACAGAACATGACCCGCTTTGGCTCTACTACTCTTACCCGGATTCCTCCGAAACCGATTACTTTGATCATTACCTTGACCGTTCAACGCCCTACCATCATCACAATTACATAGTCCTCCCTGCCCCGGTTCAATTGGTTAGTTTGGTATCATGCCTCGAATAAACTCCCATACGTACCCTGATTCTCCAACCTAAGCTCCACTACATCGTGTCCAACTCTTCAAGTACACCACTCACAACAATATCCTCAACCTGCTGTTCCTCTGATCACCTCACCTAGTCATATTTATTTCAGAATATTCACTTTGGTTTTGTTCGCCGCCATCATCTGTACACACCATAAATCTTTACACCCTTTCCCCCAGTATTATTCTTTTGTCTCACTAAAAACCATCCACCTGCCGTCCGTGCCAATTTCTACAGCACAAAGTCTTTGAAGCTGAATCTATTCTCATACAGTTGACTTGCAACTTCCACTCCTTCGGTAACCTGTTACTGTCAATATATTATCTTTTTCCATACATACTCCTACATTCACCCACTCCCACCCACTATCCATCAACAAATTTCAAATGTCGTTTCTTTTTCTTTTGCCCTTTCCGAATTTTCCACTACTGATGAAAAACATTTATCTTGGAAGGTGTATGGAAAGATCAACCGACAATGGCGAGATACACTGGTTATTTGTCGTTTAATCTGGGCCGGGTAAGAAATCCTCGCCCGTAACTATTACCGTCGTGTTTTTTTGCAACAAAACGCAACCACTCTGAAAATGACATGCAGGTTTGAGAACGTGGGAGCATACCCGAGGAGAATGTATTAGATTCCATAATCTTATAGATCAAGGTAGCTCCACGCGAGCCTCTTAGTGTGAAAACCTATTCTGGGTGATAATTGTTGTGAGCTTCACCCAGTGGAGCCAACTCTGCTTGCAACTCAACAGCATTTTCAAGTATCTCATGTCTTTTCGTGGGTTTTTTGCAAACTGAACGAAAGAATAGTACTTAACATTAAATATACTGTTCGGCTCTGAATTCGACTTTGTATGATCCACGCTTGGCATGCTCTCTTGAGTTGCGTTATCGTATGTAACCACAACAATTTTAGCATACTGCAGCCGTGTAGAAGTAAACCTGTGTAGTTAGTTTTTGCTTTTCAGTGATATCTGGCTGTTCTCAAAAATACCAGCACCACAAGTACGCATGATTTTCGTCAAATTGTTACAAACCTAGTCTGCTTTGTATTTCGTCCACTTGGCTCAATACCGCTGCTTTTGCTGTTCCGCCTATTGCAGAACGTTTTTCAATGCTTGCCTCAAAATCGTAAACGCTAAAGACGTCCTCATCAAACCTTGAATCAATGTTTTGAAGCTCTTCGAGCGATAAACAACCGATCCCCGGAGGCTGTTTTTTTTCAGCAGCCTTATCAACTCTTCCAGAGATGTTGTGACACTCACGGAAGGGAACTCCCTTCCTAACGAGGTAATCTGTCAGGTCTGTGGCAAGCATGTATAAACTCGTGTATCCTCGATGTCCTCGGCGTACATCACCTTTCCAACAGAGAGAGCACCGTTATAAACATTAGCAGATCTACACTTGCACTAAACCGACCACCCCAAGGCTTGCCATTTTCCGCTGCCATACTTGGTTTTTTTAAATTATTTTGTTAATTGATTGCTATCTATTTTGACCCTACCTTGGCGGGTCTTTCGCGATGTAATGAATGACTGGTCTTTATACAGCGATGAGCATTTTACATTGAGTTTGAATAATACCAATTTCGTATGGTGGTGATTAAGCGCTGCTTGACAATTGCTTCGATTAGTTCGCCAACTGTTGCGTTATACAAAAAGCCTGAATTAGGGCAACTCGCGATGACCAAATACCTAAATAGCCCCTTTCAACGACTCAAGATCCTCAAATCATTGGCCACCCTATAGGTCAGCCACGCCGAGGAAAATCTCAGAGTCGAGCGGCAGAAAGCTCACTGTCGATTGCTTTGACACAAATCTCTGGGGAGTAAGTCACATGCAGCAAAGTCTCATGAACTATATTAGAAGTTGGAGAAGGGCGGAGCAAAAAAATATATGGACTTGGGAAAATAAGAAAAAAGATTATAGTTTCTAAATGGAGTGCTTTGTGCTTCATTTGTTGTGACACTTTGATATTCTATACAATCCTGGCTAAGCAGCACCATTTTGTGTCAAGCCTCGGCACAAATTCGATCAGTCAAGATTTCTTCTCACTGTAATCACTTAGATCTAAACGTAACAAGCTTTGCTAAAGCTCAACTTCTCAATCAACTCAACTGCTAACAATGTATTATGCTAGTATAACACATGACGTCTGCCCCAACGTAACGATTGCTTAACTTTTTTAGGTGAGAAAGAAGCCTCCCGCAATACAGAGATTTTTACAGTCTCAAATACATATGACCTTGCTTTTCTGCTATATGTGTAGTGTATCCGCTACAATTGGACTTTTCTCAGCATTAACTTTCTGTGGCAATGATACCTATACATATGTGTACCCGAGTTTCTCCGAAATCAGCACTATAAACCTTCCCACAGTGATACTCTCCTCCACTAATGCAATAGTTGTGGTCCTGTTTTGAGCAAACTTTCTACGCAGTGAGATATTGGTTGCCAACTCCACCTTTCTCTTAGTTGTGGTGCGGCCATTTACATCACACATGGTATTTTTTTAAGATACTCATTACGTTATACGTTTGCGTTCATTGGTTCCTTCTCAATACCTAGATTTATATCAAGCTTTGACAATAAATTTAACTAAAACTTTTTACGGGCATACTAATCTGCCACGCTTGCTGAAATCATCCCGCCGAGCACAAGATATAAAACAACACACGAAAACCTCCTACACTCCTCCCCTATCGAAATTCTTCTACTCTGTTGTAAACGCCTTGTCAATTCTTCTTTGATAGTACTTAACTATGTATACATGTCCTACTAATTACCTCCCATCACTGCTTAGCATTGATTGCAGCAGTCAACTTGGCCTGCGCGACCAAAGATGATGGTGCGTCCATGACCTCTAGCATGATTTCAACCATTCTGATCTTTGAGTTCTCGTTGAACTTGGCATCCGTCGTCAGCTTTTCCCACTCACCAACTGTTGCAACTCTGTGTGTCTCGTAGTCAGTAGCACCAAATGTTGGCAAAAGCTCTAGGTTCTTCCATGGCTGAATGTCATTGTACTGTGCCTTCTCACCGTGAATCAATCTTTCAATATTGTAACCGTCGTTGTTCAACACAAACAGGTATGGCTTCAAACCCCATCTCACCATAGTCGAGATTTCCTGCACAGTTAATTGCAGTGAACCGTCACCAATGAATAGAACAACTCTTTTCTTGGGGTCGATCTCCTCGGCAGCAAAGGCGGCACCTAGGGTGGAACCGGTGGTGTAACCAATAGAACCCCACAAAACCTGCGAGATACCGTACGTGTGGTCGGGGAAGTGAGCCTGGTTGATACCAAATGCAGAAGTACCGGTCTCTGTGATCACAATGTCTCCCTCCTGGAGGAACTTACCAACCTGTCTCCAAAGCCATTTTTTGCTTCAATGGAATTGTAATCCGCAGAGACATTAAAATGATACCCTCGAAATATGTGAAGAGAAATAGAGCGACCAACCAGAGAAAATACCTATTGAATGTTGGTCATTATTATGTGCTATACGTACTCGCTTCTTATCCCTACAGGAATCTTGATGACTCCATGTGTTTACTCAATTTGCCAATTAGAATAGTTAACACAACAACTAATTCTCCGTTTTCATATTATAGCTGTATCACCAAGTGTGCACTTCCAATGCTAATTAGAATCTGAATGATGGTTCATTCTAGAGTGGTCCCAAAAAGTGCTGTAATAATTTTTAGCTCAACAAATTTCTTAAAAAAACTCCTTTTTTTTTTTTTTTTTTTTTCTCATTGACCATTAATTTGTGCAGCTAACCTTTATTCCTTAATAGTTTGTAATTTCGCAATGTCGTACCAACGATCCTACAAGATAAGAGGTTATGTTTAGGTTTTACATTATGAAATGCGTAAAATTTTTGAAGGTTCTGAACTATGCTTCTCGATGAATCTTGTAATTTGAACCCATGAAAATTTTTATTTAAGCTATGTCTTTTCCATCAAATTTGTATTGTACCTACAAATGTTTTTCGAATCCAGTTGACCTTAATTTGCAAACCATTTCCCTCTTTTTCATAGCTACATTAGAAGCAAAAGAAAGAGAAACCACTTTCTCTTTTTTGGTTTATTCTGCTAGGTGTGAGAACATTTTTAATGGAATTTGAAGTGCTTTCACCATTTAATGGTTTTTTGAAATGTATTTAAAACAGAAACGAGTGGACCTGGATAATTACTCTGTTAAGACAGGCAAGTCACTCGTGCATTACTGGTTATGAGAGTTTGCCTCAGTTTCTAGGATAAAAACCATACTGGCTTAGACACCTTACCCAAAGCTGAAATGCAAACAAATATGATTCTTGTTATCTTTTTGGCTTGACCATGCTTTAACTACAAATTCTTTACGGAGTCCTTCTTATTGTTTCACGTAGTTTATGTTCCCTACCAACAAATAATAGAAAAATCCACTCTTGATAAAAAACGCTATACCTTCACATTCAATAAATGTTTCTGATTGCTTATGAATACGTGTAAAAAACGAATGTCAAATTCCGGTAGCCGCGGCATTTGTGGCGTTGTAGTATGCTATACCGATAGCAACCACAGATAACGGAACTCAAATGGCTGTATCGAATACTTTTGCAAAAAGTAAAAAATTGTTGCGTGGAAAAAAAAATTTTGCAGGAAGACTTCCTTTTTAGGAAAATGTTTTATTCATATCTCAGCTTTTATTCTTCGAGATGTTTTTTTTAATGATTCTATTAACGGTTAGCGACGGCTATCGGTGGCTAGTCACGGATATTAGCGTCTATCAAGATTCTCAGAAAGCCCTTGAAGGAAAATGGACCCATTCGGACTTAGGCTAGAAAGGTCTTTTGTTTTTTGAAAAGTTTCCGATAGCGATGCTTATACAGCCGTGGCAGGCTTGAGCAAATCGCCCCATTCTGCAACTCGTGATTGAAAATTTCAAAGTCTGCAGCTTACAACCGAATAAGGAATCTGTGAGTTAGCAGTGATACATAATATAAAAATTGAAGTTGGGTTTCCCATCTCAACAAGCCCACTTCTGACCTGGATAGTCAAGAAGCTAATTAAAAACAAATATTCGATGAATCCTTTTATAGTTCAATTGATAATTTTCGCATTTCTGTCAGCTCAAAAAGCAGTCGCAAAGAAATTGGTAGCCACTATAGCAAATAGTTCTACTACTTGCCCTAGCATTACAGTTACGGGAGTCAATGCCACATGTATTGTAGCAAATAAAACTGCACACCCTCCGCCTTCCCTCAATTGCTCTTTTCATAATGAAAGTCTTCAAAAAAATCGGATGGACCAAATCATCAATGCTGGCGTTTTAAGACTAGGCTCGGATGCTAATGGAGGTTATAAACCTTTCATATATCAACTTAATAACGGTACTTTTGCTGGTATTGACATTGATTTGGCTCATTCTTTGGCTCAAGCTCTTGGAGTCAAATTGCAAATTGTTCAAAGTAGTTGGAAAACTTTGATGCAGGACTATGAAGATAACAAATTTGACATTGCAATGGGGGGAATTTCAATCACACTTGAGAGACAGTTGAAAGCTTACTTTTCAAATGGATACCTGAACGATGGAAAGGCACCCATTGCTAATTGTACTGCCAAAGATAAATATCAGACTGTGCAGCAGATGAACAAGCCAGGAGTTAGAGTGGACGTCTTTCCAGGGGGAACAAATGAGGCTTGGGCACGCGCTAATATTAAGCCTCAAAACATTGTCTTAGAAACGCCATCAGGAGGGAATCTTTTGGAGAAAGGGAAGGCCGATGTGATGGTTACGGATGTAATTGAAACACTACTTATGCAACACGAATATCCATTTCTTTGCGCTATCAATCCAGACAAACCGCTGACCTTCGCACAATTTGGGATTTTGTTACCTCAGGACATTACTTTAAAATTATTTGTAGACCAATGGCTCAACATAGGAGTTAACTCCGGCTTCGTAAAGGAGCGTGTGAATTATTGGACCAACTATGATTGGCCCAAATAATGGATTTTTTGAGAAAGGAATAAATATTAGAAAAAAAATCAAGCTCTACATAATTTTCTTCTCAAATTATTGAAGATCCATCATCTGTTATCTTGCAAATGAAGGTACACAATGTTTTGTATCTTAATCAATCGTGGAAATTATGATTTCTGAATCAGTTTTAAGTAACACTTACTATTTTTCTTATCTTAGTCGTTGTTCTTTTTTTATTCTGAATGTAAAGGTATGTACCGCAGGCCATGCCTTGTGCTTTTCATATCAGGACTACTTTGTATTTTCATATTTTTGAACAACCAGTCACTAATTTAGGAAAGAACCGCATTAAAAATGACATTTTCCTAACATATATAAACCTTCAGGATAACTACATTAGTTGACTGCTATTTTTGTTTGTCGTTTGAAGAATAATTTGTTAGCTTTTTCTAAAGATGGTATTAGTACTTCAAGACAAGCAACGCTTTGCTTGTGATAGGAGCGGATACAATCTGTGTAAATACCGAAGTCAATAAGCTAAGTTTTTTTTATTTGCGCGAAAAGATTAATTTATTAAAAACCTGTATTTCAAATGGGAAATTTGATCTGAAATTGTAATTTCCATCATGCAATTGCTCGATTAGAAACCTCGATTTTGAGGACATAGAAGGATCTTATCAAAACCAAGAGAAATTTATTTTCCGAATGGACAATTTCATTCTTCTCTATTGATTCGGATCGGTTACATAAACGCGTAAGTTTGAGATACCGTTTTCTCTATTTAGCAATTGGTTAAATTTAGCTTATTCAAAAAAAGATCCAAGCTTGGCTTTTTCAGCCCATTTGTTTACGGTTACGATCAAGTCATAAAATCTTTTACATAGTAAGCTCGCTCCTGTCAAGATTTTAGACTTATCAGGCAGTCAAAGATGATATAATGAACAAACTCCAACCTAACAAACAAACCAGAGGTATTATTATGCCTTTTTGGTTTAATTTATGTTGACAGTACGAAGATTTCTCGCTTCTTGAATGTTGACCAGCAGTGTGTTATGATGAACAACTGTCTTTCTAGTTTATCCTAATATGCTGCAAAGTACTCTTGCAAAAAAGCAATGAAAATCAATAAAATGCTTCGTTATTGTATTTGTTAGCTTTAGTTTTTGGATTCGAGCTTGTAGAGTAGTTTGAAAAATGACAACTAATACAAAACCCCTTTAAATCTCGCTTACAGTAATGAAAATATTCCTCAAAGAGTACCGATATGAGAGTCGACCAACATTTGAGTTGTCTACAACTCCCACAGAGTAAATGCAACAGCGATAAGTAGTTGATTTCTAATGACAAGAAGCGGATGTTCGTGATCTGGCGGTTCGAGTATTTTGTTTTATCTCCTCTGGAATTTCAAATGCTACCGTAAAGAAGCACAACCTTTTTAAAAGATGTTTGAATCCCAAAAAGTGGGCTTTTCATTGCTTGGTAATTTCCAAAAGCTCGCTTTTAACCTTTGAAGCTTTGGAAAAGAGACATTTTCCGGCCTTATTCAACAAGCGAACTTGTGTTGGATACTAGAGTAAACAGAGAATTTCGGGATTTTCGACTGTACACTTAATGAGAGACATTTACTCTCCCGTTGACCAGTTAATCAACATCAACTTTTTTTAAGTCCCTTTGACCTTGAGCTTTCTTTATGAACCCATTAAAATTTCAAATATAAAATATTTTCAAATCACAAAATTATTCGCAATATTCAAATATTACATTCGTACATGCGGAGTTGAAAAAATTCTAAATAAAACGGGAGATCTAAGAAACTTTGGTTTCAATTGATTCATGGACTTTTCCATAAATCCACTTTGGTTTACGTGACATCTTGTCTATCAAGGGATAAGATGGAAAAAATAACTCTTTTTTCAAGAAACCGCTTCTACATCTGTATTCCAGTGCTATAAATTTTTAGTTATTTTGCTTATTTAATAACTGCATCTTGACATCAAATTATATTGTGTTATTCAACTCAGCCGTGGCTCGTTCGTTTACCTAAGACGCAGCGCGAAGCTACGGTTCATGAGGATGAACAATTTATATAAGCGTGAAGGATATTGAGAGCTTGATTGATTGCAATTCATTGTTCAGAGAAAAAAAGTCTTTATTCTTCGGTGAGTTCATGCGGTATCGATCTATTACAGCTTTTGTGCTCCGGACATGATTTAATGAAAGAAAATATTTATTTACGCAACCTCCCCCTCAACAACGGATAGTTTGTTTGTTTGGTTCTAGGTGGTGTCTAGTGGGTCTAGTGTAGCTTTTGTGGTTGTAACAATTGTGCGGGTATTTATGAGAGTTAACTTACCCAGACCTCTTCTCACATTTTCTCCTGGCACGATTTTCTAAATGTCACGTTTTCGGAAGTTTTGGAAAGTATGCTTGTTCTTGCTCAATTCAGGCAGGATGAAGGTCTTTCAAAAATCGCTACGCAACACAGGAACAAATTTCCCAAAACTCCGCTGTTTACATTAGCCGACCTTCATGCCCGCTTCACCACCTCATCTCCTCCTCTTCTTTTAATGAAATTTCTTGATTAGGAGCACTTTCAAATAATGCAAACAATTCATTCCTACCGTATTTCAACTCTTTTTTCCCCTGGCTTCATCCTGCAAACATCCATTGCCCGCATATTCTCGGCTTGAGCCGATATTATGTCATATCCATCACTAGTTAACCAATATTACTACAGCATAATATAAATACATGGGTGTATGTGAGAACAATATATTCTATGAAGTCAACATAAAATTACCTTTCTATCCAATTGACAATATTATTCTAGAAATACCCCTAATCATTCTTCTCCTATCATATTTATACATAATATATATTATAAACGAAAGTGTAAGTGTTCCACCTGAAGAGTACTTTCGTAAGAATGAAACTCAGGTCATGGTGATGGTGCTACTAAATGGAAAGGAAATTGTTGAAGTTTACTTCTTTCTAAATGTGTCATTTTTTTTATTTTTATTTTTTATCTTTAATATTAATATTATATAATATTAATATATTAAATATTCATTTTCCTCTCACCTAACCAACTCATATATGATCTAATTTTCTGATCTCAATTCTCAAACACTACGAATTTCTATCCAATATTTTATTACATTTTAATATCATTCCTCGCTTGCCACCTGTTGATATACTTCTGCTTTAGCTCTACCCAGGCACCAATCATCTCCTCAATCCCCTACCACTATACCAAAATTCATGATTACAAAGCTCTCCCTTTGCATAGCACTAAAAATTTTCATTGCCTCACCAAAGTTTCAAAATTTATTACCGGATTTACTCCATCTAACGCTCTATAGCCGGAAAAAAAAAAAAAAAAAAAAAAAAAAAAAAAAAGAAAAAGTAGCAAAACTGTGTTTTTGCTACTTGAATAAAATCCATACGTCAAGCACCCTGCTACAGCTCCTACATATTTTGCAATGAACAAAGAATGATATGGAGAGTTTCACGCAAACAGGAAACGCCCTGTCATCAATATTAAATCAAGTACTGGTCTCGCTTCCTGCCCTTTCTTTAGGGCTCTTTAATTTTATAATCGCACTGCTCACTCGTATAAAATATGATTCTACTAGCGGCCTTCTTCGCGCTGGGTAGAGCCGCAGGAACACGCATGAACCAATCGTACCACATGCTTCAATCAATGTTTACTGTTTCAAATCGGTTATTGCTTCTTCTACCAAATTCCATAAGTACTCATTTGGCCCCTGTCCTTCTAGCAACTATGGAAGTCAGCCAAATATCCACATTTCAATATTTGTTCTTGCTCTCCCAATCTTTACAAAGTTTAGCCATACACTATACGCTTTACAGATATGCTGTGCTTTGACATGTCTGTGGCTACTAAACTTTATTGGATGCGTTCGACCACTCAACCATGACTTGATCTTTCTTGTACAGCAGCTGAAAACTTTCATATAACCACGGTCAATCACCAATACGCCAAACCTCTTTAGATGCATGAGAAAGTTTTTTTGCGCACCTTTCCATCTACCCTTTGTAAGTGCTGTGCCCCTCCCAACTCTGTGAAAAAAAACACGACCGCCCTGAACATATCCATTTATGCCAAAAAGATAATACTATTCTTAAAGTCGTTTCTTCAGAAAAGCTCGCCCAAGCAAAAGAGATTACCAGTTAAAATACAAAGCTCTGGACAATTGTCTCGCGGTTGCATCGTGGTAAATTCCATTGCGATTGGACACTGTAGACTTCACCACTGTTTTGAGAACACAGTTATAACACTGCTTTCCGTAATAGTGGTAACGTTGCCCTCGACTCTTGAAATATTCGTAGCCAAGGAATAACAATCCAATCTAGTCCGGAATCTAGAAAAGTACAATGATCTGAATATCTAGATGAGGTTGCTATCACAAAATCAATCACAAAAAAACAGTCTCTATTCCTCGGCCCTTTTCCATCATTCAAAATCCCCAAAGGCATAGTATCTACCACGTTTGCACTGCTGGTGTGCAATCTGATTTGTAACTCTTACCCACATTTTTCTCAAACATAACGACATCATCACCACTCATATTTTTCCTCTATCTTTCTATGGCCGTAATTGGGTATGCATTAGGGCTACCCCCATTTTTATGTAATCAAGCGCTTCACAATTCCCCGCCAAGTAGAGTAATCAAAAACAGCCATTCTTTATCTCACATTTCAGTTGATCCTCGCGTTATTCAATGAATTGATAATTGATATCGCGTTATTGTCCAGGCAATCAAAAAAATTTTCCATGTTACACAGGCTGTCGACCAGGCTTAACGTGATACTCAGTTTTCTCAAAAATCATCCCAATCAATGGTGACGCAAAATTGAAAACGACACCATTAAGCGCCAGAGCAAGCATAGTTATGAGCATAATCATAGAAAGTGCGAGTTCTATCGAAAACAAGTATAGAACCGAGGCCATGGAAATCATATGAAACTTTTCAAAAATCCCGTTGTCACAATCAACTTCTCCAACCACATGCAATAACACATCATAATTTTCAACGATCTTGCTTTAATTTGCCACTGCTCTCAGTGATAGCTTCTTGTTCAGTGGTTTTTTACAGAAATCCGTGTCGATATACTCATTGTAACGGATTCTGATACTGTAGGACTCACAATTTACTTGTATTGCAACTTCTTTCAAAAAAAACACACACATTGTCCTCCACCGTAAAAGATAAGACTACTGTATTTTTCTGGTTAAAGATTGATAAACATTGAACGCAATCCTCTTCCAAGCTATTGGATCTTCCAGGTCGGTTTCAGAAGCTTCTTCTAATAATTTGTCAAGCACATTATAAGTATTCTCCATTTCTCTATGCAGCCTACAAAAAATATGACAAAGGCTAGCAAGTAATGGAAGGTCAGCCATAAGGCAGAAAATAGCTTTGACGTTCAAGTATCAGCTAAATGGTTCTAATACGCGTCGCGCAAACCCAGATACGACAACAATGTAGAAAAGGCAATGATTACACACCCAACTGGAAGAATAATGTTCCATAGCAACTTTCCACGGAAAAATACCACGAAATAAAATATATTAAGCTTCTCGTTCGTCTGTCTTTCAAGAGACGTATTCCCTCCTCCTCCTTTATCTCTACAGAGTTCCCGAGGTCCTTTGTTTTCTGCTGACTCATGGTAGTTATTTGATAATGTTGGTAAGGGTTATATCTTCATTGCGGTGAAGATTTTGTTTCTGTCACCTTCCTTTATGTATTTTTCATCCGCGGACGGTTTTCCACCCCGCGCGAAACTCTATGCAGAAGAAACTAAAGCGTCAAAAATTTTCGAATGTCACACTCGCGCCATAAAAGCAATAGGCAGGTAGCGAAAACATCAATTCAGAAGTGTGTAATATAAATAATTCATATTGCTCAAATTTACAAACATTTAGCAGTGTGCCAGTATATGCTATCGCCGCCGATTGTTGTCGAATTATTCAACTTCCCTAGTATAATGACACATGCGCATACATGTCCATATTTACGTGCTTTTAACGCTCACATCAGGGAAGGGGAAAACAATATTGTAATACTTTACTTTGCATTAACTTTTGAAAAATTGAATATTTTGCGCACAAACACAAATACCAATCACATTTTGTGTTACAATGTGCTGTCCACTATAAATTTCAGGAAGAAATGAACATATGGTATTAAGTGAGAGAAGAACCTCCACAAAATCGCGATGACACGAAGTGACAGCCCTGCAGGTAGTAGTTAATTAATCAGGAGTAATTTGGTCAGTTACTGGTTCCGGATTCGATGGTCCCCCAAGGGATGGTCAGCACTTATAGACGAGGTGCTAGCAAAGTCTAGGAAGATGAGTCGCATAAGGAAAGCCGGGTGCCCATTTAATCTCTTTATCCTGCTTTGCTACTGATATACGGTGGCTTGGGCAATTCATCGAGCGAAAAAGACCATTACATGGGTGTTTTCGCGTATGAGGATTCATTCATCACTTTTTTTTTATGTTGTGCTATACTGCACTAATGCCAAAAAGCTGACTAAAGGTATATTTCGAAAGGGAGAGGGAGAGTTAGGGAACACACTTGGCAAAAGCTGGACTTGTCGGAATTTTCTACCCGTTTTCAATTTTTCGAACTCATTTTTATGTTTGTGAATGGTAGCTAAGATGGACAAACATTTTTTTTTGTGGGATTGAAGTTTTCAGTTTACCTCTTGGCAATGCTTTGTTGCTTTTCAGTAAGGGAGATGATACTGAATTTGAAGAGCATGAATTGCGAGAGAATAATTCACCAGCGGATAATATGCCATTGAGTAATTCTCCCGCAGTTGATTCACTGGTGGAAGCTTCATCAGCGAATAACTCACTGCCGCCTAACTCACCGATGAATAAGTTGCCAACGAAGGATTGACCTTAACCTCCAATTCGTACATTTCCGTAAAATGCTGATTACATAACCATATGGCTGGACTATTGAAATCTCCTCGAAGATAGAAAACACAACCGATTTAAAGGCGTAATGTAAAGGACTTTCTTAAACCCTTTAAACCTTTAATCAATCAATAATAATTCAATATCTTTTGTGGTCAATGCATATAACTGTGCATTTCCTAAGCTACTATTGTTAAGGCTCAGAAGTTTTTTGTGATAAACCTTCCTTGTAAATACCTCGTTTTTCGCCATAACACGTCACCCCTGAAAGAGAAGAAGCTTCTGCCGTTCAGTTCGAAAAATACATTTCAGGACACGCGATCACTCCCAAAGGCTCGTATGAGGGCATAATTTCATCCAAGAGTTTTCCTTAATTACCCGCCTCGCATTATCTCGCCTGCCTTGGCATGACCAAGCCAGCCAGCTTGGTCACGTGCGACACAGAGTGATTACATTCACAGTTTCCCATCAAATGTTTATTGGAAGACGCTCTCGACTATTGTAGCACTTTTTTCAGTATTTCTAATTCTAGTACGTGCTCCACATATTGCTTTCTCTTGGCAATGGAGCAGCCGATTCTTTTCAAAGAACAATGATTTTCTCAGCTGAAGAATTAAGATCGACCACAGGCGATTTCGTGAGTGATCAAAATGTCCTCATGTACTTTCTGGATGATACGCACAAAACATCTTCATATCTTATTACTTACGACTGGAGTTCTTCGCCGTTTTTCAAAAAGTGTGTTAACTTCTCAAAAATCATGAACGTAGATTCAGAAGTTTTGATAAGGGTATTCTCTGACATGTTCCCTTACCTGGTAAACTTCTTCTGGCTTCTGAAGTAAAAAGAGCTTATGCAGACGGCCTGAAATAATAAAAAACTGGTCAGCTCCTCAATACTCTTTTTCATTGGGGCCTTCACACTTATGAATATGTAGTTTTCTATTCCGACCTTCGCCAAAGTTAGGATGATACACATGGGCTCGTCTACGGCTGCTGTACACGAGTAAAAGATATATGCATGCGCAATATGACATTTCTAACTTTTAACGCATGTGGCAACAAATTCAATGTTAGTTTTCTGGATAGAGTGATGTCAGCGTTTGGAGAATCCACTTATGAGTATTTATTCATAGATTTCAGAAGTTTAATTTACCCGCATGCTATGGCGTATCTACACTTTTCTTTTTGATTGAGCCTGTGAAACTGACGGGGCAACGACCAGTTATGTACCCGATTCTCACTACCCAGGTGACAAACCATGCAACTGTATCGACATGTCGCGGCATTGGTGCACAGCCCTGGGAATAACTTCTGGCAAGATTTCCTTCGATAATGTGCTAGCAGCTCACATAATATAGTGCTTGGGAAACGGGAAAGTCCGTCTCACAAAGCGTGCCTAGCTTTTTATTGCGGAAGAGTCTATTGAGAAAAATATTGATCAGAACTCTTAATGGTGTAACCGACGGTCACTTTTTCTGGAAATAAATATACAGTTATATGTGAAAAAGGTAGTCATTTCCATGTTTATTGATATTCTCACTGTTCCTGTGATTTGCGTCTTGCTCTTTCTCTTTCGCCATTAACGTCGTATTAAAAAGATGATGTATTCTCCAATACAAAAGAGATATTCTCGAGTAGTTTTCCAGCCCTCAATACTGATTTATATGAAAAGAATTAGAATGATGTGGCCTTAAAAACTAATACAGATCTTTGTGCATAGGACTACAGGAGAGCAGATGATTTTTTCTCTACCGAACAAAACTGTCATAGCTCCTTCAAAGAAAACGTCTTAAAGCCTTCATTGTCTCTTAGGTCTGCTGCGTCTACCGCAGCTATGGAACGCTATAAAAAAAAAGCAAGAGATAAGCAATCTTTACGATTGCCTTCTTCAAGAGGAATTTCCCTCCAATCTCAAGTTTTTGACAGGAGACCAGCGCTATGGAAGATTTAAGCTGCTTATTTCTAATATGGGGCCTCTTTTTTTTAAAAATAATAAGGTTTTGGTTAGCTGTGACATTTGCAATTCATAGCAATTATTTGTTAAAATTTTGGAGGTCTCATGGTCCAATTAAGAAATTTTCTCATGCTTACAAGTTGCACCTTGAAAAGAAATACAAAGTGCTATGCATCACACGAAGAGTGAGATTTTTAGCAACCATAATGCATTTTGCTCCTAGATACGACGTCAAAAATGGGATCGCATAGCCAGTCACATAAACTGATATTTTCTCACTCAGGAAATATGAACAGCTTTGCGCGAGAAATATGTTGATGGGAAGGAATGTTTAGATTTCTACCAATCTCAGTTCATATATATAGCTTCAAATTCTGACAAATCTTGATATCCTGATCTTGAGGGAATTGTTTATAAAACCAAAAAAGTATATGTGCCCTTTTGGCCACAGCAGAGGATGTATCTACATAACTGGACTCATAAGCTACTACCAGACATCTTTGGTGCTGGACAATTTGTTAAGCTTACAACCAAAGCACCTTACTCGATATAGCATAGCTACACATTCGAAACCACCCACCTCCCTTTTAATATTGTCAGGTGATGATCTCTAGTTCCCATGCTATGTCGCTTCTTTCTATGTGTCGGATTCTTTTTTGTCCCATAATTTGCTTGCAAATGCAGCCTTGCGGCACGTAGCATGCTTCTTTTCTTCACACAAGTTATATGAACATCTGAGAATGAATGTTTCAAAATCTTTAAGATCATTAAATGCATTAACATTGAAAAGCTCGAGGCATCATTTTGCCGGCCAGTTTTTTGCGTCTTGTCGTATCTTTCGCGTAGAATGTAGTAAGATGGTAAATTTGATAAACATTGCTGCGTTTTGCTAGCCATTATCGCTACTTTCGGCACCTTGATAATGCTTAGTTTTTGAAGCGACAAAACTCTAAGATACTACAAAATTGGTAGAGGTGTAGGTAGCCTTGAGAATGAATAAGATGGTCGGTTTTTCAAGTAGCGTAGCTTGTTAGTGATGTTGGTGGAAAACGCATAGATGGAAGAAAATGGGGTGAAGTTTTGTGGGCTTTGCAAAAGTCAAAAGAATTTCCATGCAGCAAGGCTATCAGCGGCGTAGGTAACCATGGTAATGGATGAAGTAGTTCTTTTTTGAGTAGCTTAAAGTAGTATTAATAATGTTGGAAAGCACGCAGATGGATGAAAATGTGGTAATTTTTGCACCTAGGCGACTTACATCCTGGCATTTTTTGCCGTGTCTGACTAATGCCAAAGTTTAAACGGACATTACGACAATTGAAGTAGACGGTTGCATTTAAACAATCTTAAAATTAAAAGAAAGGTACATTTCACATGGATCAAAGATCAAATAGCGGTCAGGAAATAGACTCAACTGATCTCGTAACCGCTTCAGGATTATTTTTCGTGCATGTAATCTTGAAAAAAATTAAATAAACCTGAAATTAGAAATACTAGCATTGGCAATTTCAGAGGTAATAGTGAAACTCAAGTTTGACGAAGCTGTAACATCTTCGATGTGTCTAAACTTGTTTTTTTTTTTTTTCAACCCTCGCCGATTATTTTTATTTTATCCACCCCTAGTAGCTTCTCTTTTTGGGATAGTAATATAGCAAATGTAGGCTCATCAACTACTTATGAAAATCAGAATCGTAATGAAAAAAATCAGTTTTTTTAGTGATAACAAAAAAAAGCATTCATGCATAATTAAGTAAGAGTCAGCGTGAACGTTTATTCCCCGTGCAATGGAACACATTCTGATCCAGGCTGTTCATATTGAACCGAGGAAAAATGCATGTAACTTGCTTCCCTTAGTTCCAATACTCCGAGATCGATGTGACGTCAGGATGCTTTCCGTACATCCCAAAAAGATAATATTGGAATAAGTTCGTGTATTGCACGGCGTGTGCTGCCTGACAGTACAAAATCATACTAAACATGAGAAAGCATTTGGCTATCCTCCTCGTCCACTGGTAACCGATCTTACTTTCAGGTGCTACATTAAGGAGAACGTGCCGGATTAAAAAGCAAATTCAGTTTATGAATATTGGCCCCCTTTCATCTTCACGTCTATCCTAAGCCCTATGATAGCTAATGATGAAACACGGGATACTTGAAAAAATAAATTTCGACTTTATTCTCGACGACCTTATGCTGATCGAACAACAAGTGTTATAGCCTAACCTCTCGTCGTATCTCTCTCAGACTTATTACTGGTCCTGATTGTGAATGGTATACTACCATTCACAGTATGTTTACGAAAGATGAGATAAGGTTTTTTACTTCGAAATTAATGATCTAAAAATTATTCAGTTGGGTGAAATTTTGCAGGTTTACTTTGAGCTACCCTTTCACTCTTCCTTATCAGGATGATGACAACATGCTGCTGGATAACTTTCTTATCGATAAATTATTTTCTCTCGCAACTGTCATGCGAAAGCCTGCTAATACCCGAAAAATCAAGCCGAATGTTTACACTATTGAATCTTTCCGCTTTCTCTTTTTTTTTTTGTGCAGTCGAGGACTTCATTCCTTTTTTGGTATTTTCAATTTATATTCTGCCAAGTCGTTCCCCTACTAGGGACCTGGCTAGCTTGCATTTCTTCATTGATAAGAGAAGTCTTCGCGCCAATTTTTGAAGTTCCATCTGGTAAACTAATAACTTTACATAGTCTATTTAAAGTAGTTTGATCCTTCAATTCTTCTCTACGTGCTACTTGTATTCTTTTTCCATATTCAAAACATATAATTCCCATCAATTTCGACAACATTCCATGAAAAAGCATTTAATTTAGGATATGGCAACGCCTCGTCATTAAGTCAGGTTCAATTGCTATAAAAATTCAGACACTCGTGAGAGTATTATTTTATCTGGACGGATAAAGGTCATTTCATGATGCAGACGTATACAATGCAGCACAAAACTCTCTGGTCCTCTTTGCTTTGAAGAAACATCTTTAGAATATTTCATTTTTTGAAACTTTCATGTAATGAGGCACCTGTTTCACAAACATTATTTGTGACCTCTGGTACTAAATATGACATCACAAATTGCTTTTGCCTGAACCATCGTTGTGTATTTGGTGACGAGAAGATAACAAAGACCTTCTCATCCATGACAGCAACGATGAAAGCACTCGGGAAATATCTTACACCATCGACAAAAATCAAATGGAAACTCCAAAGCCGGTGCAAGCACAAATTTTACCCATCCCTTAAATTTATCAATGAAAATATTCAGTTGTTTACTTTCCATTATATAAACCGTATATTTTCTAATCCGGCTCATAAAATTGATTTTTCCAGAAAAAATCCATTTTTGGTTATTCCTTCAATAGCTGACTAAATCCTGCATAAGCTGCTTTTTGTTTATCCAAAACGTGATATTTTCTAGCCAAGTTATTCAATATTTTTTTCGAGACATTCTATTATAGATCAACCACCAAAAAATTCTGCTGGTCCCTGCAGCTAGTTAGTTCCACTTGGTATTAAATCCTGAGGTTAAATCAAAAAGTAAACTGATAAACGTAATCGTAATTCCTTTTTTGTAATAGCTCTTGTAGCGAAGCTCACTTCTTATTTACTTTCAGTGTACTATCCCCAAACTCGCTATAGTTGTTCAGCCCAGTAGAGATTTAAATAAGCTCGACTATAGTTTACCAATAAATTATTTTTTACTCAAGTTTACTCAACCTATTTAAGAGATTATGCCCAATCCTCTCTTGGTCTCTTTATAGCCCCATTATAGCTCTAATCCAGTGATAATTTTGCTCTAGCATAACATCATTAAGCTGTCATCCTGCTGTACTCAATTTCAGCAAATAGCGCAAAAAAAGATTATTCGTTTCCCCGGGCATTACGTTTTGCTATCATTTTCCTAACTAAAAATTTTAAAACACAAAATGTCTTTTTATGAGCCAGTTAAAACAATTGATTAATACCCTGGAAAATAATCTTCTAGCCAAAGATAAATACTACTCCTACACGACCTTGCAATTTCCTTCTTCCCTGGTACAGATTAAATACACTGCATTGTCCTGGTTGACTGATTTGATCCACCGTGACCCGCGGCTATGAAGTCTCTTAGGGATATATTTGGGCATTATGTACTCCTGATAGTAACATCCCTGTCTCCATTAGCGCATAACCAATTTCTCTGAATTTATCAAACTTTTTCGACCTACTATGGTGAAAATGTGTCTTAAACATATGATTCCTCTTTTATTTAAATTGAACGCTTTATTGAAAATAACATCTGACTTAAAAGTTTTTCGCAGAAATAGTTTCAACAACTTCTGCATAACTTCTCAAATGCAACAACTAGGATTTTGACCGTCATGTCGAATATTCTCGTCAGCAATCATTTAAATGAAAAAGCCTCCAATGCCTTCTTCGGCCATACTTCGCATCAATAGGAATTTCCAAGATTTTATGGCCATATATAATTGACAACCAGCACCGCTTTGCCTTTTGCTTCCCATCCGCCAGCTGCTTCCTCAATTTGTGCGAAGTACTTGTTTTAGAATTCCAGCACCCCGAATGCAATTTTTTTACTGACACCAGAACACTACAACTGTTTAACAAAACATTTATCTCAAGTAAAAATTATACATAAAAAAAGAAAGTATTGATAATCTCCTCCTTTAGTCGATGCCTCACATTGGGTGAACTATTTCTCAGCTGTTCAGTTATGATCCTTCACTCCACCACGTTCGATGCAAGATAGATCAACAGTCTCATCGTCAACCCTATCTTCGACCATAAAGCGTGCGTGCGTAATAAAGAGCTAGGCAAGATTAATCAGATGCGTGCATCTTGCATAACTAGTCCTGCGGTCTACGATAATCTCTGGAATATTGTCCTCCAGGAAGAACAAGGAAAATCGTTTGCCCACACATTACGAAGTAATAAAGCTAAAATCCTTCACCTTTAACCATGGGCTCGGGATTATTGGGGAAACTTCTGCAGAAGCTTGTTGCCACTTTTATTTGTTACAGGGAGCATGTCAGTCGCAGATGCCGGTGCATGTGGTTAAGAATGCGAGAAGTTTGAACAACGCTACAATTAGAGAGGAAGAGGCTGCCCCCACATATCATAACACATGCGATCTGGAGAGCTTGTACGGTACTTTTCAAGCAGGTAAAGTTTAGAGGTTGAACTCTCGGTAAGGCAATTCTTGCAATAATCTGTGTCGTAACGGAACAATAGCTATTATCAATTGACAAAAAACTCAATAATGCGGGAAGTATTCTTGTGTTGTGGAATAACATATTTGACATGGAAATTTTGCAAAAGTTTCAAAATATGAGTGACAAGCTGTACATAAACTGCGAAATTCTGATACAAAACTTCATTGACAAGCATGACAATTTTGCGGATGAGGATTGGCTATTTCGAGCTTTACAACTGTTATGCAACCGCGATAAGAACTCTTTGACTGCAACGGAGGATGATAATAAGAGGCATTTGGAGAGAGCATTTAATATAATTCGACTGCGTTACTATGGTAAAGAAGCTAAAAATTTCGAGCTATCGATTATTGACATTGTTTCAAATTCAAATCTTATTTTTGAGCCCAGAAGAAAGAACTCTGATCGAAAGTTTTATATTCCAATATCCCGTATCAATTCTTTTTGTTAACAAATATGATGATCTACCAAATCCTCTCGCCATCTTCAAGATTCTCAACCTTGTTATCAAATGTCGAGTTTATAATTGTGGGAAAGCTGCTGATTGGATGAGTAAACATATACTGGGCCCTTCTCTAGATTCTTTCGAACTTCTAGCAAAGCTATCCTATAAAGGTCGCATGCAGATCCCACTTGATAAGGAATGGTCTGAACAAGTAATAAGTCTACGAAATATATTTGATTATTATGCTCCTGCGGCACCCTCGAAGAAAATGACTGAGGTTCAATTGCAGAATTTGCGGATAAACTCAAAAGCAGGAATAATTGCATCCAAATCTTGCTGGCTATTTGCCCGCAGATTTTTAGAATTGGACTCGTTTGACAGTAAAGATGCAGACGTTCAAAATACCATCAAAACAATCTTGAATTGCTGTCGGGAGATACCTGCTGGCAATGGAATTTGGGGCATTTTACCCTGGTCTCTTCTAGTAACTGGTCTTTTTCAAATGCTCATAAGGATCATGCGTTTAATTTGGGACTCAAAGATATGATGGCAGAGCGAGCTCACAGTTATAATGGTTTCAGAATATCTTCATTTCTTCGGAGGGCATGGGCTTCCGGTAATGCGCAGAATTTTTTATTTAACAGAACTATTCTACTGCCTGTAAATATATGATCTGACTTTTGAGGTTGGTAATGCTGGACAACCAGTGCATCTGGTTTATTTCCGCAATCCTGCGTAGTGGAGTTCCTTTGAGAGCTGCTATTGTACTACCAAAGAAGTTCGAATCAATGTATAATTCAGAGGATTCAGACTATCTATGAGATGATCCCTCATCCGTTGTCCATTATCCTATTTGAAATCATATACGCATAGCTAGTTTTGATATTAGTGTCCCATCTCCAGCACTGGGCTTTCGTATACATTTTTTGAGATTGATCACTCCTCTGACACATTTGAACGACACTAAGGCTGGCCATAAGGTTCGGCAGGTCTAAATGTAAGATAGTTGGAGCGCGAAACGACATACTACTTCTGCAGAACACAAGCAACAAAAATCTAGATCATTAGTTGTGTAGTCAGAGAACTTCGAATACTTGAAATACACACTCACTAGATGCGGCTATCCCAGGCTACCCGCGGTTCCAGTTGATTAAGCCACTTATATCGCGGGATTCGATAATACACGTAGCAAAGTTAAATCATTATCCTCTGATGATTGATAAGCAATAGATAAAAAAATTGGACAATCTCATCTAAGCGCGGTGGTGGTATAAGCGCGGTGGACTGTCGTACGTGTTGAAAAACTAACTTACCATTTTGCTTATTGTGAAAGCTCAGCGTCCAACTATACCATGTGCATGATATTACCTTCTTAATCTCAACTGACTGTGAACTTTACTTCGTTCAACTGACAATCTCAACTTTGTATATAAAAGCTAGCCTTTTCGGCCCTAATATGGGGTAGTTGCTGGTCAAAGGAGCACGGGCAATCGAGATGAGCTCTACCTCAAACGAAATGGAGAAAAAAGGAAATATTGACGTTACATTTGATCCCGTTGACCGTGATTCAGGGGATGTTGTTACAGTTAATTCCTTCGACAAGAACAACAAGAGCCGCGCGGTGGGAGTGGATTTATTTGAAGAATTAAATGAGACCGAGTTGAACTCCGAAGATGAAGGATATGGAAAGATCAGAAGAAAAATTGATAGTTGGTTGTTGCCGGTGTTGTGTGTCACTTATATGCTGCAGTTCCTAGACAAATTATCTCTGAATTACGCCTCTGCGTATTCATTGAAGGCAGACTTAAAGCTGGTGGGGACAGATTATAGCAACATTGCTGCTATTTTTAATGGGGGTTACATGGTAGGAACGATCCCAGGAAACTGGCTGATTCAAAGGGTCCCGGTTGCCAAATTCACTGGCATAACGTTGATACTTTGGTCTGCCTTGTTAGTTGCTCATATTGGTGCAAGAAACTACGGCGACATGATGGCACTTAGGTTTCTGCTTGGAATTATGGAAGCGGCAATTTCTCCCTCTAACATGATGCTGTGCGGTATGTTTTATGATAAGCAAGAGCAACCTTTCAGAATGTGCACTTTTCTCTCAATGAACGGTGTAGCTACTGTAGTGGGCGCTTTGCTGGCCTATGGTTTAGGTCATGCCACACATTCGACTTTGAAACCATGGAAATTAATATTTTTGGTAATTGGGTTGATGAATTTTGTGTGGTCCTTTGTGTTCCTCTACCTCACTCCAGATTCCCCTTCTAATGCAAGATTTTTAACTCACGAAGAAAAGCTCAGAGTAATTAAACGTGTTTCGAGAAACCAGATGGGTATAAAGGATACTAAATTCAAGTTCTACCAGGCCTTCGAAGCATTTCGAGATGTCAATGCCTGGATCCTAGCACTTCTCGGCATGGGATGTGGTGTTATTAATGGGGGAACTTCGAATTTCATCTCATCGTTGATCAAAGGTTTTGGGTTTTCTGGGATAAACGCAACGGCATTACAATTACCAACTGGTGGTATTGAATTTGTGTGCGTGTTTGCCGCAGGTATGTTGGCTATCACCACCAAGAAAAATATAAGAACGGTCTTATTGTTCGTACTTTGCATTCCGACATTAGCAGGATTAATAGGTATTCATGTCATACCTTTGGATAAAAAGTGGGCACTTGTTGGTTGCTGTTGGCTGCTTTACATTATTGGTGGCCCCGTAATTATGTGCTGGATTTTAATTAATGTGACTGTCGCGGGAAGTTCCAAAATTTCTACCGTGAAAATGATGTGGTTTCTTTTGTACACAACAGGGAATATTGTAGGTGCTGAGATTTTTTATACCAAAGAAGCTCCTAAATATGTCACTGGTATGAAAGGATTGATTTCTTCATATGCTTGCATGATGTTCCTATCAATAGTCTATTACGCAATGATGCTTTACAGAAATAAATCAAGAGATAAGAATTATGGCAAATTAACTCCTGAGTTTGAAAGAGAAGGTATTGTGAATGGGTTCAAAGACATGACTGATTTTGAGAACAAGTATTTTAGATACGCATACTAAATGTAGGGAAAGTTCGTATTCTTTATTGTATCATTATTTAGGTATATTCATCGTGATAAGTTTGTTCAGGTACACCACCAGCAATTAGTCACTGAACAAAGACATATTTATGCAATACTGAAAAACTCAGAAATATACCTTGGTAATTAGTTCAATCAGCCCAATCAGTCCTTGTTGAGCAGAATTGAACAAGTTTAAACTTTGGTAATAGGTTTTTTTTCCTTCAAACTTTTTCAGCTTCTCAGTTCATTTTGTAATGAAAGTCATAGAAGCATAGATTCACTATATAACCTTTGGCCAGGTATGAATGATCGTGCTGGGATATAATTGCTTTTTTCAATACCGTGGTAAGGTGGTTGACACGGCGCTGGTTTGATATACCGCGCGAACTTGCTTTTTGCTTAATGCAGTTGTCTTGAACCTGAGTACAGACCACCTTTCTTAAAATGTTAACATAATTCGCTTCATTCAACCTGAGTAATTTCAAAAGAATTACTTTTAAAATTAGGGTAGCTTTCGGTCCTCTTACTGACTGGCCTGGCGGAAAAGTACAGGTCTTAGTTTAGGAAGCTGCCCAATACTACGATGGATTAAAAAATGAGATTTTGAATTTACTACAATAAATTATTCCACAAAAAACTTTTTTTTAGTAAACCATTCGTCAGTTACTCAAAAGTAAAATAATATTTTCAAGTTCCATGTTTTCAGAAATCCTCCATAAGGTAATGAAGTAGACCCCGCGCCGAAGAGCTCCTGTATCGTAAGCTACTCGTGGAGTGACATACACGTTATAAAAAATTAGCACCTAACATAAACAACGATTTTATCCGGTAACGTATCCTAGGAAATTTTTGAAGGTGCAGCCAGTGTGTTTACATTCCTTTATTCATCCGAGGGGGGGGTCTAACATATGAATAAATACACTATTTTCATCTCTGGCCTGAACCAACGCTTCTTCGCCAAAGTAGTTTAAATTTCAAAAGTCTTATTTCAAGATTTGGCAGATGTTCAATCAGAGTAAAAGGGTATATCGGAACTCACATTCAATACAAGCTTGATAGATACGACCCATAGACGCATTGGCGAAGATCATCTGAAGAGAGACTGCAGTTCAAAACAGGTCAATTCGACCATTCTATATTACGTTGGACTATAACCTCATTTCCATTTTTAGCGCCTTGTACTCGCCGGCACTCAAAGTCGAATCTTTTTAGGATCTTAAAAATATAAATAATGAGAAGCCAGGAGCTTGCGTGTACCTAGCTAAATAGCCAAGACAAACTAAAAGAGAAATACCTTACTTTCTTTGATGCATCTTTGATTTATATAAATTCAAGCCATTCTGCTAATAACTGGAGGTCTGGAAATTTTCAAGATGTGTGTGTTTTCAGCAAGAACCTACTAAACGAACCAAAAGCAAGATCCATAAAGAAGCAACCCACAAGATTCCAATGATGAGCTTTACAAAGTTAGATGGGTCAGTAACACGAGAGGAGTGACGGCTGTTTTTGCAACGCCAATCTAAATAATAGACCTTGTCTCTTTAGACAGTTGGTAAGGGGTGAAATATTATGTTATAGGTAGCGGTTTTTTATAGGGGATATCTTATGAAATAACTTAGAATGCGCGCTATTCTATCCTCTTCCTTTGTAATATTTGCTCTACTCTTTTGAATGAAATAGTTGTAGCGCACGTGGGCTATACTATTTCTGCATATCAGGAATGTTGTTACCTGCCTTCTATTGGCATTGGATATTTGATCTCAAACTAAAAAACTTGGAGTTTTTTTGGTTATCATAAATCGCAGAAACATCGAACAGCTAATTGCATTTTTCACCTATTTTCCAGAAAGCACGCTATGTCAAATGAATTGGATTATTTGATTGATTTCAATAGTACAAATAGGGATTGGTTAAGCTGTTCATAATGCCAAAATATGAGATCAACTCGTCTCTTCTCGATTTGAGATCTAAAGCAACTGCAGTTGATCAACTTGAACTGGCTTTATTTCCTATTGAGTAAATACTCTAAATTAGCCACTAGTACGTTTGGAAGCACTAAGAGTCTCCAAGGGGAAGAATTTCGTTCCAGAGTGCGATGGTTGTATATCTACTGAAATTGGTACAGTGGCGACATTTTTGCCGCGATGAAATCTTTCGCGCGGTATTCGTGAAATCGGTTTCGTCTTGATAACATTACCATGGCAACAACGTTAGCGCGGTACTATAGTGAAACGTATTATTATCGGTCAGATTACCGCGCTAACAGACCTTGGCGCGATGGACCAAGGCTGAATCTTGATACTCACCACTCGCCAAGCGCGGTTTCTTAGCGCTTTGGTTTAGTCTTCTTAGCGCGATGATAACGCACCTCTCATCTGCAAGGCATCCAATAACAATTATAAGTAAAGGTAGTTTCATAGCTAACAAAATAATATAAAGCATGGTGGAAAAGCGTGTACTGTACCAATACTTGTTGCCAAAAAGCTCCAGTTAAATCCTTGAGTGACTATGTCGAGTCAAACATCTACCAAAGAGGCCTGCTCCGTCAAAAAATTAACTATCCCGACAACATCCAGTCTTTCTATCCAGTCTGGCAGGTTAAACAAAACTATTTTAGAAACTGGAGAGCTCTTTGGCTCCGTTGCCCGCTGGGGGACAAAAGTGCACGAGTTCGGTATGAGAAGACTGGCTGGTACTGCAGTGGATGGCCAAATGAGAGATTGGTTTACTGCACAGTGCAAATCACTGGGCTGCAGAATTAGCACCGATGAGATTGGGAATATTTTCGCCATCTTCGCTGGCAAAAATAAAGGCAAACCTACTGCGGTCGGATCTCACCTTGATACCCAGCCCGAAGCAGGAAAGTATGATGGTATTTTGGGAGTATTAGCTGGCTTGGAAGTCTTGAGAACTTTCAAAGAAAATAACCATGTCCCTAATTATGATGTTTGTGTCATATGCTGGTTTAATGAAGAAGGGGCACGATTTCCTCGTTATTGCATGGGATCAAGTGTATGGGCAGATAATTTGAGCAAGAAGGAGGCCTACAAAATGGAATCAGTAACTGATAAAATCCCTGAAACTGTCTACGATTCGTTGAAAAATACCGGATATTTGGGTACAACACCTGCAAATTACCTCGAAAACGGGATTGATGCCCATTTCGAATTACATATTGAGCAAGGTCCCATTTTACAAGACGAAAATAAAAAGATTGGCATAGTTACGGGCGTTCAAGCTTGTTACTGGAAATTATTTACAGTTAAGGGTGCTGCTAGTCATGCTGGTACAACCCCAAGAAGATTAAGAAGGGATCCTATGCTAATGGCTTCGAGAATGATATTGAAAGCCGACCAGGTTGCACAAGAAAGAGGTGGTTTGTTTACTTGTGGAGTCATCGATGCTAAGCCCTACTCAGTCAACATTATTCCAAATGAGGTATCATTCACTTTGGACTTCAGACATGAGTCAGATCAAGTTTTAGCCGAGATGATCTCGGAGACAAAGGCTGCGTTTGATGCATTGGTTACAGAAAATCATAATGGCTCTTTGAGTTGGACTTCCAAAGTATTAGTGAGTACGCCAGTTGTTAATTTTAATGAAAGATGTATTGATTGTGTGAGCAAAGCCACTCAGGATTTTTTTGAACCTAGCGAAGTGAAGGAAATTTGGTCGGGAGCTGGTCACGATTCTTGTCAAGTGAACTTTCGAGTCCCAACTTCTATGATCTTTATTCCTTCAAAAGATGGGCTCTCCCACAATTATTATGAATATTCTTCTCCAGAGGAGGTCGAGAATGGATTCAAAGTTTTGTTACAAACACTAATTAATTATGATACATATAGATCACAAAGGGGTTATTAATTTAGAACTAAGTGATCTCGTTACACTTAGTGGCCTTTTAGAAAATGGATCAATAAGTAATGAACGTTATTCAAAATAGTAAAGGTATTCTATATTTGTATATGTGAACATGTTTGCAAAAAATGTAAATGAGCTAAAACCAAAAAAAAGCTAACGATATACAATGCACAATAAGTTTGAAATTTTAAACAGGCAACACGAGTTCTTGTAGCATGAGTAGAAAATTGATTTACGTACTGCAAGCCATCATTGAACATATGATTGTAAGTAAATAGCAGAAACCATACTTTTGTTCTTAGTTGCCAATCCAAAGAGCAGTAAAGGAACAAATACCAAAATATACAATACTAGAAAGAGTCATTCATGAAATGGTCTTGTACGAGTAAGAGAAAGGACCTGTATTGAAATCAGACAATAGACCGCCCGCTGATAGAATCAAATCGACCGGCTCAACGGCTAATTTCATAGCTGGCAACAATGACGTACCGTCGTAAACACAGCCAAATCTCGGGTTTTGCTCATCTTTTAAGCCCTCATCCATAAAGTTACAAAGATGGGAATTGAGTAATGTCAATCAAATTTCTTGCCTCGACCTTGACCTCGCGTCTTAAACAGCATGATAGGGTACTTGGAGTTCTTGATCACTCAAATATGATTTAAAATCTGCTCTGGTATCGTGGCTGTACTAATTTATAGCCAAGGAATGGTCAAGGTTATTTTGTAATTTCTCTCTTTACCAGTCGAGAGATATTGGAGTTAGACATGAATAGATAAGGTAAATCGGATCATCAGCGCGGACATTTTGGATTGACTGATCGACGTATGAGACCGCGGAGATAGGTATTTTTCCTGAGACCGCAAGAAATTGAGTGTACTTTAAAAAAATTGTCAACATAAACTCGTTGGAACATATTCAAAAAGCTGAAACTATCATGCTAGAAAAAATAATCTAAGGGATTTCTATGATTTAGAATACCCCTACTTTATTATAAGTATGTTTTACTTTATTTTTTCCTAAATAAGAAACTCGGCTATCTTCTGATTAAAAAAAGCAAACTACATCTGCCAATTGGTTACCACCGAGAAGATAAGCAACGAAAAGCGGTAAAATTACAATTTATCCATAGACGATTAGTTTGTCGCCCTTATTTTTGCAAAGTTATTTTGATACACTTTTTCTGAAATATTAACATTCAACGACGCCAAAATCTTCATTCGCTGCCGAAGACTTGAAGCTAAAATTTAATCGCAGCTTATACCAAACTATACTAAAAATTCTTACCAATTTCTTCAATTTGGCACTTAAGTATTCGAAAGCTGCTAGTTGATTTTTGGTGTGGCCTCAATACTGTTACACTGCAGTTGGCTAATCGTTTGCCTTCAAAAAATTAATCGGCTCTGAATTGCCAACTGTTATGGTTCAAGAATCAAATTTTCACAAAAAGAAACACCCAAAAATCATAATAGTGCCACTTTTATGTAAGCACCCTACGAATCATTTGAATCTTTAGGAATTGATGCCAACAAACAAAATATGGCATGATGGCTGACGCTGAGTGGCGTTCTTTATTTTCATATTAAAATAAGTAAGCATTCAATTGCTGCAAATTTAAAAATGGTAGTACGTTTGCAATCTGGCTATTGTAATTTATTTTGCGGACTACCCAATTTTGGACGCTGAACTAAAAGTCTTGATTTCTGGACCAGACTGATTAGGCCCCTACTGACAGCAATGTGGGAGCAGGCTCGCTAATGAGTGGCCAGAGATTTTTATTGCGATGATATGTGGGCTGCAGCAACAAAAGAGGTTCAGAAAGCAATTTTGACGTCAACGAATATGGACCCTTGCTTCCATATCTTCCTCAACGGTTCTCACTAACTTAAATAACGAATTATTTGAAGACTTGGTGTGGTTGTCCATCTTAGAAGACTTGAAACCTAGTTCAAGTGATAATATTGCTGAAACAATTGCGCAGAAGGCAAAAAGACTCTATATCAAATTGAAGCACGACTCAGTATTATATCTTAAATTGAGAAACTTTCTGGGAATTTTGCATAAAAAAATAAAAAAAAATTTGCGACGATTTGAGCAAACGCAACTTATCTATCTATCTATATATATATATATATATGTTTTTTTTTTTTCAAAGGGAAACTTTTCTCAACCTGATTTTAAGAGAAAGAAACATAGAAAATAAAGTTTTGATGTACATCAGTCACTCCAAATTAAGCTTAACATATTACAAAAAGGAATTAGTTTAACATTCTAGCGAGGACGAACATGATATAAGTTTTCAGTCTTTTTAGAACTTTCTAGTCGAGAAATCATCATACACCTAGACCACTAACTGCCTGTGGACGTCGGGAGCACTCGAACTGCTGACCTTGCTAAAATATTTCTCGTACATCAAGGATTTTGAGACTAGAGTAGATAATTTTACAAAATTAACCGGACATGTCCCTAAGCATAAACCGCCATTTTTGACACTTTGCCATGTTCACTGTTAATAATGTATGCTAGCGTTATTTTGAAAGCGAAAAGGTATCTACCATCATTGTGAGCATGTGAACGTTCTGTTATCTAAGTACGGTAATTCTTTAAATGTTCACCAGTTCCGCTACTACTATAAAGGAATATTATGTCTTGAACGCAAGTAGGAGCAGTTACCGTTTTTGGCAAACGTGGCTAAAAAGATAATAATGCATGCTCTCTTGGTTTTGCTGGCGAATAATCACTTTACCCTAAATATGTTTCAAGTAAGTGCGGATACGGCCCTATTTTCAACACATTTTAGTTTACTACTTTCAATTTCAGATTCAAAATCATTTGTTTTACGAATTTTATTTGGGCTCCATATCGTTTCTCAAGTAAAACATTTTCTCAACACAACAATTACTTGTCGTGTTGCATTACAGATCTGATTAGAATCAGGAAAATTTGTCATTGGTTAAAATAATTGTTTGCCAAGTAACTGAGTTTTATTCTTATGAGTTTAATCATCATCTTCACCTCTAGTTCCTGTAAACCAAAAACTAGAATTTTAAAACAAAAATAGATTACTATCAATTCAAAAAAGATTTATTTCAAATATATAAAAGTCTATGGTCATTAGATTAATACTTTTTATATAAAGCTTAACTAATTTGAAAATAAAAATATATCAACTTCATAATCTTATTCTACTATTAGGTTGTGTACACACTACTTCCTTTTCATCATACGGGCACTCAATTCCAGAAAAAAACTTCCTACGCATTCTACTTGAGATTCATGTTATCACCATAATCAAAATGAGCAGGCCCACGGCAACGTATACCACACTGACGTAATTCATATTCCCTTGAGTTACAGGTAACGTATAGGGAAAAGCAAACATAACGAGACAAAACAAGGCCCAGCATATCGTAAGAACATGCGAGATTGGCGCAAATATCCCGTTATAGCTGTAACCTGGAGAAATTCCAAGACGGTTTTGTTCTCTGAGCACGCATTTTATGAATTTCTTCCTGCCGTTGTATATGAGCAATATGGAGCATGGAATAGCGTATGACAAATACAGTATGGAAATACATGCAGAAACGATTGCATTGAAGGCAGTGCTAGATCCCATAAATATACATCCGACAATCAGCACTATCAAGTGAGAAAAAATATGTGCATGCACAGGCGTATGAAATTTCTTTGATATTTTCGCAAACTTATTCATCGCTTCCAACTTGAACTTGCTGCTCTTGCCCTCAAACAATTGACAAAAAGTGCAAGACACAGACCAAAGAATCCTGTTTTGCCAGGTACTGCATGAAATACCGCAGATTACTCCTGAGACTATACAACAGGACTGCATGAAACAACTAAGCGACTTGTTGCCGGTTGCTTGGTAGTATATCTCCGCAATTGGGAGAATGCTGTTGACAACTGCAGTGGTTTCTGTGACACAGTAAAACATTGCAATTGCATACGTGAAGCTCGTCAGAAATCCAAGGAGAATATTACATATGAGTACCTTTGGAACCAGTGAACGGGATTTCATGTATCCCACATCTTCGACCATATGTGTTGCGGAATCTATCCCAGCAAATGCCCAGCAGGGGTTGATTAACCCTAGAATAAACGTCAGTGCTGATGGCCACTGGGCAGTATTTTCAAAATTTAAGAAAATTCGTTTTGCCGCCGGCCACGGAGTCTCGCGGTTGAAGCTGCGACTGATGATGGAAACGAGGAATGTCATAATGTAAGAAAACAAAGAAATCACAAGACCAGACTTTGATATAATTTGCAACCACTCGCCATAGCAGCTTCCTATCGCTATTAAAATGTTGAATACTTCATAAGTGACGAAAATATGCCACTGTTGGACTTGATAGGCAGAATGCATTAAGGAAAATACTCCTACTACATTCAATGAAAGGGAAGCACACACACTGGACATTGTAAAGACAGCTCCCATATAATTGGCAAATCCTGTCGCCAAAGCTAGTCGCTTTTTCCATCTATGCTTTAGTACGACATTGCTGCTGTTGCAGTAGAGTGCCAGTTTATCTTCTTCTTTCTCCGTATAAAGTTCGTTGCTGTATATTTCAACCATCGGTTTAGAGATGGTACCATTGAATGACTCAATCTCAATGTTTTCCTCTTGGACCTGTTCTGAAAGCAGTTTTAAGGTCCAGAAGCAGGGACCACTAGCATTAGGCAATATTCTGGCAAAATCGGATATTGCAATGGCGCTCATCAAGGCAAAAAACATCGCGATGATGAGCCCGTATATTACCATTAATGGACCACCATTTGTTAGACCCATCACTAGCGAAGAGGACAGACCAAGCCATGAGTTGGTCAATGAAAAGGATATGCCTATCAATGAAAACCAATTGAATGTTTGTTTTAGTTTTCTAGCCATGTTTTTTATTGGTGTTCTTTAAACTTGAACAGTTGAAAAATTTCATTGTGACCAGTTATATATTCAAGTCTGAGAATCCATATGCTCCCAATATTTCGGTGGGGCCTGAAGAGCAGCATCATTCACAGTTTTTTTCACTTTTTTCGTTGAAACCATCTTGTGATACGGACTACTAAATACAATGTGAATCAGATCTTGATGACTACAATACGCAACTATATGAAAATCACTTTTTCCGGCTGGAACGATTTTTTAAAGGTCCAGTGAGCAAAAGGATGGAAAATTTACTAAAGCTTCTGACAGCGTGGTGTGCTTGTCCACAGTAGCAAGGATTTTCACCCCAAATTCTTTGAGCACTTTTATATTACTTTTATCTTGCTCTCCATTAACCACAACCCCCAGAACATTGTCTCCAAGCACATTAGCATGAAGATAGTTTAGTGTTAGAAAAGTGTGATTTAATGTACCTAGTACTCCTCTTGCGACAACTATAATGTAAAACGGCCGGTCGCATTTGGAAGCTAACGTTCTAATTAAATCCGTTACTGTTTCCTTTTTTCTGGTAAGCGGAACGGCCACTCCTTCTGCCCCTTCTACGACAAGAGACTGCTGATTGCTTTGCTCTGGGATTTCAAAATTTTCAAGCTCTATGTCAATGCCTGTTTCAAAGGACATCGCTTCGTATGGCGATAATGGTTTCTGCAATTGATATGTTGGCAGAAATATTTTAGGCGTCTAACTCATATCCGGATATATATTAGCTATAGTGGTAGAATCCTCCATGTCTGATTCTATGCCAGTTTGAACCGGTTTCCAAAAAATCGGCCTTCCATTTTTACACTAAGAGAGATGATACGAAGGTTTTGCCAACACCCGTGTCTGTTCCGGTAACAAAAAATATAGGCTGTTTCATTTAGAAAAGTATTTCGATAGTATATGATATACTTTGTGAAAAATTAATATGGAAGTGCAACTCTACAACTTCTTCACTATCGTTCGTTCCTTATATATGTGCTGTCAGGTGATGTAACATATCACTAGTAAGGAGAATTATTGGGTAGTCATCTCTTAATGACTACCGTAATATCAGTGAAAATTTTGAATGACCACAAACTTTTCTTTTAGAGGGGCTAAAAAATGTTGAGTACGTGACATCGACAACTGTGGTTTATGCAATGTATCTAATATAAATACACCATATTGTTTTAAGTTGTATAGACTAGTCCATTGGGAAGAACAAACTGCCATTCTATTAAAAAAAAAAAAAAAAAAAAGAAAAAAAGATGAAGAATGCCGCTGATGAAATAAGGTCTCTGTTAAAATTTGACAAAGAGCACATATGGCATCCTTATACATCGATGTTAAATCCGTTAGATGTGTCTCTAGTGAAAGCGGCAGATGGCTGTGATCTAATCTTGGAGACACCAAATAAGGAATGCAAAAGGGTCATCGATGCTATGTCTTCTTGGTGGTGCGTGATTCATGGATATAACAATACTGAACTGAATGACGCGTTGACAACTCAGATGAAGTTGATGTCCCATGTGATGTTTGGAGGACTCACTCACAGGCCTGCGATTATACTGGTACAAAAACTCTTGGAACTTTTAAATCACAAAAAGCTTCAGCATTGTTTCCTAGCAGATAGTGGTTCAGTTGCAGTTGAAGTAGCGATGAAAATGGCTTTACAGTTTCAATTTACTTTAGGAAACTCAAGAAAGAAAAAGTTTTTGACAATACGTAGTGGATATCATGGGGATACCATCGGTTGCATGGGTGTATGCGACCCCATAGGGTCGATGCACTGTATATACAAGGGATATGTAGCCGAGAACATATTTGCTGATGCACCATCCATGATTCCAGTGTTGCCAACTTCTCATTTATGCCAAAATCATAGCAGCGTATTTGCCGGCAAAATAGACTGGAAAAAAAGTGACATTTTCGATGTACGCAAGAAGTTGCAACAACATCATGATGAAATCTGCGCCGTGGTATTAGAGCCCATCTTGCAGGGTGCAGGTGGCATGAGGTTATACCACCCACAATTTCTAATAGAGGTAAGACAATTGTGCGATTACTATGACATTCCACTTATATTAGATGAAATTGCTACAGGTTTCGGACGTACAGGTGCAATGTTCGCCTTTCATCATTCGCGAGTATACCAAGAGCAGATGTGTGTTCCCCCAGAAAAGCAGGTAGATGTTTACCCGGATATCGTATGTGTTGGAAAAGCTCTAACTGGGGGGTATATGACATTAAGTGCTGTTGTCGCGACGAGCAAAATTGCAACTGTTATTTCTTCGCCCCAAAGTCAGACGGGAGGATGCATGATGCATGGTCCCACATTTATGGGAAATCCATTGGCTTGCTCGATAGCTGTTAGGAATTTGGAAATCTTGATGCGCGGCTACTGGAAGCAACAAGTAGACACCATAGAAGAACAATTGTTTGTCGAGCTATATTTGCCTTTAAAGAAACTAGCCGAAACAGGTACTTTAGACTTGGTCAAAGATGTCCGGGTTGTCGGGGCAGTCGGAATCATTGAGCTGAAAATTCCGATAGATCAAGCGTGGTTTCAAGAAGCATTTATCGCGAAAGGTGTGTATATCAGGCCATTCAGAAACTTATGTTATATCATGCCCCCATATGTTATTTGTAAGGAGGATCTTTTTAAAGTGACAAGTGCTTTAATTGAGGTATTACGCAGCTGGAATTTGGCACTAAGTGAGAAATCCTTGCACGACGTTCCAAACCCAGCCACGTGAGGTAGGCCCATCATGCAGTAGCTATTATATGTAGATATATCATGTGCCAATGTTTGAATAGCAGTGAATATAGTGCATCTGATGATTGCCTATTGTTGAGACACGGAGAGAGAATGACATTTACATTGAACCACCGGTTTGTTTGGAGCACATGCTTCGAAAAGGGAGAATTAACTCTACAACGGTTTTTACAGGGACAAATAGATTCCAGAGAATACAAGGAAAAAAGTCGTTTTTATAAAGATGGTATAGTCATTCGGTAGGCGATATTATTATATTATAGTAAGTGTGTCCATATACCATGTTAAATGTTTTATCCCTTCTAAATATTTAAATTTATTTCTCATTTTCTTAAGAGCACGCGCTATCGTAGAGTCTTGAGTACTTGGTCAGTGTATTGATATCCCGGCTCATCCCCATTTCTTGTGTACAAGAAAGAATTTCAAATCGCAGGGCATGTTATTAAGTTAAGAAATGGAGAGAAGGTAAACTAAGCTTTTCACTCGAGATTATAAGCTTTCTGTTATATCTGGCAGGAAATATTGCATTGACATTGAGAAAAGAAAAAAAAAAAAAAAAAAAATCATAGAAAATAATCCACTTGGGTATTCGATTCAATCATGACCTGATCCTGAGCTTATGGTTAGTATTTTTGAGCTGAGATCACTCTAACCTGGAAGACTGTAATGAGTGCATCTTCCGGTGGCTGCCCGATCAACACATATAGGCTAAATATATCGGCGAACACACAAGTAGCAAATTCAAAGTTAGACATAATTCTTCAATCGGTGATTTTCTTGTCTTTTCAGTGAAAAGCAACATTTAAAACATTGATCACAATCCAGCTGTTGAAGGATTGATGCAAAGGAAAAAAGTTGTCTGAAACCATGTCTTAAACTTGTAATATTGGCCATCTTTTTGAATATATTATGAAACAGTTTATATTCCTGAAATCGAACGGTTCTAAATAGTTTTGGGTTGAATTTTAGATCAAACTAAGGTTTATGTTATGTATTCCTTCAAACTTACTTCGCACAAAGTACAAGCAGTGAGAACTAGTGTATATAGTGATGAGTATCATCCCCTGAATACCAGAGCACATACCGCCGACATAATACTTCAGTCATTTGCCGCCTGTAGCGTCAGCGCCATCTAGCTCTCGGTAAATCGCTACCATCAGCATTTATAGTGGTACACTTGTATTATGTGCAGCAACAATTTCAAAATTTTCCAGAGCAAGCCGATGAGGTAGTAATCATACCTCCGAAATCTGCTTCAGAAGGTACCGTAATTTCTGCCGAATATATTTTATTTAGGCCTATCAGCATCGAAAGGAAAGGCGCTCGATGCAGCAGTTGAGATTGGGTAACTCCCAGTGCAATCTCGTCTCTTAAGTGTGTCTATATTTGCTTCTTAGTTGTCGACGATGCCTGCCAAACTGCAGCTTGACATACTTCGGACCGTATCGTGCAGCGCTTGTCATGGAACGCAAACGCTTTAAACTACAAAGTTCTCGAGCGCCCCTACAACGATCATATCACCTTTGGCTCTCATTCTCCCTGACACTTTTTTCGTTCCAGTTATAAAAATACTGAGCGCCTCTGTCTTTAATACTCGCGGTCGTTTCGTAATTTAAAATACAACTCTTCGATTTGCCTTCCAGGCATGCGAACACTTAGTTCCCTTGATTGTCTCTGTAGAATATAACAAACTAGTTACTTTTCTTTTTCTAGTAATACGCAGTAATATGCAGGTCAAAGGCATAATGCAATTGTATCTGAGAGTAGATTTCCGTCTTTTCCGTGGTAAGCGATTTAAAAAATCCTACAGCCCCTATGGTATGTTTGATATCTTCTAAGTATTCTGTGTATTCTTTGTCATTTCTCAACATCTTTTTTACAGCTAGTTCTCCCCAAGCTACCCTTCAATATGATACTTCTTTGCCAAGGCCCGCACACACATAGGTTGAACACCTTTTGACAGCTCTTGCATTATCCGCATTGTGTGAAGACTCCTCTTGCGCAGAACTATATATCGGTACCATAAAAGAGAGATGTTTAATTTTGTCAGACCGAAATGCAAGAAAGTCTGATACATTCATATTCTTGGAAATGTTGGGAACTTGTGCTTTCAGCTTCTCCCTCTCAGACAAAACCATTTGAATCTCATTCCGCATATATATGGCTCTTAAGTAACTTCAAAGGCTGGATGGCTTTCATCACTTCAAATACTGCCCACAGCATTGCGTCCTGATTGGTACTAGTAGGCATTGGCAATGGTACTAACATTGGTACTAACGTTGGTTGTGGAAATGGTGCTAACATTCCTACTAGCGTTGGTACTAACACTAGTAATAGTGTTTGGTACTATCAGCAGTACTGCTTGGTGTCAACTATGGTGCTAGCATTGATGCTAGCATTAATATCATCACTAGCGCTCGAGTTGCTGTCCTCATTGTTACTGCAGTACTCGTTGTACTTGTCAGCGCTATCCCTCTTTTGGGATCTGGACATTAGCACAGTGGCTGGCATTCAAATGCAGCTTTTTTCCCTAGGGTGGTCTATTCTTCCTAGTAATTCTACTGCATTCGCTTACAGGTTCTTCTTAACACAGCCGCATCCAAAATGCCTTCCCTTCATTCAATTCAAGTTTATGGGACTATCGCACCTGTTCGGTTGCATGGCCGTCCTTAACCGGTGCCATCAACCTTTATGGGTTTATGCCAACCAACTTTTTTTGTTGCATAATTGGTAAGAGAGGCCTCCATTTCTCAATCTTCTCGCTCCGTCAATGAGCACAACAACTTTGAGCCTATATCGAACGCGATAACCTTTATCAATTCCCTTAATGTCTGTCCCTTCAGTCGCTAACCTCGTCCCTTTGACGACTCGTGTGCCATCGTCTGTGACAAACGTTCTTGGATGAGAAGTTTCTCTGCAAGCCCTGGCTTCTCGCGTATCCATAACTCGAACTGCTTCCTGCAGGAGCAGACTGGTTACTACACCTGAATTATTGTGCTTGTAATTATAGTGACGTTTCATCCCAGTTCAATTTCCAAAGCTAAAAGAAGCTTCAGTGCTTCTTCAAATGGTAATTCGACTCTCTTCCAAGTCTTATGCACATGTCCTAAAGCCGCCTCAAATTTTTCATTTATTAAGTTGAACATCTGTGTAGGATAGCTGGATAAAACTCTGCTGAGTTCCTCTGAATGTTTGAGCTTATGACGTCCATTGGATTGTTGGTCAGTCCCATGAGCTCAATGCGCTGCCATGCAGCATCGGTCACAGCCTCAGCTGCAGTGCCGCTCAAAGAGATTGCTTTCTCGAAAGCATCAAAATCGGGTTCAGCTATGCTCTAAGGTTGCGAACGCCTGTAGACTTCTGTCTATATGTTGGAGAAGTTATTACCATAGGATAGACTAATTGTTAAGTTTTTCGCTTCAAGCGTGCAGCCAACAATCTCGTCCACTTCTGTTCTCCTGTGTATAGCAACAACGCTAACAAAGTCATCTTGGATCAACACGTATAAACCAGTAACTTCACTTCAGTAATGCCATCAATATTTTCTTTGATAGGGAGGTTACTCAAAGCAGCCATTTTTTAGCGATTGACTCAGCCAAGTTTAACCATACGGACAGCTGGCATCACTGCGTACAACACATACTTAACGACACCTGTAGGAGCCCAAGCCATTAAGGGGAAGGAGCAGGCTGTCTTTGCGTGTTGGGGTGAAAGAGCTCAACAGTAGTTTCCTTCACGTGCAAGACAGACAGACTCATTATTTAGGGCGTTTCATACCAAGGTCTACAATGAACTCTTTCTCAAGCTAGGTCTGAAGGAAAAGAGTAAACAGTAGTTAGTATCTTGTGACTTCTATGGCATCCAATCTCTTGCCATTGCGGTCAGAGACGGACTTTGTTCGTTGTTAAAGCTACTTCACAGACATCCTTTTTGACATTTTTGATGCTGGCCAGTAGTTAGCACCAGTCTCATGTTCAACTTGTAGATTTTTAGCTCGCAGACAATAAGGCACACAGATTTTTGCCAATCAGGTTTATACACTGACAAATGGAATCGTATAACTTATATTGGTATATGTACTGTCGGAAAGACTTCTCTCCTTAAAAATCTCCTTGACGATAACGCTTGTGACGGCTATTTCAAAAATGATGCAATAATTTGTTACCCGTCTTAACGGCACGAAAAATGAGGCGAAGACCTCTCAAGCAATTTTTTTACACTAGATTCCAGTATAAACGCTCTCGATAGTAATATTCTGACAGGCATTTTCGCGAGCAGTGAGCTATATAGGAAATGTTTGAAATATTCGTGCGATGTTATACTGGGGACACTATATGCCCCTACGGCACCATCTATTTGCAAGTGACGCATACGGTGACATATGCACTCTAAGTCGGTCCTTCACACCCACCCAGACAGTTGCTTAGGCCGGCCGTATATCACTCATCCCTTTAAAGCTGGCAAGTACTTATCAGTGCTTATCAAGGATTATCATTACTCTTCGACACTAACTGTTCAGGTTTTGTAACACTTATCATTACGTCTTGCTTCTTTATATTCGATATTCGAGCGAGTTGGTTTCCTCACAGATTTCTACGATAGCCTTCCAATGCGTCGGGGTTATTTACGGATCTAAAAGAAATTTCACCGAGCCTTCAGCCTTGCTGTAGGAACAAGCAATATTGATCGGTGTTAAAACCTTGACAACACCATCCACCGGGCATAGATTACTTATCTCGTTGCTAATCACGCTTCCAGTTGTCTGACATTCGTTTGCATTCACGTTATGTTCGAAAACCATGCGAAATTTGCTCGCATTAAAATCACAACTATCAGTCTTGAAAGGTGCCAGATATATAAAGGGACTTGAAGGTTAGCCACTACTTTGTGAACTTCAGAATTCTTGTAAAATAAAAGTGAAGCCACAGCATTTTAAACCGAGAATACAAAAATGAGCGATTCTTCAGACCTCTCTACATTTGCTATGACTACACAATTGACAGTTATCGGGCATAAGTCAGATGAACAATATGGTTTCGTCAACCCCCCGCTATACAAGGGTTCTACGGTCATTCACAGAACTCTCGATGACTTAGAGAATCGAAGAGGGAAATTCTTTTATGGGACGGCTGGCTCCCCTACAATTTCAAACTTAGAGAATGCCTGGAACCACTTGACGGGAGCTGCTGGAACGGTCCTTTCGCCTTCCGGGCTAGGTTCAATAGCCCTGGCCTTTATGAGCTTTACAAAAGCAGGTGATCATATTTTAATTTCTGATAGCGTTTATGCACCGACTCGTGATTTTTGTGACTCTTTCCTTGCCAAATTTGGAGTTGAAACGGAGTATTATGATCCATTAATAGGGAGAGATATAGGAAAACTAATTAAAAAAAGCACAAGTGTCATTTTTCTCGAAAGTCCTAGCTCGGGTACAATGGAAATACAAGATATCCCGGGTATAACCTCGGTAGCCAGGAAGTATGGACTAAAAACAATATTGGACAATACCTGGGCAACCCCGCTTTTTTTCAAGGCACATGATTTTGGAATTGATATTTCGATCGAAGCGGGCACGAAATACTTGGGTGGACATTCTGATATTCTTCTTGGATTGACATCTGCTAACAAAGAATGTTGGCCAACTTTGCGGGCGACATATGATTCAATGGCAATGCTGCCAGGAGCAGAAGATTGTTTATTGGCCTTGAGAGGAATGCGAACCTTACATTTGAGACTGAAGTCAGCAGAAAAGAAGGCACTAGAGTTGGCTAAATGGCTGCTCGAACAATTTGAAATTGAGAAAGTTCTGCATCCAGCTTTTAAAGATTGTCCAGGACATGACTTCTGGTTACGTGATTATAAAGGCTCTTCTGGTGTATTCTCCATGGTTCTCAAAGACGAATTTACGAAGAATGATCTTAGACATATGGTGGAGAATATGAAAGTTTTTCGCTTAGGATATTCTTGGGGAGGTTACGAATCTTTGATAACCTTAGTCAACCCATCCAAGATACGAACTGTGACAACTTGGCCATACCAAGGTTTTGTTCTGAGATTGCAAATAGGTATGGAAGACTTGTCAGATCTCGAAAGAGATTTAAAATTCGGCTTTGAGCGTCTTAGAAGCGATCGTGAACGACCAAGATTGTCAAAACTTTGAGTGCAAAGCTCCGCTTTTGTTTCAAAAGTACAGCTGAAAGATATTTTAATCAGATAAAAACTTGTTGCCTTTTTAAAAAGATAGTACTTCAAGTGCATGATGCATAAATACTTGTATAAGTTTCGTTTTATTTTCAGCAAGATTGGAATTAGAAAGATACTAGAGGAAATTTAGCGCAAACGATTAAGACATATTCTAAAACGCGCCTGAATCTTATATTTTTTTTTTTTTTCAGGTGCTTTTTATATTCGAGATAATTCCCATCATCATTTCTGGTAGTTTATTCCATAAACCCATGTTTAATCTATAGATTGTCAGATTAGTAAAACTTTCCATGATAAAATCAGCAACAAGAGTACCATTTTTTTTTTTTTAGTTATGTTTGTCTGTAGGTTTTAATGTATCATTGTTTCCCACTATATGTGCATCATTCCGAAATAATTTTTGAAGAACATTTTGGTTTGTCTTACTTGGAAAAACGTACAATATACTCAAGAATGCTTTTTGATTCACTTACTTTTTCTTAAGAAGAATTATCTGCTCACTTAAGTAAAAGAGAAGAAAAACCTTTATGCAACTAATACTACCCGATAGGCCCAAAGAACAAACTAGCATAGTATAAAATTCTTGAGCACATATATGCTAGTAATTTTCTTACTTACTTTAAATTATGTACACTTCAATACTGTGGCAATTCATTGCTTTATGAGCTTCAGGAAAGGCAAATCTCTTATTGCATTTAGAGGCAGATTTTCTCTCACCTTTACCTTTCCTTGGAATTTAACAATAAAACAAGAATGGAAAAGAGCGACATAGCCTTTCGACACTTGATCATTTCAAAAATTTATATTTTATATGCATAGACGATGGAGAACTTTGACATATCTCTTATTGTTTAGTATACTGAGAAGTTTCACTTTGCTAAGCTTGAGAATCTCTTGAAGCTATGTCATCGCGTCGAGACTAAATTACTTGGTAATCCATAGCTCGTACAAGTTGTAAAAACAGAAAAATGTTAAATGAATTACATTCGATTATACTATACTTTCCCGCGGAACTTTACTATTTCGCTTGCTCTCTGATGTTTACTGTTGTATCAAAATTATTATTCAGGGAATAATAATCAAAAACCGGGGAATTTCAGATGTGGTGCATACGCAACATTACAGTATTCTTGAAAGAACTGCTTTGGTGAGAGAAAAAAATTTATCTATCAGTTAGACAGAAAGCAGCTTATAATAATATCATAATATTGAAAAAAAATGCTACTGCAGTCCTTTTAGAAAGAACTGACGGGTCTCTGGCTTTTCATGTGATTTTTAAGCCATATTAAAGGCCTCATATATATAATGAATAGCAAATACGAAAAAAGAAATCCCTCCTGCAAAGGTAACTGTTTGCATGCTGATTTTCTTGGCTAATAATTTTCCACAGACAACGGCTAGACAAGAGCGTGGCAAATGCCTCGTCACAGCACCCAAAATTACAATTCAATGTTTATTATGAGAGGCCATGGCTACTTACTCGATAACGGTCACCAAATTTACCCAAGATAATCATACAAAATATTTGTATCCAGAGAGGAGAACAATAGCTAAAACTCTCTCTTTGAGTTTGTTCCAGAGAATCATAAATAATGAATATTTTGAGAGTAATTTCCGTTCAATTTTTTTCCAAACTCTAAATCATGTAACTTGCTGCTCATTTCTTGAGCAGAGATTCCACACAAGAATTTCAGAAAACAGATCTTTGAGACGTTTACTGTTGTTCCTAGAACAAGCCTAGATTTTCTTGTGAATGAGATCCTAGGCTGGGTATAATTGATCTTTCACCTCTATTAACTGCTGCCCTTTGCTATATTATTTTCACTCAGAAAAATCATTTTGAAAGTTAGTAAGATAACCCGAATTGTATTATGCAGCCTCCCACTTTTTTTCTTAAACCAGTCTACTATGGCTCTAATGGCCTTTCATACCTGATAAATAAGGATTAGATGTCCTGAAATTACTAATGTGCAGACAAATCCAGCTTTTGCTACGTGATGTTCACCGACTACTGTTCATATTTTTGTTTACCTTTTCCACAACAATTCCCGTAAATAATATTCACATCGAATCAGCCAAGATTGATAAGGGCCATTAAAATGTTGTGCACGTCTGTCTTGACACGCAGTGTACCATATTTATTGAGAGTTTTTCAATTGTTTACTTAAAATGTCCTTTGAATTTGCCATTCAACTTGAATTGACGCGATACTCTCAAGCGACACAGCACGGTTCTGTAAGGATACTAGTGCATGTTGGTTAACTACCCTTAACAGTCTACAAGCTAGCTAGCTTGAAAAAAAAATTTTGATGAAAAAAAAAAAAAAAAAAAAAAAAAAAAAGGAATAAAAAGAAAAAAAGTCCGACCTAAACTCTTGGCAGAAGATCTGTTCCCCCGAGAATCTACTTCTGATAGTTTTGTTAATAGTTCGAATTAAACGTACTCGTCATTTCGGTATTCACCTTAGAAATATAAATCCTATCAATTTATGAATAATAAAAATTAATGCCATTGAAAGAAAAACCTTTTTATCAATCGTTTATCATTTTTTCAACATGATCCTTAATAATTTCATCTTAGACAATCGCGCCTAGAGCGAAACAAGTAGCTGCAACGCAAAGAAGTGTCAGGAATGCATTCAAGCATGCTTGAAGGCATGTTTCATTCCCATGAACCGGAGGTTGTTGTTGCACGTATATGGGCTGTTGATAACCTTGCTGTGGGTAAGAGCCGTAAGCTGGCTGCGTATATCCTGGATGATAAGGAGGGGGTTGTTGCTCGTAGTATTCGCTCTCATGCTGTGCTCGATGCCCTGCAGAACCGCCCGTATGTGGAACCGCTTTGGGGGGAGGCTGTGATGGCCGTGAATACTATGACAAATAGTTAGTATTCAAGAAACCTATGGAATCCAAACATTAGTTTCATGGGGATGGAACATACAGTGGTCCGGCTCTCGGTGTAGTGCTCGGTAGTGACCATTGCAGAATCTACAACTGGGTCAGAGGGAACAAGGGTGAAGGAAAGAATTTCTAGATTTATGAAATCATTGTGCGGGTAATAAATAACGTACCGCTCCTCATTTCCTGACGAAATAACATTTTCATTATAAAATCCGTTAAACATGAGAAATTGTTCACATGTTAAGAACTCATGTACTGACCACTGTGAATGATTTGTGCGACCGATATAATACGATGCGAATAAGCTACGTCGAAGCTTTCGTAGTATCTGTACCTGGAAAGCCCAACAATAATTTACAGAGTTATTTTAGACATGTCACCTAGATTGGACCTTTTATATATATATCGTAACATTACTTTTCGCTGCCTTCGTTTGGTTCGTCACCGCTTAGCGTCGATTGCAGCAGCCAAATCATCACGTGCAATCAACCAAAAATGATGATAAATTCTTGTTGAACTTGGCGTCAGTAACGATCATTTCCCGATAGCCTACTGTGCGTGTCTCGTAATCGATATCACCACCAACCCTGCATCAACAGAGACGTGGCACCAATTTCAGCATTAGGAGCTGTTTTGTTGGTCCTAAACCGAGTGTGCATCCTTAGACTTGAGATTCATCTGCAACTGGGAATGTATTATTTCTGATTCCATGTAGTCGGAGCAGAGTTTGACAGTGAATTTGGTCTTGTGAGGGTAAGAAAAGAAGACCAGTTAGAACCTATAATAGAGTCATTACTCATAGGTGGTAAGAGACATTAGGGATAGGCCTTTCTTATTTCAGACCTCATACCTTCTTTCAGACAATAAGCCTTAGCTAAATTAATATGAATCATATTTTACTAAACTCAAAAACAATTTGGACGGCATCGAGCTCCTAGGTCGTGTGGTGCGATACAGGTTGTGAAATCGATGAGACACATGCAATACACAGCATACCGATGTGCTTGATGTAAGAGCTAGCAAGATGATTCAAAACTGGCAAATTCTCTGGAACAAAAATGATGAACTTGAGCCACATTCTTGACACCATCATAAGCTTCAGTAGCTTCATACCATCAGAGTTGGTATCAACTCACCTTGGATCTTCACAACCCAAAGGTACTATTCAATTGTATTATCATTGAGTTTACTGGTTTCAGCCAAGTATTCAATACAGTGAATTGGCAAACACTGCATTTCATTATCGTGAGTGCCTCGAGCGCAAAACTAGGCGAAACTTCAACATACTGATACTTTCTTTTCACCACTTTGCATGTCTTTCAAAATCTTTCAACTTCACTTAGTAGCTGCTAACGAGTAACGCTTAACTTGAATGCGAATGGCAGGAGCAAATCAGTAGGTATATTCTTCGCCTTGTGCTGCCGAATTTATCCCCACTTAAAGGTGGAAACGTAATTGCTTTGTCTTAAAAGGAGTACCCACACAGAGTGGTTTGGAGGCCTAAGGCTATCTCTTTCTTACATGTGTATGCCTTTAGATGAAAAACAGGGTAATGGTGTGAGGCATCGGCTGTTTTTATCTGCCATTCTGAAGTCCGAAAGTATTGGGTCCAGAAAAAAATAAAATCAATGTATTAATTGAAGACATCAAATCCTCGTCTCCAATTACATTCGCAAAGCTTCCTTAAAGTTTAAAAAAACAGAGCACTAGGTCGACGCATCATGCATAATAATTTACGTTCATCACAGCAAAGTAACGAGGCACAAATTTGTGTTACTGACGGAAACTGAATGCTTCACCAAGCCAAAGACTGCTCCGAGTTTAGCTTCTTTGATTGATCGGCGAAACTTCATTCCTGTCACCCTTGCAATTGGACCGACTTAAAATCCATTTGACATTAAATACAAGGGTGGAATTCTTACCAATGCTTTTTGCTTATTGAAGCCAACTTCAGCTTGAAAAATTCAAAAATGTGTAGTGTGAGAGCTCTTGGCTAGAATAATGGAACTTTAGTACAATATTTAGCGTATGATATATAACTGTAGTCCGTGATCAACGCACTAGTTCTTTTGGATTGCGAAGTAAGTCGGCTCATATTTTGAATTGGCAATGGAGAAGAATGCATTCTATTTTGATTTCGAAGATATTAAGACCACATTTTTGCTCGAGAAAGCATTATGTTCTTCATGTAGACTAGCATGGCTATATTCTTTCATTAAATGGGCTTTACCGAGACGAAGACACATACGTGCTCTGATGTTTTCATCGAACGCATCCCCTTGGATCATCTTGCACCTTAACATCTAACAGATTCTTTTTGGTTCGAATATTTGAAATGGCAACCCGCCTCTAATGTTTGAACAACAAAAATCATTTCACAAGATTTCTTTTAGCATTTACCTCAAGAGCTAGAACTGCATTATCCAAAAAGATGTCCCAAGTTGGTTTGCAGCTGAATTGGCTGCTTATACCAAGCGAGGATGACTATATTTGCATCCACTGTAGTACTTTGGCTTGACCACTACAGACAAGTAAAGTTTTTCAACAGTTAATCTCGGAGAGTAAGTAATGTTATTTTCCACCTAAGGAATTCTGCGCTCAGATAACCTAAGTCGCTTAGGTCGCTTAGATCGCTTAGGTCGCTTAGACCGCTTGTAAACAGGAAAATAGGCTGCGCTTGCCTGATTGTCTCCAGAATGACTTTCGAGCTTCCCATGACCTTGGGTCAAACTGTATGGAACATATTTCTGTGGCTTCTTGGCAAAGGGAGCTAGTTTTATACGGTAGTGTGATTATCCTCCAGCGAACACCTAAACGAACCGATAAAGCTAATGAGATAACTAAACGAACCGATAAAGGCACAACCACACTCCGTGGCTACAAACATGGGTTTTTGCAAGTGACTCGATATTCTGAACATGTACCATACCACCTCCATTTTTGCAGATCATTAGATCCAGTTTGATCAGTATATTTATGTCCTTATTCTGTTTTGTTCGGTCCCCGTTACCGCAGGATGTGAAAATTTCAAATAAAAAGCTTTAGTCGACTGAATTAGAAAATAAGATCATTATGACAGAAATTGATTTCGGACAGCCTCTTCCAAGCGACTTGGAATATGCTGTCTCATTTGGGATTCCCACATGGGATTCTGCCATTAGCTACGCAGAAAAGGATCCGAACACTTTAAGCAAAATGGTTACAGGATATCCCCGTTATTTTCCTCAGCCTGCTGTGCAAAAACTTTGTAATCATTTTATCGAGGACTACGGACGTGGCACAGAAGGCTGCCGCCCATTTCCCTCCGTGAAAGCGGCAACAAAGTGCTTAGAGTATGTGAGGTCAATTACCGGGCCTGAAAGTAAGGCACACCTTGAGATTCGCAAACTCAAATTTGAAACGCACACGAAAATGAAAACCAAGGAGCTTAATGAATTAGTTATTAACGTTGCAGCCGTTTTGGCCTCCGACGATGAATTTGACATAGTTAAAGAATATTGGAAACTGACTGGCGAAGGCGTTTCCTCCCGCCAGGCGGCATTTGTAAATACTTTTTGGAATAACACAAATGCTGCCTTGGACGACAAAATTACATCTGATATTTTCCTTATGGTCAAAGAGGGAGAAGAATCAAAACGTCTGATTAAGACAAGAATTGTTGATAATCATACCCATCCTTTTGGCCAGGAAATTAGAGAACTCATCAAAAATCCTATGGTATTCGAACCTTCTAAAGATGTCCATCTCGTGTCAAGTGGTATGGCAGCCATTTTCACCGCACGTAAGTTATTGGATTTCTGGGAAAGGAATGTCACGTCGAACTCTACTTGTGCTGGATGCACTTGCCAGCGTAAACAATCGTGTTTGCCATCAAGTACTGTGGTTATTTTTGGGTTTCCATTCAAGGATACACAAGTAATTATGGAGAAGTTTGGAGCTATGAAGTTCTTCGGATTGGGCAACTCAGGAGATCTGATTGGGCTAAAAGACATTTTATTGAAGGGTGAACAGCGAATTCTTGCTATTTTTGTTGAGACACCATCAAATCCCTTGCTAAATATGCCGAATCTGGAAGAGTTAAGGAAGCTAGCAGATGAATTTGGGTTTTTCATTGTAATTGACGACACAATTGGTGGTCTAAATGTTAACATTTTGCCATATGCAGACCTTGTCTGCACATCAATAACTAAACTTTTCAGTGGTACTAGCAATGTCATGGGAGGTTCTGTGCTATTAAACCCAAGTTCGAAATTACATTCGTGTGCCCGCAGATATTTTGAAAGCGGTGAATTTGAGGACCTCCTCTGGTATCAAGACGCAATCGTTCTTGAGAACAATTCGCGAGACTTTGAGGACAGAACTATTCGTGCCAATAGAAATACTAAGAATCTACTGCATAAAATACTTTTACCACAAGAAGGTGAAACCATCAAAAAAATATACTACCCAACTACCAGCTCCAAGGAAACCCTTGAGAATTACGAAGCAGTTAAGAATGAGCTCGGAGGCTATGGTTGTATGCTCTCTCTTTCCTTTTATGATGAAGAGGATGCGAGAATATTTTACGATTCTCTCAAAGTGTATAAGGGTCCTTCCAATGGGACTAATTTTACATTAGCTTGCTCATATGTGCAGCTGGCACATCGCTACGAATTGAATAAAGTCTCCGAATTTGGAGCTGATCCAAACCTGGTTAGAGTAAGTGTGGGTTTAGAGGATATCCACCGGTTGTTGGATGTTTTTTCAGACTCCATAGAAGCCGTAAGAAAAAGGCACTCTCGCTCTCTATAGTTGTTCTTTTGAATCCTTCAGGGCGATAGCCTGTTTTGAGGTTTCTGTGAAATATGTGTGATCATTTGCTTTTGTTTAAATAGGGAATCATATTTGTTCATTGAGAACCTGACTCGGATGAGATATTGAAGGAGTTCTTATCCCTCGAAGTCTCCCTTACGCTCAAATGCAGTTTGGAGAAGAGTTGATGATCTCGTTAATACCAAATTGGGGATTATTGGTTCTTAACAGATTAAAGCGAATGCCTGACGTGCATGGGAAATGACGTCCACGAACAAATGATATTATTTAGTAATCAAACGCAGAGAATAGTATGGTGACCCTTGCTAAGTACGTGCCAGGTTGCATTAGAAACTTTGATTTTGAGAAAACTTTTGAAAGACGCGCGTAAAACTATACGCGCAATATAAAAACCAACGTATCAAGTACTTTCTGAAAAAATGTTCCAGTTGGATATTAATGGAATTAATGATATTGGATCATTAATCGTCGTAATTTATTATCGCATACTCTATCTGCATTTAAATATTGTCGGTGTGGCGCTTATCCACCTTTCTTGATATAAAAAAAAAAAACGCTTGGACTTTTTTTCTTTGGCGGCTAATACGAATCCGCGAAATTTGAGCTTATACCATCACAAACTGTATTGAGAATAGGATTAACACATCTTCTCAAGATTGAAATACCGTCTTGCTATCGTAAGAATGTAAAAAGATCCTCTTCTCGTTTTGACTACAAGTGCAAAGTACATTGTTTAAATAATATGCACGCGTAAGGTCCTATCTTGCTGCAGTAAAGAATTGTTCTTATTGTTAAATCTTGTGAGTGATACTAGAATGTGGTGATATGGTAATAATAAACGGGACAAACATGACACAAAAACATCACGAATGTAGAATTTTCAACTAAATCTGACTTGCACATTGTAGTGTCTTCCAATAGGTGTAATTCAACTCTTTTGTGTACTCCATTTACTAAATTGAATAATTCTAGAAATTTTTGATATATCAAGGTTTCGAAAATGACGGTTCTCGATAATTCCAAGCAATCTTCAACAGTGCCAACACATTCGCAAGCCTCGCGGATACAGGTTTACAGATGATCGAAAAGAGAAGAAAAGAAAAAGCGGGTAAACGTATATTATGCCGCGTAATTCAATCTTTAATTGACTATTCGAATTATCTAGCAGTTAGATAGTTGGTCAATCTCATATGCTTTGTTTTATTCATAAGAGCAGAGACATAAGAAGCCAAGCAATTGCCGAATTGATACATTGCTTGAAAGACAAAGACGCTCCAAAGTTTGAATAACTGCTAGATTTTGCACTGCTTTGGGTCTCTTCACTAGTGCTAGCTGTAGCGCGTTCTTCTGCAGATTTAGCAGTAATAGTAGCAGCACTAGAGGAATGAGACATGTCTGACATACCTGACATACCTGACATACCTGCCATGCCCGACATGCCTGCCATGCCCGACATACTTGACATTTTGGTTGTTTTGGTTGTTTTGGACTTCTTTGTTGTGCTTGACAACGTCTTAGTGGCATTGTAAAAACTGTCCAAGGCAGTGACAGGTGTGATGCCTTGTAATGTAGGAACTTCACTCTTGTTTTTCATGGTGTGTTCTTGTCTTGAGAAATTGCCGTCAATACCTTTGTCGAAAATTTCTTTGACACCAGTTGAATTTGAGCATTGTGAACCATTGAAAACTGGCCCCTTTGGACTGACAGTAATGTCAACGCAATTATACATGTAGTCATATTTCGAGTAGTTGGCGGTGGTTCCGGCGTATATTACTTGAAGGGTAGCATTCAACCCATTTTTATTGTATTTTTCAGGCAACACTAAAGAAGGAATACAAAAATTGCCAGCGCCCACCATGTCAAAGGGGGCTTTTAACAAAACATCGAAATCTTCCTGGGTCTTACAGGTTTCATGTGGACACATGTAAATAGCGCCAACTGAAGCATTATGGTGCATGTTTAAATCAATTGGAGAGCCCTTTGGATTCCATTTGAATCTGGATTTTGAAGCAGTATTATCACCACCGCATGGGCCTTCCAGTTGAGTGTCCCAATTTGTAGCATTTCTTTCACCTGGAAATGGAATTCTAAAATGGCCCTGGGCTAAACTTGCTAAACATAGGACATTGAAAAAAGTGAATCTCATATCGATTGTTGATGAACACTTGAATTGCTACATGAGTTTTTTACCCATTATTCAAATTTGAATAGTCCAATTTGGCTTTATATCTTTATCATGGTGGAAAGACTCATGTAGTGAACCCACAATTGAGCTCTTAGTTGTCCTGAAAAGTAAAAAGTTCAATTCATCGAACCTGAGCACAAAGAGCAAATAAGCAATCATTTACTCGCTAGTGAACGATAATAAAAAAATTCGATGGTTTGAAAGAGCGTCTGAAAGCTTCTGGCTTCAGAATACGATAGACCTCCCCTAATTTGGTATGCAGGAACTACGATTGAGGGTATAACTTTCAAGCCTCGAGAAAAGTTACGTGAAAATTTAAAACTTGAGGGTCTACTGCGCAAATAAAGTAGCCTCTTCCCGTTTATACCAAATTAGATGAATTAGAACTAATTAGGTACGAAGGTCAAACGTAGTATTTTTTTTTTTTTATGGTGACAACGGATCATTACGCGTGTATAGCTCGCTCACTATGGCCTCGCCGTGATAACTCATAATGTTGGAACAGGAAAAAGAGGCAAAAAACTGCGGATTGAGCAATATGTATCGAGAAAGAATCATTTTGGAGAGCATTATAGCATCTCATTCCAGCTTAAAGGGGAACTGTTGGTAATTTCCATCTTTAATACGCAAGAGGACGATCCATCGCCACTTGTGCCGTCTAACTGGCCTAAAAGGAAGAAGGTGTGTGGAATTTGTTTGACCCCCTCATGGCCCCCCTGTATCAGAATCAAGCGAGGATCGGCTTTTTGATAATATAATCCCAAAAGAAGTCTTCAGCTGACGTTTTGGAAGCCATTGCTTCACATGGTTACCTGAAAATCATAAGGAAAGATCAAGAACTATTCATCAACTTTACTCGGATGAACTGACACCGGATGTCTGACTAAACATCAGCTAACCTATTATGCATGGAAATATAGGATATAGGATGGATTAGAATCATTACCTATCGAAACGCTGTAAGTCTCGATAATAGTCACATGAAGACCCGGTTTATGCGAAAAATTGGCGTTTCGAACTTAACCAACTATCCTAGCTCACTCTTTTTATGTAAGGATTTCTCGAACGGATCCTGGAACCAAATGCATACAAAATGTAAGGAATGGGAATCATTCCAAGAGCAACGAAACCGATAGTTGATGCTCCCCAATTAACCCCGAGGTTCCTAAAAAGTGCATATCCAAATAATGGAAAAACAGCACCTAATATTGACCGAAGAAAAGTATTAGCGGCGATCGCAGAAGCAGCATATCTCGTAAAGGAATCGACCAGATAGTTGAGACAGCCCTGAAAAATGACGAAAAATCCAAGCGCCATAAATACAAGACCAATGCATGGCGCTATCCAGTGAATATTAGGTCGCGAAGTCCATGCAAATATAAACAATCCAGCTGGCATCAACCATCCAAAAATCATCATTGGTGGAAACCTCTGCTCTGGAACAGGAACACCTCCGTTGTCCATAAGCACACGTCTATACCTCAGACCTCCCCAAACGTTTGCAACGCCTCCAAATAAAATACCCACTAGTACAGAAAGAATGGGAAGGTTGCTGACGGTGCCATCCCAGCCCCTAGTCATTTCAAAAGTTAAAGGCAAGGAAGTGACAGTAAGATATAATATTCCAAAAACATAGCTGGCGAATAAAGCCAAAGAGAATACAATCGGCGTTGCAAGCATGGCAAATGGTCTTAGCAAATGGACACTAAAATACTCTTTGAGATCCAAGTCCCATTCTTCGTGCTTCGCATGATATGCCCAATTACCGGTTCTTTTACGTATGCTTTTGGCCTTACGTGACAGCACAACTCCGACAAACGTTTCTGAGACTGTCAACACTGCAATTATCAGAAGAACACCTTGAACTATGCAGCTAAACCATAAAGCCCAACGCCATTCCGAATAGCCAACCTGAAAAGTGAGCAAGGATGATATAACTGGGCCCACAGTAACACCGCAGACAACGAATATCGCATAAAACACCATAGCGATGGCCCTGAGACTGATGGGCCAGATATCTGCTAACACACCACCTGAAGAAACAACTGGGCTTCCTCCGAAGAAACCGGCAAAAAATCTCGTAACCAGTAAACTTGCGAAGTCCCTGGAACCTGCAGAACCCAAAGTGAATATCATTGACAAACACAGGGGACCAAACACGGCTACTTTTCTTCCGTACATTTCTGAGAGGGGAGCAAAGAACATTGGACCAAATGCCACACCCAAAACATACAAAGTAGTGCCCAACAAAGCTTTTTCTCTGCTCAAATGGAAGTACTGCATGATATGAGGTACCGAAGGAGCAGTGGTCGTTGAATTAAACTGCGCTGCGAAAGTCGCAAGACCATACATCATGGTGTGGTATATTTTTTTCGAGAGCCGCCAATTAATGGGCTTTTCCGGATCGTCATCTTTAAAGACAACCAGGAAGTCATTGCTTTTCTCTGAATTTCCCACATTACTAGACGTGTCGGTTTGGTTTTTCGTTCTCCTTGCTTGGCGTTCCAAGTCCTGCTCTTCCGGAGTGCGCAGTTCAGATACTGATAATGGTGTTGTGCTACTCTCTCGCTCAGGAAAAGACATATTTATTGTTAGCGCGAGTTACATGTCTTTTAACTATCGTAAACTTGACCTAGAGTAAGTATATCTGCTGCCAGACCAAGACCTTTAAACTTGAAGTTAATATACTTTTGAAAAACCACTATTATTCGGCTTATTCAGCATTCCGGTTGAGAGCTACTTATTGCGTCCCCTGGTTTTCCCTTTGACTGCGCGTGGCGCAAACTGCCAAGACTTTTAGCGGAAATGAATAGATAAGCGGAAATAGAAGGAGATACCTGTTGTGCCAAAATGTGTCTCTCAAAGTCGTTCAATCGAAATCGGGTATGTTATCCGTTACAAATTCATTTTGTACTAAACAACAGCTTGGCACTGCACAACAATGGGAACTGTAAAGGTTATAAGGTGCAATTCATCACATCTGCTGCTTCTGTGAGATGCTAGCACTGCGAGCAACAAGTGTGTATCGGAAGGTGCGGAAAATCTATAGAAAGACTGCTTGCCTTTTTATCTATGTTTCACTTCTGTCTTGCCTGTAAGATTATTCGACGTGCTGCTGTTTTTCGAATCAAGCTACTTTAACACTGGTGCATAATGCATAGGTAAACTGTCAAACTGCATTAATTGATATTGTAAATTAAAATCTAACTTATCACATTCCTTTTCGTCGGCCAAGCAAGAGAGAACACCTATCACCATAAAATGGAAATTATCTTCCATTTATTGAATATTTGCCATAATTTGTTCTGTTAGAATTCTATTTTTCTCTTACACCACTAACAATTTCCCGGAACCTATCAAATGGCCTTGAGCTGATGCTGTTGTCGACAGGAAACTGATATCGATTTCATTTGGCATCTCCATGGAAGGTTTTTATGTCACCAAAACATCTTCTTGTTGACTTCCTACTGACTTTTTGACAACCACTGTCCAAACTGCGTCTTGTTAGTTGTCCAACAGATTATCTTATGATTAGTGTTGATGCTTCCAAAATTTCTTCTGGTGTATCTATTAATATGGCGAGAAGTCTCGCATGATTTGAATGAGAATATTTGGCCGTGATTGAGGAATGCAACATGCCGTATAACAGAGCGTAGCACATTTTTGCACCCTTTATGTTGAAGCAGTCTTTTCGTGCGCAAACTTCAGTAAGGATATAAAACCTATGAAGCTAGCTGAATCAGGCTAACGCTCTTTTGGGAAAGACTTGAACTTACTTCTTATTGAGTGTATGATAACTACAAGAGTGTGCTTTCTTTTAATCGAAAGCAACACTCATATAACCCGAATATCACCATCAAAAGCGGGAACTCATAAGGTATTTCTAATGCACAAAATGAATTTCCTTTGGCTCTTGTTCTCACTCGCTAGCTGCCACCATGAGCTTTCCGAGGATAATTAAAAGGAAAATATATCGAGCTCGACCTCATATGAGGAAAGTGACATAATAAGTTTCTGCTCTGCCAGTTTTTTTTTCAATTTACCGAAGAGTTTGGTAATTATTGTTGATAAGCACCATAAGAGAAACTTGACACAAAATGATAAGCATTAAGGGCGCCTTTCAAACACCTAATTCGCGATAAATTTTCACTTCACGGCAACCTATATACTACAATCATTGTTTAAGAGTGTAAGCGGAAACCCAAAGTGCCTTTAAGCCTATTACGAATTGACCTTGGCCGCTAACTCGCACAATAAAAGTTGTTAGAACAGTATTTGTTCTGAACTTGTGTCTTTTTCAAACTACAACATATAGAATTTGAAAATCAAATTTTGAGTATGCCATCGAGACATGTTACGCAGTGGCCACCAAGTTTAACATCTCCTGAGGCTTCCACGTTTACGTAGATATGGCCATCACGACCAACTTTTCTTCCTTGCCCTGCCACATAAGAAGAATCGCCGGAAGGCAGTAACCCTCTCATGGCTCTATAAACGGCAACACCACCGTTTCCGCTACCGCAGACGGGATCTTCTTGCACACCGCAAGAGGGCGCAAACGAACGCACTTCTATGTCGGCGGGTCCGCCTGGTGCATAGTTGGCAAATAGAGTAACACCAGTAATACCATTGCTGCGTTCGAATGCTGACAGCCGTGACAGATCTGGTTGTACCTTCAACAGAGCACATACATCGGTTACCTTAGCTACCAACCAAACTGGCCCAACGTCTATGATTGCTGGCAAAACAGTATCATCGACTGAAATACCGAGTATACTCTCTAGTTCTGGAATGATCTCAAGGCTGACATCGGAAGTTTTCGCTTTGGGCAGGTCGAGAACTACCTTCGGAGATTTATGGTCACTTACAATAGTTATTGGGACCAAGCCTTGCTTACACTGTTGTATAATCTTTCCGTTATGAGGCGTTACCTTGCCAACTTCAAGCACGGCATGCGCACTACCCAACGTTGGATGCCCTGCGAATGGTAGCTCCGATCCTGGTGTAAAGATACGCACTAAGTAGTCAGCTTTTGGGTCGGTCGGGGGGAGAATAAAAGTAGTCTCTGACAAATTAGTCCACCGTGCAATTTGTTGCATTTCGTCTCCGCTCAAACCATTGCCGTCCAAGATAACGGCGACAGGATTACCCTTGAAAGGGCACTGAGAAAATGCATCAACGTATTTGACTTCCTTTGCAATTAGAGACATTTGTTCAAGTTCGGAATCCTCGACTTATACCATCTTGTGCAATGTTCAATTGATTAAAATATTTGTTGCTTAAATATCTGTAAAATCTGTAAAGGAATTGAATCTTTGTAAGATAGATAATATGAGTCACGAAAGCAACGCGTCCCTACATCACGAATGAAAGAACAACAATACCAAAAAAAAAAAAAAAATTACATTTAACTTACAACTGACTCACAAATTCATTCTGGTTAGCATCTATTGTATGTATTTTGCATCTTAAGTAACTCTCGTATTCTTCATTCGACTGCCCACAATTTTTAAAGCAGTCAGAGACATGAAAAAACGGAGTTTGCAATGGTAAGCCACTATGACATGAACATAAACATTTTGCCTCTTTGAATACATCATGCTGGATATTATTTGCATTTTTCAACATGTCACTCGTAAAACAATTGCAATTCAAGTCTTGGCGCAAAGTCGGAGGTAAATGATTTGCTGGAATCATTGAGGAAGCAGGTAACAAATCTGCTTTTTTCAGATGCCTGTTCAATCGTACCTTTATATTTTGATATTTCAAATTTTTTTTCATTTGATGCAAACAATTTTTGAAGGTTTCAAGTTTGTTCATACCTTGTCTTGCTTGAGAAATTGGGATCCAGAGCTCTAAACATTAAAAAGGAATTATTCTAAGCCGCCAACCAAACGGAAAAATAGACGAGAAAAACAAAAACAAGCCACAAACTCTGCAAAACTTCATTATGTCTCTATTTTATTTTTTTTTTTTCAAAACTATTTACTGAGAAAGTAACCGAAAAGTTGTATCTATCAAATCCCTGAGTTCCTTATAACTAACAATGATACAGTTCATTTCATCAGGTGTTACCAGTGCAATTTTCTCCGCGACGCCGGCATCAAGCTTGTTCAAGCACCTCAATACGTGTGTTAAATCCATTACGTTTTTGCCCGTCGCGTCCACCTGGTGGAAAACATAATCGTAGAACAATAGAATAGGAAACTTATCACCAGATTCAGACCAGTTTACATCTATTCGTGATTCCATTCTTCCATATATAAAATTGACCTTGCAAATCAACCTGAATAACCTTCCATTTTCCAACTCCTTTGAAAGAACTCCTTCTGTATAGTCCGTATACGTCAACGCTGAATTTATGACGCTAAAAATTTTTTCGTGGAACAAGGGTGCCATTTCCATTACAGATTTGTTCTTGTTGCTTTCGTCTAATAGATATTTCAGAACAGATTTAAAACTTTCGTCCACCACCAAATTTTCTACGGAGCAGGTTTGAGCTCCACTAATTGGGCCTAATTTTGAAGCAAGGTCCATCAAAAGATTGCCTAATTTCACAAATGATTCTTGTTGCTCAACTTTAATGTCCCGCGACTCATCGCCAGCTTTCAGAACATCGAGCGGACCACAGTCAGAAACTCTTATTCTGCCTGGACTGCCTGTGACAATGACCTTGTGTAAATCAAGAACGTCAATTACCAGGCCACAAGAGTGTACTGCATTTAATGCGTTACTTAGCTGTACCACATAGGACCACAGATATTCTTGTGTTATGGGCTTCAAAGGAAAGTGTACAAAATGATCCTCGTACAGCGAACTTGCCATCGGATAGTAGTCGTAGACTGCGCACAGTGAGGAGTCGCCAAATTTTGTCGTTAAAAATAAGTCGACGAGCCCAACGACGTTAGCACAATGGACTTTGTTCCAAGCGTGAAATGTTTTCGAGATGTGACTCGGTTCAATATTCCCCACCGCGTGGATTCGGCGCAGTAAATAAACATTTCCATCAATGTTGGAAAAAACTTTGTATAGCGAGTTTTTATGCCCTTGGAAGGAATCCTTCTTACCAGCATTCTTGTTGAAATCTAAGGGCACCAATCCGAAGTAATCTTGGACAACCGTTGGTACGGCCCCACCTATAGGAAAAATTTGCAGAGAAGCCAGGTTCCTTTTCACAAGATGTTCTCTCAAATCGTTAGGAATGAACAGATTCTCTGCAATACGCTCGTTTGGTTTCAGAGAGGCTTTCAGGTGAGGAGGGGGATCTGGCGCATATAGGTGGTACTGCAACAGACTATGCATTGGTGGATACATTATTGGAAGTTTAAAATTGGATTCCGACGATTCATTCATAGTGGAAGCATTGGCTAGTTCACTTACGCTTACTGAACTACCAGTCACAGGAAGTGAGAACTCCGCATTTTGCGACAAAGAATATGGCCTTTGCACGGCATCTGAGGTCATCCCCATATTCAGAGTGTTTCCTGCTGATGGTGAGGGTGCGAAGTTGCCGGCCGCGTAAGGGTTGTAAGCAGTTGGCATGTATTGTATAGCGGAGTTTCCAGGCAACCATTGGGAGTTTCCTCCAGGAGGGACTGCAGTGGTTGTCGCTATGCCGTTAGGTTTGTTATTGAGCGGCACAAAATTCGATGTCTTTGCGGACAAGGGAGTAAAACTTGCTGAAGCTTTAGCGTTGAACTTAGGAGTAGAACTAATCGTGGAGCCAGTGTTTATACTAGAGGCTACTGCAGAGGCGGCTGCATCAACTCCAGCCCCATTTGTATTAGCATTCACGGACTCATTGCTCTCGTGTTTGAAAGGACAACCGTCTTTTTCTTTCTTGCAGTAACCATATATTGTTACATTTCTGCAAGGAATGTCCTTCGCCCAATCCATATTAGCCCTGTCCATCAGATCTTGCCTCTTTTTATAGCCCCATGAAATAATCCCAGTATTACTGAGTTATGTTCTGATGTTTTGCTTGCAAAGCCGAAGAAATTTCACAAAACACCTCTAAAAACAGACTTTGCTCAACCAGAAAGAACAGGTACATAATCTCTATTAATGGTCAAGGTAATTTTAGTAACCGGCGTGTCCAGAGGAATAGGCAGAAAAGTGGTTGATAACATTTTTTCCTCAAAGGAGGATGCTGTTGTGTATGGTATTGCCAGATCGGAAGCTCCCTTGGAAAGCATCAAAAAACAGTACGGTGACAGGTTCTTCTATGTTGCTGGTGACGTGACCGATAAGAATATTGTAGCTAAATTAGTTGAGGATGCTCTGGCTAGACACGGGAAGATAGATTCTATTGTGGCAAACGCGGGAGTTTTGTCGCCAGTGCAGAACATCAAAGAGATTGATGTTGAAGCCTGGAAGAAATTGTATGATGTGAACTTCTTCAGCATCTTAACGTTAATTTCTTTGACGATTCATCACTTGATAAAGACCAAAGGTAATGTTATCTTGGTCAGCAGCAATGCCAGCACCCAATGGTATAACGGTTGGGGGGCGTATGGGTCGTCTAAGGCAGCTTTGAACCATCTAGCACTGACTGTCTCTCGGGAAGGCGATGGTGTTAAGGCAATTGCGGTAGAGCCTGGTGTGGTGGATACACCAATGCAAGTCGAAATTAGAGAAAAAGTCGGCCCTGCAGGAATGTCATCAGAAGCTCTGAAGATGTTCCGTGATTTGAAATCAAATGGCGTGCTCCTTGACAGCAATATTCCTGCTAGTGTTTACGCCAAGTTAGCACTTAACGGCATTCCCTCAGATTTGAATGGTCTCTACGTGGGATATGATGATAAGAGATTATAGACGTGCACTTGATGCAGAGTACCTTACACATCTCTTTGATAATGTGATTGGATGTTTCGTGTTAGAGAAAAAGTGAGCTGTACATTCTCCTTATGATGCGACACTTGAAGAGGAACTTTTTTCACAATTATACGACTGCCGCCCATATCTCAGGCTCAGATTCAAATTTCGGATTGTATTTTTCCACTGTTTTTGTAAGATCGAGATCTCGAATTGTATTTGTCCAACGTTTTTATAACTTTATAGTTCCCTCATGTTCTTCTATGCAAGGTGAACGCATATCCCATTCACAATCTTACTTGTATGAGTGTGTCCATGCTCATTTCGCTCGACTGTGATAATTACTTTGTCGAAGACATTACTTGAGACGTCTCTGAAAAAATAATCAAAACAACAAATATGCAGATCTATTATTAGTTGGTTTGTATATAAAGAAATTTATTTTTTTGGACAGCAGTCTGTCGTTCTTCAAATTTTGTCCTTAATTGCCGCTTCCACATGTCCATAAACCACATCAATTGGATCATTGCAACGTACCTTAACAACCTTGGATTGTTTTTCAAAGTACTCTACAACGGGCATACTGGTGTCCACAAAAGTTTTAAATCTCTTTTTAATAGACGCTATGTTATCATCATCCCTACCGCTAGTCTTACCGCGCTCTAATAGTCTGCGCAACATAACTTCTTCAGGGCATTCAAAAAACAAAGTGAATTTACTAGGAACAATCACTTTTTCGAAAGTAATGGCCTGATCCATCTTTCTGGGAAAGCCGTCAACCAAAAATTTTGTCTTGCCTTCGTTATAGTCGGCTTGGATAGCTTGCTTTAGCAATTGAACAGTAATCTCCTGAGGGACAATCTGGCCTTCAGTGATGTATTGTTTAATCAAAGTACCATACTTAGAGCCTTCTCTTGTCTGCTCCGCACGCAGCAAATCACCTGCTGACAAGTGGACGAAATGATGATTTTTGACTAGTTTAGCACATTGAGTCCCTTTGCCACTCCCAGGCCCACCTAGGACAAAGATAACTGAAACTTGGTCTGGCGTGAAGAGAGATTTCTGATCCACTTCCTTAAACGACTTCTCATCCAGGAGTTCTTCGGGATCATTTTTTTGGTAATTGATCGAGACAATTGTGGATCCTACAGCAAGTATCCCTAACAGTAACAAAATTTTCCCTCTGTTGCTCGTTGACTTGGCTTTGGTGGTTGGAGGCTTGGATCCATCATTTGGTGCGCGGTTTGTCTGCTGAGAGTGAAAACGTGCAATTGACAAGAACATGCTTCCTCTAGCCGTTTTATTGGCTGAAGGATAACGCGAACAGGCAATCCTCGAGGCCAGTGGCAGCCTTAGCAATTTAACACCTGCTTTCATAAACATGGCAATACACTGCTATACCCTCTATCACTTATGTGATCAATTGATGATCTTGAAACTTTTGCTTGTTAACAGATGAAAAAACAGTTCGGACATCATTGAAGCGCATTAGTGAAAGCGGTGAAAACAAGGAAGGACACCAAGAAACGTACATTTGCAATCAAGTAAATGAATGATTCAGACTTGATAGAATTTTTGCTGAGTGACGACGAGGATTCAGGCTCAGAGGACAGGCTTTATACATGTTCCGATAATCATGATTTAGGCAGCACTACGAATAGTCGATCTTACAAGTCAACAGCTATCAGGGGAAGTAATTTCGACTATGCTTCCGTTGGCACCAGAAAGAAAAATTGTCATGCCACGAAAGCGTTGCGAAAGCTTAAATCAAGCGAGATAATTTCAGTTACCGGAGTAATCATCACAAAGGAGGAGCGCCAAGAGCTTGAAATCAACGAAGAGGAACTTTTTGGCAATGAAACGAACAAGAGCAGGACAAAGAAGAAAAATTCTAGAGGCCCGGATATGAATGACAGTTTACAAACACTTTCTGAAATTCCTAGGGTTTCACCGAAAATGAAAGCCAAGCGTAGAGGAGATAGCAAGACCAATAAGGCTAATAACGGGAAGATATCAAACCGCAGAAAAAACCTTCAACAAAGTTTATCACAGCCAGAAACCCAACAAAGAAATATTGAGGCTGATGATTCTTTTAAGCTTGAAGTAAGCCAAAAGAATCAGAGTCATCCCAAACTGAAAAAGAAACATCGATCTGATAGACTTCATAGAGAGGTGGGCAGTTCTCGAGATGAAGAAAGCCAACCAGACCTTCTTCCTGTTGAGGAGCCCCGTTTACAAAAATCTAAATCACACAAGAAGAAGGATAAAAAACCTAGCCTTATAGGTTGTACATCCCGAAGGACTTTGGAGAATGGGTCTGAAAGCTTCAATGTAACTGGAATCCCCGGTACGAAAGTTAACGGAAAAAAAAAAATTACTGTTAAAGCAGAAACCGCCTTGAAAGAAATGTCCAACACACAACGTAGCAAAAGTCAAAAAAGAAAATCAAGGAGATTAAAAAAAAAAAAAGAAAATGGAATTGATGAGCCTAAGAGTAAGATAGTCGAGTAGTCACAAATCCCTTTCTAACTTTATTATCTATGATGCAGGATACATTATACAGGTACACTGACTATTCCAAGTCCATCGCATCATCTTCATTAGGTATTTGCAAAGATCCGCGGGTTTTCCTCATACGTTTCGCATAACCTACGCTATCCAGCGTCATTGGCGCTCTTTTTCTGGAGGAAATGAACTGGTCAAAATTGGACTCGTAAAGCTGCGCATTTACCATCAAAGGGTGATCGGAATCCAAATTCATAGAAACATTCAATTCTAAAGCATGCAATAACAACTCTTGGGCTGCCAAGTTGGAAGATTTTAAAGACAGGGCCGTATGCAAATAATCGATGGCCCTTTGTAGTTCCCTTGTCTTCAAATACAAAAATCCTAAGGAGCAGTAAACATCAGAATCCTTGCTGGATACTTCAAGCACGGTTTTGAAGCACTTTATTGCCCTTTCATTTTCGCCCAATCGTCTGTATGCATGTGCAAGATTCATCTGAATGGAGACAGAAGTTCGCGACGTTGGATCTAAGTCTTTCACTGCCTCTAGCGCTCTTTTCAAATAACGCTTAGCCTTGTGCAGATCATTCCTTTTGAAATACATAACCCCCATTTCATTCAGTAATAGAGGATCTTGGGGACAAGTATCGTACGCCAAAGTAAAATATTCTTCGGCTAACGAAAAAGTATTCAATGCCATATACTGCATGCCCAAAAATAAATTAGGCAAGTGAATACCAGGAAAAAATCTTGCCGCTGTCGAATAAGCTGAAATTGCTTGATCCTGTTCACCTTCAATAGCATAAGTATGTGCAAATCCGAGCCATGCTGGGGCAAAATTGGGATCTAAAATAGACGACTTCGAGAAATATTTGCGAGCTTCTTCTATCTTGTCTACCACCATATAATACGTAGCCACGCTGAACCAAGTAATGGAGTTTTTTGCAAAATTCTCTGCCAATTTGTGAGACAAGAGAAAAAGCTTGTTTTTGGCGCCAACTTCGTAAAGACATGAAATGTATAAAGGAAGCACTTCATTATTGAATTCATCCCGCTTCAAAATTTTCTCACATGTCTCTAAGCACTGAGAAAATTTGCATTGGGTATAGAAAATTTCCGCCTGCGATCTTAGAATATCCATATTACTTCCCAAACTGTGTTCGTTTATCAATCTTTTACGTGCTTCTAGCGTCTTGTCTTCATTTAAATATTTTGAGAGCCTGATTGCATAAAGACATTTGATCATGTCTTGGTTATCGTCCAAGACAGCAAATTCCGGTTCCAGAGATTCTAATAAGTCCCATTCCTCTCGAGGTGTTAATAAATTTTTAGCTATCAGTTCCTCGAAGGCCTCATAATTCTTGACATCGACAAGAACTGCCTCCTTGAAAGATTCCTTCGCCTTAATAAAATTGTTTTGTGCAGAGTATATTTTGCCCCGAAGATAACATAGTGAGGATTCCAATTTTATACCGCCATCGTTTTGCTTTTTTGCCTCTTGGTCAGCAGCTTCAAAAAAAGGATTAGTTTCACCAACTACATCCAGAGCTTCTTCATATCGTTGTAGATCCACTAAGCAAAGCGCTAACAGATATCGACACATAATACCGACAGAATCCAACATATCCCTGGACAGTAGCTCCACTGCGCGGATACAAGCACCACTACTATAGAAAACTTGGGCCAGCCAAAATGCATCATTCGGATCTCCTGTCATGGTATAAATCTTATTGCCAACGAACTCGGCGGTTTTGTAGAGATGTTGCATAAGTGCATCATGACGCCACAATCGAAGTTTTTCAATAGAAGTTAATTCCGATATGTCAAATTCGGCCACAGTCGTGGCAGTAGTAGTAGTTGTCGTCGTAAGGGTCGTTGTGCCCATATCTGGTTCACCAGAAGGATCGATGTCTTTGTCCATTGTAGGAGGATCCTTGTATTCTCTTTGCAAGCTCACTTTCCGTAAAGTCGAAGGTAAAGTAGATCCAAATAAACTATTTTTTGAGATGGAGGTCAATATTCCAGTTCCGCTGCCAGTATCCACCGCATTATGATGCGGAGTTGCTAAAGACGCCGCCGCTACGGTCGGATTCGTCTTCTGCACTAAAGGACTATTTGCTATGGATTGATAGGGGCTATTTGTTGCAGCATCGCCCCAATTTTGAGGAGCTTCGCCAGGTTGTTGTTCTACGGTAGGCCTATGATCATCCCCTCGTGCTGTTCTTTCCGTAGACATATTGCTTTTAGCACCATTTGTCCCTGTTATGAAGGGCGAGATAACCAACGTCGAATTATGCTGAGTAGGAGTACCATGCGTTGACATCGGAATAATAAATTGTTTTGCGTAATATAAAGGTGAATAGATCGTACCGTAACACAACACAGTGGCGAGGCGGGGACTTAAATGTTTTGCTGATCAATTTCGCTTAAAGTAGTAATACTTATTGGCGGTTCTATAATTTAAGATTTTCGCACTCCTGCCAGGTTCGAGTTTTCCATGTGTATACATGTTTGTTCGTCTTGAGATGCCGCTATGATCTCAATGAAATCATACACAAAATGTTAGCAATCGAAGACATCATTAACAACGGTAATAGAAAGCGCTTATGTCGATAAGAACAGACATCTAATAATATGAAATATTTCACCAGTCTGCCTTATAATTGAACATTGAACTCAAAAAATCATTACCGCTAAAGTACCTCTCTTGAGGTGATACTATTTAGTTGTAAAAGTAACGATAACATTTCATTTCATTTTGTTTTGTTTAATTTCTAAACCTAAGAATGGAAATTTAAACTCGAACTTGAAGGCGACGTAAAACCCAATAAAAAGTCTTTGCTCATGTCACTTTTGATTTTTCAACTATTGTATTTTAAATTTTGATATAGTTAATTTCTTGTCTAATGCAAAGAACCAAAAGAAGGGAATTGACTGACATATGCCTCTAACTGAGAAAATCAGCATGGATATAAACAGCATTAGTAATTGAAAGATGTCATACTTATAAGGTTCTCCTAATCATTCTGAGAATTTTTTTTTTTTTTTTTTTTTTATTTCATCGTTGGGCTTTCTCACCGGCCTAGTTTCTTGTTGTGCCTCGTATATTGTTTTTGCTAATCTTGATACCCAAACTCATGCAATTGCTTACTGAAAGAACATTATTTCCAACACAACTACATAAACGTTGCTACATTTGCAGTTCTTTTACCTTGAAAAAAATAATAAAATGTTTGTTTAATTGACGTTGTAAAAGAAGAAAGATTCTTTGTGAAATTATAAACGTATAGGTCTATCTCATACAATCTTACAATCGATTAATATAATAAGTTTGCCCCTCAAGATACTTGACAACGCTAAGCAGAATATAATTGTCCGTTATTATTGTGGTATCATAATACCTCCGTGAATCTCTTGAAAAGTTAGCGCATCTTCCACTACGAGATCTTCCCCAGATAGCACTAGTAATCTTCTCATGATTGTTATTTCGTCAGGACTCTTTGCAATCTTTTTAAAGATCTTCACCGATGTTTATTTTCTATGCTACAGAAATTACTATACTGCATGAAGGTAGAATAGGCCGACAAATATTGAATCTAAAGAGGATACCGTGGCACTTAACTCCCTTTCTGAAATAGAAAGAAGCGTGGGTGAGGATGAGTACCTGAAGATAGTCATTGAAATTGAAATTTCCATAAGACTACATTGTGTCCCAGCCATAACTCGTGTACTTTCCAGCGGAATTTTGGAAGGTTGAACTTCGAGAATTTCCCGTGGAATTTTCGCGAAGTAAAGTTAGTCACTTCAAAATTATAACTTCATCGCATTATAAAAGGATGAGTTATTTCAGAATAGGATTGCTATGTTGAGTATGAAATGACTAGCATTCAGAAACACAAGAGACCACTATGTCGGTGACTTTACATTTGAGAGCTGAAACCAAGCCCATGGAGGCTCGTGCAGCATTGACTCCTGCTACTGTTAAGGCTCTGATGTCGAAAGGGTTCAAGATATACGTGGAAGACAGCCCACAATCTACCTTCAGTGCAGATGAATATAGAAAAGTCGGTGCTACCATAGTTCCAGCGGGTTCTTGGGTGAACGCCCCTAGGGATAGAATAATCATTGGCTTGAAAGAAATGCCAGAAAATGACACGTTTCCCCTTGTGCATGAACACATCCAGTTTGCTCATTGCTATAAGAATCAGGCTGGGTGGCAAAATGTTTTAAGAAGATTTAAAAAAGGCCATGGGACTCTGTATGACCTGGAATTCTTAGAAAACGACCAGGGCAGAAGAGTAGCAGCTTTCGGATTTTATGCTGGATTTGCTGGTGCTGCTTTGGGTGTTAGAGATTGGGCTTTCAAACAAACTCATGCAGACACTGAGAATTTACCAGCCGTGTCGCCCTACCCTAACGAAGACAGTCTAATTAAAGACGTCGTAGGAGATTATCGTGCTGCTTTAAGAAAGGGAGCCAAGAAGCCCACTGTGTTAATCATTGGCGCGCTCGGAAGATGCGGCTCTGGAGCAATCGATCTATTGCACAAGATTGGTATCCCAGATGGCAATATAAAAAAATGGGATATCAAAGAGACGTCTCGTGGCGGTCCCTTTCCGGAGATAGCTCAGGCCGACATTTTTATCAACTGCATTTATCTGTCAAAGCCAATAGCCCCATTCATCAACTACGAACTGCTAAATCGCCCTAACAGAAGGCTAAGAACTGTAGTCGACGTGTCGGCCGATACCACCAACCCACACAACCCAATTCCAATTTACAACATTGCTACTGTTTTCAGCAACCCTACGGTCCTTGTACCTACCACTGCAGGGCCTAAGCTTTCTGTTATCTCGATCGATCATCTCCCTTCCCTCTTACCAAGAGAGGCATCAGAGTTCTTTGCTCGTGATTTGTTGCCCTCCCTGGAGTTGTTACCTCAAAGGGATACCGCTCCCGTGTGGGTTAGAGCAAGGAAATTGTTTGAAAGACACTGCAAGCGTGTGGACGCCGCCAAATTATAGAATAGTTACTTCTCCTGTTTTTATTTTGATGTACATTACATGGTTATTATAACATTTTCCAATAGCGGAAGACTGACATGCTTATTCAAGCTGAACGCAAACCTTTTTCTTGGACTTCTTAGATTTTTTATTCTTCTTTTTTCTCTCTCCAAATAATACTTTGCTCAACTCTTCCTCGTCGCCTTCTACCTCACTTTGCTCATCTAATATTGCGACTGCAGCATCTCTTTTTCTCATTGTACTTTCCTTTTCTACAGATTCTGCACACACTGCCAAGCAATTAAGTCTTTCATCTGAATCATAAACCGCTATTTGCTCTTTACTTTGGAGATCCCAAACTACAATCTTACCATCTGAACCAATTGCGATAAAATAAGTACCAAATTCATTAGCATAAAATTTGAAGTCTTTTACACGATTGGCATGTCCTTGAAGAGAAAATTCAGGCTCCAGAGAATCTGCTTCAGCACTTTCCAGTACAGTCGAGAGCTTAAAGAAAGAAACGCTTCCGTTACTCAATCCGACTACGATGTATTCTTCATTTTCTAATTTTGCCGCTTCTAAATGCATTATAGTTTTCCTCCCCATGTTTATTTCTCGGCAAACTTTTGCAGTAGACGAATCATATAGCAAAACTCTATCCAGCAAAGCCACGGCAAAATATGCGCCGTCTTTCCCAACCCATCTGACAAATTGGCCATTTTGAGAGTAGTTTCTCAATTTCAAAATAGCTGCCTTTTTTATGGTCATCAAGTTCCACAACCTCACAGTGTGATCCTCGCTTACGCTAACTGCTATTCTATTGGAAGGATGGATGTCGATGTCATTAATCCTGGCTGTATGGCCGCGTAAAATTCCGAAATTCTCCCAATCCTTAACTCTCCATATTAAAATCCTATGATCTTCAGAGGATGAGAATAACCACTTACTTTTGCCTTCAGCATTAGAATGTACCACCGCACTGTCTTCTCCAACTTTTTTGGAAAACTTCAAACTTGTGATTGATCCTTGATGAGCAAGCAGTGTGCCTAATTCTTTACGTTTTTGCAAATCATATATTCTAATGTGTTCGTCGTTCGAACCAGATATCAGATACCGATTGCTCACGTCCATACATTTGACACTTAAGGTATGCGCTTGGAAATGGAAAATTGGGGTAAACACAGGGGTTGGAAGGGATAAATCTAGTGAGAGACATAAAATGTTATGCTCATAAGAACCAACAATTATTCTAAATTGGTTTCTGGACATGACTTTTTTGGGACCACTTCCTCAAACTTTTACCTATCAAGTATATAAAATTTTCTAGCTCATCGCGATGAGCTTAACATTTGAAAATACAAAAATTTTCATCCACTACGAGAAGTTACTTACCATATGAAAATATGCAAAAAGATTATAAGATAAAAAAAAAATTAAATACAATTTTAAATCAATGAGGCCACTCAGTTTTCTAATCGTTAGCACTTAATATATTGGTGCTGTGAAACATCGACAGCTGTTCCTTGAATGCAGTTTTCATGCGTTCGTTTCCAAGTACTATCTTAGCCAAAACAACTCTCAACTGCTCTGCTACCATATTACTGAAATTGAAGACGTAATCACCGTCTCGCCCAAACTTGAACAACGCATACCATGACAAAAGTAAAATTGTTAATGGCATCCAGAAGAAAAGCAACATCTTGTCACTTTGGAAATTTTGTCTTTGCTGGAAAAATCTGTTCAGCTTCAGCTGCAAGGCATCCTCCTCATCTTCGGATGAAGTTTGGGAGTCTTCAGCCGCAGATGTACGTCTATAAGGATCCTCATGTACATCATGACCTGTGCCTTGCAGCTTTCCCCCATTTTCTTGTTGGGAATTAGGGAATAAATCTTCGTACGTTGGAAGACCTTCATTCAAATAATTCAACATTTTGCTCAAGAGCTTGCCATCCATTGCTTGCGAATTGGGGCCGTGCACCGCGCCCCTCCGAACATCTCTTCTCGAACCCGCCGCAGCAGGATCATCCCCTGCCAGCAAATCCTCATCACCATCTTCTTCTAATTCGCTCTCCTCATGATCCGATATACCGCATTCATCAGTAACCTTATCACTTTTTAACGGACCACTGCTTCTATCAAGCGACTCAAGAGACTCAGTATCATATAAGCTGGAGTTGAAGCTAGAATCAGAAAGTTTTCTGCTTGAGCGACTGAAAGTACTTGATTGATTGTATTCTTGAAAAATCTTGAGGACCTCCTCCACATAGTGGGGGTTTTCGCCCACTGTAGCGTGATTTACCACGAAAAGCTGTTTACAAGAGACCCCATTGTAGGCCTTAGCAGTAGCATCAGCTCTGCATTGCAATAACAATCGTATGACTCTAGTATCTCCTCCTACGCAGGCAAAATGTAGAGGAGAAAACCCAAAGAAATCCCTATCATTTACACGGGCTCCTTTCTTTATCAACACAGAGCAAAGAGTGTGATATCCCTTCAGTGAAGCTAGCTGCAATAATGTACGTCCCAGGTTGTCACACATCGATAAATTAGAGTTAACATGCAATGACCTGATGACTTTGACCAGCAAATTTTCATCCGAATACAAGGGTTGGGTATCGAGCGCGTCTTGATTTGAACGAGGACCATCACTGGACGTCATACTGGGGGAACTCATTGACGAAGACGCACCATCGTTACCAACGATACGTTTGGCGATGTTACGGGCATCTTCAAGCTTACCATTCATTTTGAGCCCCACGATTTGTAGCGCCAGCTCAATCAATTGTCTATCAGTATCATCCACATAGGTGAAAACTGATTGGTTACTAATATGTGTTTCCATCGCGTTGCCTTTGGTAGGGTTGGTGACTGACACAAAAACTTGGCCGGCACATGAAGCCGGAGGCAGACAAGTCACCATTGTTGTCTCACTCCAACACTGAGTGGAGAGAGCTACATTTTCACCAAAGTTAACGACTAGGCCGTCCTTGAAATTGCGACCAAGTAAAGTGATTTCTATACCACCGTTAATAGGACCTTGAGCGGGAATCACACGTTGTATTGATGGAGGTTCTTCATCACTTTGGTCATTGGAGCCAAATTGCTTATGCAGCGAAGCCTTCTGAGTGATCACATGCGATGAGGGTATTATTCCGACTGAAGAACCAGACCAAGAGCCAGCATCATCACCATTATCGATCGAGCCATCCTGGCGAGGCCGCTTTCTTTGATAGTTTTTATTACGAGCATAAGCGGCAGAGCCAGAACCCAAAGGACCGGATGCACGCCTGCGGTCTAGTGCAGATACGTAGGATTCTGATCCCTCTTCACTCATAGAAGTGGGTGATGGCATCAGTCCCCTCTGCATCGCCGTCTGCGTAAAACTTTTGTTATTGATGCTATTGTTATCGTTACCGTGTGCCATAAAGTCTGTAGAAGGTGGCGACACCTCCCCTAGAGAAAAATACTTGCCTGGTGTGGAAGCCAGATCCATGCAGCCCATGGCATTATTATTATCGCTCGCAGAAGTTGCTGTAGGTATTTCACTCAGATTCGCAGCAGAGAACACCTCTGTAGCGGTATCCAAACCGGAATCCGTGTTGTTGGAGTGCTGTGGGTGGACCATGGAACCGTTTGAGTTTAGCGTTGGCTTTTTATCCATGATCATGATATTGCTGCTGACTGTCTTTGCCAATACTTCTCCCTTGGAGTTCTTCAGCACAAACAGAATCTTGAAGCCATCAGGAGATTTATGATGCCTGCAATAGCATACAATTCTGGCAGTGAGGTCAAATTGCTTAAAGGCACCAGCAGGGTCTGAATTCCGGGCGACGAAAACCTGCCTATTGTTGAAGATGATGGCTCTCCTATTCTCGTTGTTGCACCATAGCATATTGTCGCTAAGACCCGATTTCCTTCTGGACGCTCTCCTGTGCTCCCTTTTCACACACCTCGTGCATACATACGTCGTTTTATCGTTAGAAGAGCACAGAAGGAATGCTTCCGCATACAACAGCTGGTCTTGGAACTCCTGTGGGTAAGATGTGATGTCCTTCTCAAGATAAAATTTGTGTCTGGCAATGCAATCTGTAGGTAAGTGCACGATGCATTGCTTCATAGCCGGAGAGATCCTAAATTCTAGTTTGATCTGGTTTTCTACCCTAGAGACGTCTGGAAGCCCCAAAACTTGCAGCTGGTAGGGCAGAGTGCTCTCGTCGATATGAAGATAGTCCATTGGGTTTACGTAAACCGTATGCAGCGGCTCTGTTCTGCCAAAAACAAGTGAATTTTCCACAAGCTCTTGGCAATGCTTTTCGTAACCTGAAGAGTTAAGCGCTGGCGAAGGTGGCTTCTCTTCCTGCTGAGGCACTGTAGTCTGTTGCTTTGCAGTGCTGGTACCAGGAGACTGGTCGTCGTCGTTTCGCCTGTCATCACCGCTGTCAAATACTCTGTCATGAGTCACTCCAGACCCATCAAGCGTCTCGGTATTGACAAACGTATTGAAGATGGAATCTTCATCATCCATTTTATCATCCCCCTCGCCATGATTGAACATGAACTCTTCCAGAAGGTCTGATTCTAGCATATTGACTTCTACCTCTTCTTCTTCTTTTTCTTGTTGCGGTTCTTGTTGTTCTCCTCCTCGTTCTTTTTTATTTTGTAAAGGGAATAACGCCTCACTTTTGGTCTCACTTATCATTACAAAACGAAAAACTGCAGCTCAGCGCACAACTGCTGCTCCTAAATTTCGCCTCACTTCACTTTATTGAGCCTCAAATCAAATCTTAATCCCCTATATCCTTATGGACTACAATACGTGTTGTTAAGGTCCGTGTATTATATTTTTTTTAGTTTTTCTAAGTTTTTTTTTTTTTTTTTTTTTTTTTTTCTTCCTGCCTGATTCCTGAGCCAGAATTTTGTTGATTCTCACTCTTGGCAAGCGTCTGTCACTCGTGACGGCTCACAGAGCTTTCTTCTAGTTAGAAACCTGAAGCGCTCCTACTTCTGGGTCAAGAGCCCCTACACCTAACGGTCCAAGCCTATAGGGGTCGTGTTCTGTACGTGTGTCAATATGGAAGGCTACGAGGATGTGGAGCCGCTACCGCTCAGTACCGGCTCGGAGAACGAGCTGTGCCAGATCATGTACAGTGATGAATACAAGTTGGTGGTAGGAACAGCGAGAGCGCTCATGGAGCAGAGAGAGTATTCTGAAAGGGCGAAGCTGCTTACAGAGAAGGTAATTGACCTAGCGCCAGCATACTACACTGCGTGGAACTACCGTTTCGACATTGTCATGCACCTTGCCAGCGACAACACAGCAGAGGTGCTGGATCGCGAGCTCGAGTGGCTGGACGAAGTGACGTTGAACAACCCGAAAAACTACCAGATATGGTCCTACAAGGAGGCAATCCTGAAGCGCCATCCAGCCCCTCACTTCAAGAGGGAATTGCCCATCCTGCAGATGATGCTGGACGAAGACACAAAGAACTACCATGTGTGGTCGTTTAGAAAATGGTGTGTGCTGTTCTTTCAGGATTTCAGCCAGGAGCTTCAGTACACGGACGAACTTCTTCAGCGCGATGTCTACAACAACAGCGCCTGGACACATCGCATGTTTGTGCTGAAGAATACGAGTCCGGGTGCGGAGCAGATCGCTTCGGAACTCGAGTACGTGATGAGCAAGATTGAACTGGTGCCGCAAAATGTGAGTGTATGGAACTATCTACGTGGCTTGTACGAGAACTTCATGGGGAGCCGGTACGACGAAAAAGTACTAAAATTTGCCCGAACGTTTACCAATGGCGCTGCCGAGGCGAAACCCGATGATGGCGAGCTTCCCGACGTGGAGTCTTCCTACGCACTTGAGTTCCTGGCGCAGGCCTACGCGCTGGATCCTTTGACGGTGGACAAGGCGGTGACGGCCTACAGAGGATTGGCGGCGAAGTATGATCCGATCAGGAGGCATATGTGGGAGCGCAAGATAGCCAAGTGCCGGGGTACTACAGGGTCAGCAGTAGCAGCCTAAAAAAAATAAAATAAAATAAACTGGAAAATAAACCAGAACAAAGTCGTAAGAAGACACCGCGCGGTTACGTTACCCTCGGCGTGCCAGGGTGCGGCAGCCCATTGCTGAAGTCATTTTTTTTTTTTTTTTTTTTCTCGTTGTTCTGTTCCCTTCTAAACGATGCGTCTCTACTTAGTCGTTTATATTAATGTCACAGTTTGTCTCTCCGGTAATGCGCTGATAAACCGTAAAACAGGAGGCAGTGTTCACTAACAATGCCAACTCACGGCAGCCATCCCCATCGGCACATCTCGTACCGGCGGAGCGCAGAAAGGCACCAGGCACAACCGCCCACACAACGGCGGCTCGTACAAAATTACCCATAAAATAATCGTCGTTAATCGTACATCTCGTTACAAAACTCGTGACCTTCGCTATATAGACAGGGGCCGCACCGCAATGGCGCTGGCCCTGCGCAACGCCGTGTTAAGGTTGCGCCAGTGATGTTGCTACACGCCGGTACTACAACCACCCGTTCCAGCCGGTGTTACCGTTCGACTTGTTCCAGCCGTTGCTGCCGCCGCGGTTCCAGTCTGTCCAGGTGTGAAGGACACCCCTCCTCTCGGTGCCTAGCTCTGGCTTAGGCTGCTGGGGCTGTTGCTGTCTCTTCAAGTCCTTCTTATTACCTGACGTAATCCTCTGCAAAAAGTTTGCCATCTTTGTGCTTTCTGATGCTAGTGTGGTGTGTGTGTTTGTGTATACTTTGTGTTGATGAGGGGCTAGAGGAGAAGTATGTTCCTCTCTCCAAGCAAGTTCAGCTGGACTTATATACCCCTGCCCCTCATCGCGGACTTGCGTTCAGCGCACCAACCCCGCAATAAAAAGACACCCCACATTCTGTGCCTCCCAGATCAGCTCACGCCCTCGGACCACCCCACAAAAAAAAGTCATGTGGTGGCACGTGCAGCCTTTCCTGGAAATGCACCTCGTACACCACAGCTTTACTTGCGGAGTGGGCTCATCTGCAAGAGGCCCCGTGAAACGCCACGGGAGCGGCAGAGAGGTAGAAGATCCTAGAAAAATGACGTACCTTTGAATGTGACTCTCAGACAGGGCTGTGGGGAGGAGAGGCACAGGAAAGTTCTCGATCGCAGTGGGGCGAGTAATACAGTAGTTATGGCGAGCTTTTCACACTCGTACAGGTACGGGGGCATGAGCTTGTTTAGCAGCTCATACTTGTGGTGTGCGCTAGTCCAAAATGGCGAGAAGAGTACAGTGCGGTGTGTGGGCCCAGGTGCCGGCGCATAGTCCAGGCCGGGGGGTGTTTCCCCACAAAAGAATGGCGGAGTGCATGAGAGGTGAAAACTCAAACCCCGCACTATTTCCATCGTGCAGAGTGAGCAGGTGGCGTGCCGCATAGCGGCTAATAGTGCTCTGGTCGGCTCGGTTTCGGCGCGGCTTTCGTGTTTTGCCTCATACTGGGCTGCTGCTGCACCTGTGGAGCGAGGGAGAAGCACACACCTGCGTAGCTCAGCAGCAAAATCGAACGGGGGCAGTGTTTCCATGGCACTCGGGGCCTTGGGCACTCAAAGCCACTGCTGAGTGGTTTTACTTCACCCATGTAAGCGCTTAGCCAGATCTATGCGCCCCTTTGTAATAGAGCTACGTGGCTGCAGCGGCGCTATAGCGCAGGTGGCGGGTCGGCTGTAACCCGGCTCACCGAGGATCTGACCTCCAACTTCAGGACACCAGATTAATAAATGTGGGTGGTGCCGGTTAGTTGTCTGAAAATACGGCGTCATGAAAATCGTAGCTGCTAGTGCCGCGTGCTGCCCTGTAAACGTTGGTGCAAGCTAACCGTGCAACACGACAGAGCACTATGTACGAAAACGCCTCTGCGCTTACGGGAAATTCGTCTCTCTGCTTCTTGTCGCACATCGGAGAATCGAAACTTGAAAAAAAAAAAAATTCATCTCATCGCTGTTCTGCGCTGCTCATCGCTGCCCCACCATCCAGCGTTACAAGAAGAATGACAGCAGTCACAGCTGCGGGAAACACGCCAGACGTGACCAGAATTCTCGGTGGCATCTATGTCGGAAGCATTGACCCCATCAACGATCATACACGCCTGCACGCGCTTTTCCAGATAACTCACATCCTTTCAATTATAAAATTCGAAGTCATCCCCGAGCACCTCGTGAGAAATAGCTATACTTTAAAAAACGTACCGATAGACGACGACCTCAACACCGACATACTCCAATATTTTAACGAGACGAACAGGTTCTTGGATAGTTGCCTCTTTCCGAATGAGCCCGAATACGACCCGGCCAAGGCGCAATTCAAGGGCAAGCCGCAGCATGGAGCGGTCCTGATACACTGTCAGGCGGGGATGTCAAGATCGGTTAGCTTTGCTGCCGCTTATCTAATGTACCGTTACGGGCTTGACCTGAAGACAGCGCTGCACGCGATCAAGCGCAAACGGCCCGTTGCTCAACCAAACGAAAATTTTATGCGACAGCTTCAGCTGTATAAGGAGATGGGCGCACGGTACGTCGATCCGGAACACAAGTTGTATAAGCAATGGCTATTGCAAAATTCAGTGCATATAGACCCCACGGGAAGCGACATTCTTTCCGACGACGGGACGTACAAAAAGAACGAGGAAAAAGATCTCGAGAAGATGACGCCTGAGAAAAAGTCACAGGTTAGAGTAGCACGTTGTAAAAAATGCCGCCAAAGACTGGCGCTTTCAACTTCGTTCATCCCACACGATCCTCCCAGCAAGCAGTCTTCGGAGGGCCACTTCATCAGAAGAGCTTTTAACTCGCGTCGCATTATTCACATTGAAGCGTCTCAAAGCAGATGTTCGCATTTCTTCGTGGAGCCACTGAATTGGATGAAGGAGGAGTTGCAAACCAAGCAGGAGCTAGAGGGCAAGTTTGTTTGTCCCGGTTGCAGCGGTAAAGTGGGCGGGTACAACTGGAAGGGCTCGAGATGCAGTTGTGGAAAATGGGTAGTGCCTGCGATTCATCTGCAGGCCGACAAGGTAGATCTTCTATCCGTGGCGGCTGCGCAAATACCAAGCACAATGCATAATTAGCTAGAGAGCGAGCGCAGCTCAATTTCATCTATAAGAACCAATTTTTGTTACTATACCAACTCATGATCGCTGTTATTGTCGGAAACCCTCCTTCGAGATTGAGATGGAGCTAGTCTTGTAGAGCCCTGTGCCACAGTGGAGGTAGACCCCATGCGGCGGCCCATGATACTGTTCAAGCTGCTAACTCGGGGAGAACCTACACTTTGCACAGTGTCTGAAATGTTTACCCAAGGCACTTCAGTAAAGTCACCGCTGTCGCCTTGATTTGTTTCTACATCCAACTGAGGATTTTCAAATTCATCTTCGAGATCGTAAGGATGGCTCTCCATATGAGAAGTCTCTACGAATTGCTGGATTGTGAAGTCCCTAGCGGTGTCTCTGGCATTGAGCATTTTGAAACGGCTATCGTGTTCTTTCTCTAAAATTTCCTCCTCTTCACCACGCACGTCTTCCACACGAGCGAACTCTGCTTCGTAGTCATATGATATTTCATCCTCCTCTTCGTCCTCGTCGTTTTGTTGCGAAGTCACTTGACCAAAAGATGCTGCTAATCCGTGGGGCGCTAAAGAGCTACCGATCTGATTGCCCGCTACATCGTCTAGCATAGCACTATCTTGAGGGCTTTCTGGACCGCTGTTCTCTTGAAATGAAGGCGGCAGGATAAAGTTGAGCTGCTGCTCCTCTTGCTGCGGGTCATCCTGCCGTTGCAAAGACATCGCATTTGCTTCCTCAGCGCTAGCTTGAGCAGCAGCGGCCTTCCTATCCCTAAGTGTTTGAAGCGTCTGACCGACCCCAATAGGCCTTATATAGTTGCAACCTAGATTCCTGATACTGTTCAGTCTTTTTTCTTCTTGCTCTATTCTCATTGTCATTTCGTCGAACCTCCCAGTAGGAAAATATGGCCTCTCCTCACCTGCATTGTAGGCAGATAGTGGTGGAACAAATTGAGCATGAGCAGTAGTTTTCTTGCCGTTGCGAGTCCTTCTTTTTGCTTGTTCTCTGTGGCGGGTCTTCTGTGACGTCGTTAGTTGCTGCTTCTGCTGGATCAAATTCTCCTTGATATCATGAAACAGTGGTAACGCACATAGGGGAACGCTTTCACGCTGCCCAAACATTGCCCAAATGAAATGTCGACACTGTCAGAGTTGTGTTATATTTTAGTGTTATATTTTGGTGTTATATTTTAGTGTTATACAATTAATTTAATGCTAGAAGTTTGACTGTCGCGAAATTTCATGATAATCATGTGATGAAAAGAAAGCTAAGTGATGAAAGCCAGGCAAAGTTATTTTGAAGTAAGGTATCAATGTTTGGAGTGCCTTTTCTTATGGCCCTTGTGTTGCGTCCTATCTAGCTCTTCGATGCGATTAGTGGTGTCCTGTACAAACTCATCTTGAGGCAGTTGCTTTCTAAACTTCCCCGAGAACTTCACAAACTTGACCAAATTCCCGTAGCACCACTCGCCCCAGCCTAGGTATTTATACAGGTAAGTGCTTATGCCGTAGTGCTCATAGGCAAAGACGTATCCTGTGTTTCGCCTGACAGCGGCGAGGATCATGGCAATGAGGGTAAGATCAAACCCAATGTGCAACAGGCTCCGCAGACTCATAGTATGGTAGTTAATAAGGATAAAAAAAATGTACTTGGGTATTGCGTGTTATGGTACGAAGAGAAATGTGAATTTTCTGTTCTTGAATTACCTCGTTGATCGCTGATTGCTGATCTTCAACGTCTTTCAAATCTTTGAAAAAGTTTAGTAAAACCCTTCGATTCAAGAAGAACGCCAAAAGGCTGCCGAGGTGCTTACATCATGGAGATTTCTAAAGAAAATCTACTGAAATTCAGGGCAGTCAAGTCTTTTCGTCTCCCAGAGAATGAAGTTCTGCCTATCACATCATTGAGTTTTGATGACCATGGCCAGTATTTGCTGACAGCTTCCGCAAGCGATAATATGCATCTATATGATGCTGTCGGATGCAGGTTTCTGAATACCATTGCTTCGAAGAAGTATGGTTGCCACGCCGCCAAGTTCACACACGCACAATCGGAATGCGTCTATTCGTCTACTATGAAAAGTTTTGACATTCGACACCTAAATCTAGAAACCAACCAGTATTTGAGATACTTTACGGGGCATGGGGCACTTGTGAGTGATATACAAGTATCGCCTTTAAATGATACTTTTCTGTCGGCATCGTATGACGAATCAGTTAGACTGTGGGATCTAAGAGCCTCGAAAGCGCAGGCCATCGTCCCCACTTTAATACCTAGCTGCATAGCATATGACCCCAGCGGGCTGGTATTTGCTCTAGGAAATCCTGGAAACTATGAAATAGGTCTCTACAATTTGAAGCAATTGAAAAATGGTCCTTTTCTAGTAATCAAGATAAATCCTAAATTTGACAAATGGAACAAAATGGAGTTCTCTAACGACGGAAAATATCTTTTATTAAGTTCTTCAGCGGGCAAGCAAGTTATCTTGGATGCCTTTGATGGGTCACAGTTATTCGAACTATCTGGTGTCAGGGCCTTTCCTCTAAGAGAGTTTATGGATGCTGGTTCCGCTTGTTTTACACCTGATGGAAGATTTACCTTAGGTACAGATTATGACGGGAAAATAGCCCTTTGGAACCATTCTGAGTCAATAAGTGGTAAAAATTTAAAACCTTTGGGATATATACCGGCAGCCCCAAATTCGTGCCCGAGAACCATCGCATTTAACCCCAAATACGCAATGTTTGTTACAGCTGATGAAATGGTAGATTTCTATATCGATCAAGATAACTGAGTTTGTATAATCTATAGAATGTCACTAATGTCAGTATATCTAATATCAGCATGTTCTTCGCCCCATTTGGCCCAATGCTCAAGAAACTTGACGCGGCTTCTTTCCAAAGTCTCCATGTTACCTACGACACAAAGCTGTTTCTTTGGCCTGGTGATAGCGACGTTGAGTCTCCTATCGTCTTTCAAAAATCCCACTTCAAATTTATCATTGCTACGGACAAGTGAGAGTATAATAACTTCTTTTTCTCGCCCCTGGAATCCATCAACTGTCGAAATTTCGATCTGTGGGTAATTTTCTTGGATCAATTTCTTTATGGCACCCACCTGAGCATTGTAGGGTGAAATAATGCCAATTACTTCCTGTTTGACATTGCTTTCCACTAGTTTCTGAACGTGATATTGAACAAGTAAGGCTTCATTTTCGTTAAATCGGGACGTAGCGATTTCAGTCTCGTTATTCGAGCTTTCGGGAAAATCATCACCTTGAGTATCATACCATATGAATGATGGCTCAGTATCTTCATTCAAATCTACTCCAGGCAAATCGATTAGAGTTTCAGTTGCCACGGAAGGATCTGCAATAAGCTTGCCTCCATACATTTCTTTGGACGGAAACTGCATGATATTGTCGTTCATACGATATTGGATAGTCAGTAATTGCTTGAAAGCGGAACCATATTTCTTCACTAATCTATCAAATAATGTAGTACTCAGTAGTTTTTTAATATGGACATTATCTTCTGTTTTAATTGTGGGGGGTAGCTGTTTATTGTCGCCCGCCAAAACTAGCTTGCTGAAATTGGACTGTTGATGCGAAATTAAAGGAATCCAGCATTGAGGTTCTAAACTTTGTGAGACCTCGTCAATGATGAGAGTGTCGAACAACTTAGGCACTTGATTGTAGACAGATAATAATTCGCGACTGCTGGACCCATGCAAAGTGGCTACTACTACCTTAGATTGAATTATTAAATCCGCAATTACCTTCTTCTCTCTTTGTCTTAATTCCCTCCTTAAGTCCCTCACAGCACGCCAGCCCTCCTTGCGATCATGAAAGGACCTTGATTTTTTGATTCGAGCGATGGTTTGATCGATCTCTTTTGATATATCCTTGACAATGATACCGGAATCTCCTGTTTTACTTAAAACATCAAGAGAATGGGCTAGGTTTTTCTCCAGAAGACGAGCAGGATGGCCTATGCGAATAAGTGAAGTACCCGGAAGAACTTTTGCCAATCTTTCAAGAATCGTATCGACAGAAATATTAGAAGGTCCACAGACAAGTATTCTTTGGCCCTTATCGCATAACTGTTGGATTAACTCAACCAATGTATATGTTTTGCCAGTTCCAGGGGGACCATGGATGATACTGATTTCATTGGAGAGAGAAAATTTGATGGCTTCACGCTGTGGATTATTCAATGATTGATTATGAAATTCTACATCTTCTGCTGGAACTTTAGGAATGAAGCTCTTATTTTCGAGTAGATATTGAACAATTGAGTTGTTTCTTAGTGAGTCAATCTCTTTCAATTTACGCAACGAAGACTCCATGCGCTGATACGTTATAGTATTGGTCGTTTTGAGAACATAGAGACGAGAAGAGTACAATTTTGCGGCTACTTCCTCCATGGATTCCTCAATCGATACCACCAACTGTTGAGGAGACACTTTGCAGACCACACCGCTGCACTGTGAAGGCTCTTTCGCCTTTACTGGTGATATAGTTACAATATCCCCCACTTTGACATCACCTTTTAAGATTTCTTTATCAATTGCTCCATCAGGTCCTAGTTCCATATATAACTTGCCTCCCAAGCCTACTCTTATGTTTTCGAGATTCAGATTGTTGATTGCAAACCCTGCTTTCACAAGCTTGGTAAGTGGCAGACCATGTAACAATTTTTCCGTTTGAGTAACATCTTGGTTTCTCTCATGAGAGATACCTGTAAGAAATCTATCTGCTAACTCCATTCTCTTAAAGTCCACCTCGACTTGCTGTCCCAACCGCCCCGCAGTTGTAATTTAAAACTGACACGCTCGGCATCGCCTAAAGAGAAAAAGAAGTGACAGTAAACCTCAAGAAACTTGAGTCGTAAAATGGTAATACCAATCTCATGAATGATCTAATTTGAAATATATTTAAAGGAGAATTAAAATAAATACTAAATAAATTAATAAAATTTATGTAAATCATTTAACTATATCTTGATTAACATAACATATGTTTTGTAAATAAACTATTTTCACATATAATCAATCCACTTGATTGTAGCTGATATTCTGCAACAAGGGAAAGCCGATAGAGTACTGCTGGACTCGATTTTCGCGCTACGTACCCGGAGGAATATACAAAACAAAATACCCTAAGAGCAATGATACCAGCAGAATATGCAACACTTGAGCTGTTGGAACATTCATTCGGGTGCTCATGTTTATTTTTTCATAAAGTTGTTGGGGAAGTAGTAATGATAATCCATAAACCATTTCGATTGTTTTGAAATACACATAAGGACTAATTCACATTATAATAGTAAAATGGGGTTCAAAAACCTCCATTTTTCTTTTTTTTTCTCTTTTATCACAGCTACAAGTACGTTTATAAATTTGTAAGCTCTTTTTTTTCGAAAATTTTTAGCTCTTCGCGACATGGATCATCTTGTAACTCTCTGAGATATTCCAATAGCGCGCACACTCTTTGTCTTTCATGAATTGAAAAAGGTTTGACAGAATTAAAAATTTACGTTGCTGCATATGCCTGCAGAGGTTTAAACTGAAGGAAACTACACATGTGGTTGTCAAAAAGAAAGCCCTGCAGGGGGCTCGAACCCCTAACCTTGTGATTAAGAGTCACACGCGCTACCGATTGCGCCAGCAAGGCATGAAAATGCGTTAATTTGTGAAAACTTTTTACATTATACATACCCACATAATTTCTTTTTTTTTTTCCTTTCAATAAGGCGAAAGAACGGAAGCTTGAATTCATAGGTGAAAAAAAAAATAATCATGTGTATACATTATAGGGAGATCTAAGACATGATGTATCGGCCACCTAGGCGTGCTCTCCGTCTATCTTTAAATCGTTCACGATTACTTCCTCATCAGCTAAAGCGACTCGATGAATGTTGATTAATTGACGCATATATCGCTGCGATGAGAAAAAGCGTCCTTGCAATAGTTACTGGTAAAATGTGTTTTTCAAGAGGCCGCGGTGCGGGGGGTCCTATCACCGGGTAATAGAAATCTTGAAATTTTTCATTTTCTTTTTTAAACTTCGCAATAGCAGGGCATCGCCAATGGCTAACTTGTGCTATCTGCATCGCATCTGAATCTGAAGAACCGATTATGGCTTCTGTTGCTCCTTCTACTGCAGCTGCAGGTGCTGCCTCTGCAACACCTGCTTTGGAGTCGTCTAGCATTTCAGCAGCTCCTTCTGAGGACCTGGTAGCTGTATCGTCGTTAGAGCAAAGGACGCTGAGCCCAGAGCGATTCCTTTACACTGAACTGGCAAAGTCGCTGCTCGGAGAGAGGGCTGCATTTGTAGTGAATGTACTGCTTTCCTTGGGGCGGCTCACTGCAGGAGAAATATGCACAAGAGCTCCTCCTTCGATGAATGCTCGAAGTGTCAAAACAACATTAGTGTCATTGATCCAGCTTAGATGTGTAAAATACATCGAAGAGACGGTGGGTACAATGGGCAGAATGGCTACTTATTATTATTTTAATCAGGAAGGGCTGCTTCTCTTTTTATATTCTGGTTGTATTATCGAAGAATTGGGAAAACGGGTCTCAGATCCAGCAATGACTTCTCAAATAGTGCAGAATGTATTATCATTGGGATCCATCACTCTTAATGAGTACCTGGAAAGCTGTGACCCACAAATTTCCAAAAGAGATGTTACATCAATCTTCGTGCAGCTTTGTGAGGGCGGTTTTCTCACTGCTCTCTCACAAGTTCACTATACACCCGTTAAGGTATTGTGGGATAAGCTCTATGAAAAAGAATATAATGCGATACCTAGAAACTCTACACTTTCCGACTTGAAGAAACGCAACGAAGCCAAATCGAAGGCAAAAGCTCAGTTTTTACAAACACTCGCTACTGTTGAGGACTCATCGAGAGTACTGACTATAGATCCAAAAACTTCTTTAAGAACAGTTGTAGGGACCATCCCATTGACTATTAACTTGGATAGGTTTCTCAAAATAAGAAGATCTAAGCAACTTACCCAATTAGCGAAAACGAGGGTTGGTAGCATCCTTGCCCAGGTTTATGGCGTAGCACTGCAAATCACGGAGCAAAAGTCACCCAATTTGGTTGATCCCCTTACGCAGACTGGGCTATTACAAGATCTCGACGAAGCAATATCTATTCATGAAGATGAAGAATTAATGGAAGAGAAGACGTCCGGTATCTCGTTCAACGCTATAGATATCGCCAAATACTTGCCAAATTCCTTAGATCTTCGAGGCACCCTATCAGCAACACTTAAGAGTAATAAGCGTGGGACAAACTCGCATGAGCAACATCCAGCAAAAAAGATGAAGACAGAAAATGGATTTGCCGTCCCATCTTTACCAGGATCTCAATCAGCAAACCCCGAAAATACTGAGGATGATACTGATGAATTTGATCAGCTCGATGACGATGGAAGCAATCCACATTCCGCTTCCCTCATAAACGCTCATCTAAAGTTACTTGCATCTACAAGCATTCCTTTCCTGAAAGAAATACGACCGGGTGTTTTTTATGTGCCATACACGAAAGTTATGCCAATTTTAAGGCGTCTTACTTACGACTACATCATAGCATCTACCTTAGGTCCTTCGGCTATGCGTATATGCCGCTGTGTTCGGGAAAATAATCTCGTCTCAGAGAAGTTTATTAATTCAACAGCTTTGATGAAAGAGAAGGATAGCAGAACAACCATTGGTTCTCTTATCAAGTACAATGTGATTGAAATTCAAGAAGTCCCACGGACTGCTGATAGGGCTGCCTCCAGAGCGGTGTTCTTGTTCAGGTCAAAAGAGACGCATGCATACAATTTCATGAAACAAAATTTGCTTTGGAACATAGCCAATTTGCTTTACAAAAAAGAAAGGTTGAAAGAAGATAATATGACGCTTCTAACTAAAGCTAATAGGGATGACGTTAAAGGGAAAGAAACTGAACTTCTACTTCCAAGTGAACTTAACCAACTGAAGATGGTAAACGAACGTGAACTAAACATTTGGACACGTGTATCTCGGTTGCTTTCTTTGTGGGAAGCTTTCAAATTCTGACATTACGAAAAACTTGTAGCATGTCTTTGTACTTTAAAAATTTATAGACAGAGAGTACGTTAGTTGACGCGGATTAGCTGCCGCGGACTACATATGGAAAGTTCAAAAGCAGTCTCTTAGAGCTGAAAGAGCACGAAGATTAGTGGGACACAAGAAAATACCTCTTTGTATGCTTTTCAAGCTCTTTTGCGACCAATAGGAGTCACTTAGCTGGTAAGACGTGACTTTGTTTTGGCCATCCGACGCAACTCTCTGCTGAATTTTTTTGCTTAAAGTATTCCATACTTTATTGTCATTTTCGAAAAAAAAGGCAGCTCTTTGCCATGGAATATGAACGCTTGAACTTCTGCATTTGGATATTTTCTTGTACAATAGGTCCATCAGATAAGGTAAGTCGCGATGTTCATCGGCAATAAGATCCCTCAAAGGTGCGTCGCGCAGTTTACCAAAAACTATAGACATGTCCTCGGGCTTTCCTTCCAGTAAAGCTAACGCAGCAATAGTCAATGAAATCAATAAATCCCCATCGTTTTCAGATAAGCATTCCGTCAATTCTTCTATGGCAATTTCCTTAGTGTCTTCGGTACCGACCGAATATAATATCTTGGCAATCAAAATAACAAGATACTTCGATCCCTTGGATATTCTCAATAGTTCTTGTAAATGGGTTACAGTTGCGTCGAAGTTGTCTGAAAAAAAGTAGGCAAGGGATAAACAAATATGATTTGAAATCAGTAGTGATGTATTGGTGTCATTGTCAAAATCTATCAAAATACTTGTGGACAAATCAGCATTTTCAATAGCAGCATCAAGCTGACCAAGACCGAGCTGTATACGAGCGATCTGAGCCTTCACCACAGCGAAGTTGTACAGCTCTTGATTATCCTGACCTTTCTCAAAACGTTTTTCTACCAGATGTATCAGATTTTGAGCAATTTGACTAGCGTATGGAAAAATGCGGAGCCTTTCCAGCGCTAACAGCGCGTACCTCAAAGCGAACTCGTCATTAGGAGCCTTTTTGAAATATTGATCTAGCCCATAAATTGCGGCCGACAACTCCTCTACTGCACCTATGTTCCTTTCATCATTTGAAGAACCAATGCGGGTTCGTAAAACAGATTTGGCGTAACATATTTGTGCAGTTTTTGACCTGCCGTTTGACAACACAAACGCATGTGAAAAAAGTTTGCTACTCTCACTCACCTTGCCTTCCTTCTCCATAACCAATGCATTTCCCAGCCACGGCGAAGAATCCTGGGGGGCGATGCTTTGTGATTTGTTCAAAACTTGAAGAGCAAACTCAGTATCATTATTTTGCAAGGCCAATAATGCAAAATCAAACCATACGGAGCTTTCTTTTGGCGCCAGAGCAGAACACTTAATGAAACAATGCTGGCTGACGCGGTAATTAACATCCATGGTGGCTATTCCTAAACCCATCCAAGATTCAACAGTATTGGACTGATATTGGATCGATCTTCTGAAAGAGAGAATTGCAGCATCCCTGTATTTAGTAAGCTTAAGGATGAGATATGCCGATAATTGAGCTGTACCTAGGTTATACCACAAAGATGATCTTACTGTTCTCGTTAATATGTCATAGTTTGTTGCAGAAACAGCATATTTCGCTGACATTATCACCAGCTTACAGGCAATAGAAACACTACTATCTTCCGTTTCTGATAAAATGCTTTCTAGAGAAACACCATCAATTTCATCGACGACACTTACTTTATCGTTAATCGGTGAAACTGATCTGAAGATGAATACCAAGTATTCCACTGGTATCTCACCAACTTTTGATCTTACCCATATGAAGATTTTCAGAGCCTTCAAAAGAGTGAACCATAGAGCATGTCCATAAAAAGATAATTCTTTAGCGATGAAATGCATGACAGTGATAGATTCGCTAGCTATTGCAACAGATTTCATTAAAAAGCCTTGTGAATGCAGGTCGTAAGCGTATTCTACTAAAATACCTGCTTTTGTCATTTGATAAATAGTTTCACTTGGGGAACGATCTGTGATTTTTCTGAGAATATCGATACTTTCCTCATACTCACCTAGGAGTGAGAGAGCTTTGGCCTTCAGATATTTTGCATGTGCATGCTCTGAATCAAGTTCTATCGCCTTTTCAAAGACATTTACCGAGGCTTCAATTCGACCACACGCGAGATACGCTTGTCCAAGACCTACCCATGCCTCAATATCGCACTGATCGACTCTTAAAGCTGATTGAAACCACTCAATAGAATCTGCCTCTTGCTGACTTTCCAGGTAAGATATACCTATTACTCGGTATGGCCAATTAACTGTCTGTAATGCCCTTTTCGCTCTTTCGGAACCGACTAATCTTTCGCAAACAACTCGAGCTGCTTGCCAGTTTCCTAGATCGGCATAATTTTCTGTCATATATTTGGCAGCGGTCATATCAGAATCGTCTAGTTCAAAAGCCTTGTAAAAACATTTGAACGCCCTGACTCCATCTTTATAATACTCGCAGTAAATTTCACCTAATGCAGAATAATTAGGTGCATAGGTATCCAACACCTTAATAGATTGGATTAATTGCCTAAAGGCAATTTTCACATATTTTTGATCTGTTGGATTTTCTTCCTTTTGTTTGAGAATATATGCTTTAGCTTGCCTCCATATACTTAAAGCTCTAAACGCAGATGTTCGCAAATCAGTGCCTTGAAGAGAGCCTAGTACCCTGTTCAAAATCTCAATTGATTCATCCAAATTACCAAGGCATGCTTCGCACCATCCCAGCTCAGATAAAAATTCCAAATTGTCCGCATACTGACTAATAATTTCAGAAAGTAAAACTTTTGCATCCCCGTAATTTTCCCTTTCCATGAAGATAAGGCCTTTGCCCATTTTAGCCTGCGTATTATGTGGGTTTTCCTTGAGTACTTTTTCGAAAAGGCTGAGTGCTAGCGAATGATTCTTTGGAGCGTCGATGTAAATGTAGAGTGTTGCCAGTTTTAGCGTGAAATCTCTTTTACAATTGGCAAGGTGGGCACCATAATCTCTAGTCTCATATGCAATGAGTGAAATTCCTTTTTTTACGAAACTCAATGCGGCTTCATTTTCTTTCGAGTATATATAATACTGCGATACAATTCGATGAGCGAGTCCACTGCTTTGCGCTCTGGAAATATTGTCCATCAACGCAGTGAGGACATCGTCTTCAGCCATGGCAGGCGTATCACTCTCGCTCTCCATCATTTCTTTCAGCGCAAGCTGCTCCACTTCATCCATATCCGCCAATTCGTTAACTTGCTCTTCCCTCGTTTTCTTTTTCGATTCAGCATTTAGTTTCTTTTTATCATACTTTGAGAAATTTGAACATACCCAAGCATATAATATTACCGCCAGTGGATCTATAGGAAATCTTTTGAAGAATTTTACGATAATATCCATGTCCATATCGTCCAAGGTAATGTAATCTTGCCATTCAAAATATAGTTTCCAGGGTCGCAAAGAATTATGTTCTACTAATACCATGTCTTCGACCATTCTTTTTACATCCTCGAAGAAATTAGCTTTAATATTTGGAGGTGTAGATTTCAATACTTTTAGTCTGTACTCCAACCATTGGGATTCCAACTCACTCCGTAGCTCATCCTCGTCAGTTATGTTAATCAACTGATTATATAAGCTGTCCAATTCTGAATCCTTGTAAACTTCCCACGAAAGAGAATTGATCTTCGATTGATAACTCGGATCGTTTGCGCTCAATTTTAATCTTTCACGACTCACGAGTTTCGAAATTTGACTTTGCTGCTTACCTTCTATTAATCTAATGAGGCTTTTGAGTGAATCTTGCGATGAAATCAAATGACGAGCCAACTGCTCAGCAGTTGGTGTCCCTGGGACCATGTGCCTTAGAAACGACTCCTCAGAGTCAGAATTCTTCTTGCGAAATACCCTTATATCGTGAATTAAATCAACTTGCGAGATTCCCTTGTGGGCCAGGGCCCTAGCATAGCCTCCGCAAAAGTCAAAGTATGTGTCGAAACTGACCACACTGGGTATCACATCACCCTCTTTCAAAAAAAGGTAGAGACCTTTCCATGCTAGTATCTCCTCAGGTAATAGTTCTATCGCAGCATTGTAGCTTTCGATAGCCTCGTGAGGTTTATTCCCCAAGCTGGCGTAAGCTTTCCCTAAAAATACGTAAGCGAAGTAGTTATCCTTTTCAGCATTCAGTACTTTCTTGCAAAGCTTTATTGCTTCTCCGTAATCTTCCCTTGACAATTCTACTTTTGCTTCCTTGAGCAATTCTTTGACACTTGGCATAGGTAACACGAGGTCTTATCAATTGTCTTTCGCTCTTGTTTAAACATGCGTCTTAAATCAAGATTTGGCGATTCATATTTCGCTTTGTTATTTAACATAACAAGAAATCAACATAAAAAGTCCAGAAATGTCAGATAAAGATTCGCTAGCATTTAGCAAACTCAGTCAAACACATATCAAGAGGCTGAAGGATGCCTTTCAGATGATCGATGATGATGGCGATGGCGCTATATCACAGAATGATCTCGACAAGGTATTTCGTAGCGTCGGTAAACAAATGAAACCTGACCAATTGCAGGAAATGCTATCAGCAGAGAGTGGGGCTGATAATGAAGGAGTCACATTCCCTGAATTCCTATCCATCATGGGAACAAGTATGGGGAAATATCCGGAAGATACAGAAATTGTTAACTGCTTGAAAGTTTTGGCCGGTACTGACGAACTAAATGTGCCTTTGGATGAACTATTATTTTATCTCAAAGAGGCAGGCTTTTCTGATGCTGAGAAAGAATTCGAAAGACTGTTCAGAGAATTTACGCCTGACCAGGGCCTAAATGGAGGGAAATTGTTCAAAGGCAAGCAATTTATGAACACTATCTCGGAGTAAGATAGGTCAAAATAACATCTGTAAGGTTGCTGCTGCTTTTTTTTATTATACACTATCAAATCTACAAATCGACAATTAGTTCTTCCACACTCCAGTCTTCAAATGACCCATCAGGTAGGTATCTTCTGATTACCAATGGAATTTTCTTCTCAGCTAATTCTTTCATGGCAATCCTCAATGGATCAGTTTCACCTTCCAAGTCTACAAACACAGGCGCATTCATCGATATTTGCAGGGCTCTGGTGCCCAAAATTCTGGCTCTTTCGTATTTTGTCATATACGGCGTCGTAGTTCTTTGGTCCTTCGGGATTGCCTTTTCTTTCATTGTTTTTCTCCTTGTCTGCTCATAACTCTGAAACTCTTCTGTACCATTACCGCCCGTTACTATAGTGTGTCCATTCTCTGCCTTTGGTCCATCGCCCTGGGGAAATTCATTACCACCACCGTTTACCTCATTAAAGTTATCTTCATCAGAAAAGTGCTCTGCGTCGAAGTCTTCAAAGTTCTCGGCACCACCATCATTGAAACTGCACCATTTACTATGTTAGTCAAAAGAAATGTCAAATGACAGCTGAACCAAATAAAAATCCACATACGCTTCCTCGTAATCCGACATGATAATAATGCAAAATGAGCGTCTTACTAACCGCCAGCTCTTCTGGTAAAGCGACTTCAAAAGCCTGCAACTCTTAAGTTAAGATTAATTTTTCACATTTTTTTTTTCAATATCGAAAATCAAAAAAAAAAGATGAATCATTTCTAACGTATAAAATATCTAATTCATCTCACCGTGAGAAGAGCATCGAAGTTCAGTTATCTCCAACGGCTCCAGTGCAGTTTTAATAAAATGATTCAAAACAGTCAAAGCCTTAAGCTAGATTTGGAATTTTTGAAGAATTCAAAACCGGAGCTGGAATCCGTTCCTGAATCACCCCAAAGTGTGCGTTCAGTCTCAAGTTTGTCATCTACCAGTTCGAGGCCGAAGACATACTTCTGTGACTATGAAGGTTGCGATAAGGCTTTTGCAAGACCATCCTCTCTAACAGAACATCAGAATGCGATCCACCGAGGACTCCGGCCATTTCCTTGTAATCAGTGCAGCAAATCATTCACGAGAAAAATACATTTAGAAAGACATCTTTGTCTGCACACTGGAGAGAGACCTTACCATTGTTCTGTTTGCGGTAAAGGTACTGTTACTTTGCAGCATCTTCGGAGGCATGAAATAACCCATACCAAATCCTTTAAGTGTCCCTACCCTGATTGCAACGATGCCTTTTACAGGCACCCTACACTTCGCTCACACATACTCACGGTGCACAGGAAACTAAAATGTGAGAGCTGTAATAAGGAATTCAAGACACCATCTTCTTTGAAACATCACAATATGCGGTTCCACAATCCAGATTGCATCAATCCCTATCAATGTAGTTTTACCAGTTGCTTAAATGGGTTTAAAACGTGGTCCGCCCTGCAAAGTCACATCAAGAAGGACCATCCCAAGCTTCCATGTTCAATATGTAACAAACCCTGCGTTGGAGAAGAAGGTTTACGGATGCATATGAGAGTGCATGATGACTCTCTAGTGGCCAAAAATTGGAAGTGTAACTACTGTGAGAATGTTATGTTTGCAAAAAAATCAGATCTGATAGGGCATCACGAAAAAATGCATGGTGATAAGCTGCCCCTACCTCTTATACGATTCGAGGATGTTCATCATGAGCCCATCAACAAAGAGGTCCCCCAGAAGTTGAAAAAGCAAAAAATTTCAAGACTAAGTAATTCGTGTGAACGGTTGGAAGACTATTTTGCTCAGGGGAAAAGTGGCCTTGATTTGCTTCTGAATACTGCTGGTAGGAAGAGGAAGTGTTGCTACGATAAATGTTACCGAACGTTCAAAACGGAAGAAAGATACCAGCAGCATATTGAAAAACACAAAATTCATGAGTTAAAGCTAAAAATCTTAGAGGATTCTAAGACTAAAAACGAAGCATCAGCTTGCTTGGAATTAGAAACGACGAATACCATAAGCAAATCGGATGAAGTGAATGAAAATTTCGGAACAGATACCGTGGAATATAACGGAGGAACAGAGGAAGGGAGAATATTGGATTAAATATTTAATAAGGCAAATTGAGAAGCACGCTATAATGCTTAAATAAAACTAATAACGAGATCACCGACTTGAACAAACCTGCTACGATGGCCTTCGGTCAAGTTTAGATAAACTTAGTAGTGTCTCTCTGGAGACTAATAAGTAGGAGGCAGAAACAGAATAAAGTAATAAGAGTATTTAATAGTACCGAAAATAAGGAAAAGGAAATGGTGATTTATATTTTGGAAAGATTCATATCGCTCATGAAAAAAAGTAGATCCTCGTCATCATCTTCTTCGCCATGTGAAGAGGAGTCTTGTCGATCATTACAACCAGCGTTAGTAGATTCTCCTGAAGTTTTAGTGCCGTCATCCTTCTGAACTTCTGATGATGTTGACCTCGAACCCGGTCTATGTAGCTTGGCGTAAGCCGGTACCGCTGTAGTTGTGGGCTGAGAATAATTAGACGGTTGCGGAATGGGTAGTCTATTCCTGGACATAGAAGTGGATATACTTTCCATAGATTTAATTTTGGCCGTACTCAATCCCACGCTACTCATCACTAGATCATCATCTTCTTCATCTGCCTCTAGGCCCTCATTATTCGCGCCTTGATATCCATTTGCGTCCTGCATCATCGAAGCAGTGGTTTCCCCTTCAAAGCCACTATGCCTGCGGCTTGATACGCTGCTATCACTGCGGTGATATCCTACATTGGGAGGTTTTGAAACATCTGAGGAATTGCGCCTGCTTGTTACCGAACCTGTTACACTTTCACCGTCATGAGAGAGAGACCGTGCTTGAGAGATCTTGGACGGAATTGACGGATAATGCAAGTTTGGTGAGAAAGAAGGTAATGGAGAATGGGAATTGGATCTATGCTGCTGAAATGTGTGGCTGGGATCAAGGGATAGAGATAAATTCAGATTTTCACTGATGAGATCATTTGTGGGTTTTAAATTTTGAAATTTCATCAGTGAGTTTGAGATGTCAACGCTCGCCCTGGGACTTTTCTTGATGTTTAACTCTGGTCTATCATTCATCATTTTAACAAAGTCCAGGAGATCTTCATTTTGTGCATCCGTTATTTTGACGGGCTTTGTTGGCCTTATAGGTAATGTTTCTGAGTTCTTCACGCTTGAATGACGACGTATTCTACCAAATGAGGAAGAGTATTTCGATACACTACCAACGCTTGTACCCTCAATAGCTAAATCTTGATGTGGGATTGTTTGAGTAGTGGGAGCCCATGTAGAGCTATTACTTGACCGGCGAGCCTGCAGGTTCGCCAAGATGGAAGAAGAGCTGGATGGATTCCTCGTAAGTACGTGTGGCTGTGGTACTGGAGCGCTACCGACGGATCCAACTTTGAAAGGTTGTAGCTGCCTTGAAATAGAGAGCGCTTTCTTGGGCAGAAATTGTTGCTCCATGGAGTTCGACGATCCAGCGTACCCATGGGGAGACAATGACATTGATTGTTGTTGATTATGAGAAGACCTTCTCATGGCTTGTTCCGTAATCAATTGTGTACTCAAAGGATAGTTGTCATCATCTCCTTCTTGATGTACTTGGAAATGGCAGTCATGTCTATATGAGACAGATACCCTGAGTAAACCGTACTTGGTCCATACGGGTGTAATCTTTCTCTGTTCCAAATGAGAGGGTACGTTGGACTCATTGATGATATTAGAATAGGTGCTGATTATTGGCTTACTCAATCCTATTCTTCCCTTAGATAGAATCGGTTTGGATCCATCTAAGATTCGTGTTGCAACATTCATAAGGGGCTGCGTTCCATGTGACGCTGCACTCCTTGATAATGATAAATAAAGGTCATTAGCGGGCAACAATTGAGTTAAGGTGTACAGGTAACGAAATAGAAGCACAAATTGCCTTGATGAGTTGTTTGCCTCCTCTTCTGAAATTTTATGGCTTTTGAAGGCGGCAGAGACGGAATCCAGCTCTATCAGCCACCTCTCTAGTACAATTTCAGATTTTTTAGTACCCCTACAAACATTCCAAGAGTTACCTTCATCATCCTTCAGGGTCACATTCTGGAAGGGTCCCAGACCTCGCAAATCCAGAAACGTTTCGATTACAAGAGGCGGTAGTTCCTTGTTGCCATCGAATGTCGACCATTGCTTGATGATGTCAGGAAGAGCAGACTCCTCGTCCGTCTTGGAAAGGAACCAATCCTCGTCAAATTGTTGCTCTTGATCCAGATGAGCGTGAAGTTTATTTGATTTCGTGGAACATATGAGAAGAGTGGATTTTAGGAAAAAATTGTCTATCAGCTCAACCACCTCCTTATCAGTTGTGTATGAAACCATATTTGGGCAATTAATCTATAAACTTGACCACAGTGGCAAGAATTTGAAATTAAGCGCCAACGCCACGCCGTAAATAAGAAATATCACCTAATCGGAAGAAAAAATTAGGATAACTCCGTATGGCTTTCTGATAGCAGTTAAAAATTCACTTTTTCGCCCTTTTCCTCGATCTTAAGGGTTTTAAAAAGATGTAATCTTAATGGCCTCCTTGACGCATGTGTATCCGGTCAATATATCTCCCAAGGTACAGAGAAATACCACTGACGTTTACTGACACTCTCTAAACTGCCTGTGAGCTCTCTCGATAAGTTCTCACCTTCTTTTAGGGTACTTTTCAATAAAAATTTGTGGACCGTCAAAGGTTTGTTCCACCCACTGTGGCCACCTATTGATTTATAGATATGATTGTTCTGTACAAGCGTGAATTGAATCCCTTTTCAAAGGAAGATTAGAAAAATTAACGATGACATATAAAAGATCCGCGTGACCACAGCAGCATGTGACCCAAAATATCACATGCGCTGCCACATAATTTAGCAGTAAACGTACAAAAGCTAATTACGAACACTCAAAGGATCGCCACATATCATAGTACATATCCAGTAGACACCCTGTACTCCAAGCCTGAGTAGGGCTCGAGTCTTCACAAAAATTTCCATCTTTATTGGTTAATTCAGTAATTCCTGCCCAGGGGCTCTCGGCGATCCACTGCGCGTGACGATGGATTCTGTGAAAGAGCTCCTGATACAAATAGGAGGAAGGTTTCGTTTTGTTTCTATTTTGAGCCTGCGGGTTGACTAACCAGTGAAATTTAGAGAATGCCCGCAGGAAGAAGCCATATAACCAAACCCACTCTGGTCCCTGGTGATAATTACGACCTTTGGCTGTTGCAAAATCGTCAGAGTCCTCACCATTATTGTAATATGGACGATAATTGTAATCGCTTGGGTCTAAAGTTTTCATCCCAAGAGGACCCCTAATGACTTGATCAGCAATGATTAGTGCATCAAGAGCCAGTTTTGGAGTGAAAAGCTCGGGAGCCACTGTCATGGCTATCAGAAAATTTGGCCTTAGCTCATAATCCTCATATGGCTTTCCAGTATGGTATAAATCCTTGTATATGCCCCTTCTATTAACTATCTTCTGATCGATCTCATAGCGGCTATCCTGACTTGAGTCTTTGGGAATATAAAATCTCCGTTCGAAATGGGATTGCACGAGTTGATTCCACTCTTTGAAACTGATTTGAGTTCCATCACTCTTGGTCACACTTTCTTCTTTGAATAGGCCTCTCCGATTCAATTCGATTATAAATCTTAATGAACTTTTCAATAACCCGATTATTTCGATGGCTGCTCCGTCTCTTGGTGTGCCAGGGACTCCATAAGATCCAGCGCGTTTACTTTCGCCCATTTTGTCCATCCATGTACCACAGTTGAATTGAGATCCACCGTGGATAAATCCTGTAGACCAATCAACATACACTTGAACGTTGAAACCTTTGTCAGACATGACTCTATCCAAATCTGGACCGGCATTCGCTTCCCTATAATTAATACCCTTCGCATGCCTGCTGAATATCTCATAGATAATCTCCTCGATGGTATTAGAGTAACTAAAGGCCAACGGATCATCTGGGGTCACATAAGTGTCATCCAAGGGGAACCTCCTTGAGACTTTCTTTTGCAAAATCGCTTCACCATTTGGGACGATATCGATGTAATCTTGGATCGCTTGAATAAAGAACCAAGCAGCATCTCGAGCGTTGTATCGAGGATTTCTTCCCGAATCTAACAAGTTCGGGATTAGTCCATGCTTCAAAGTCTTCGCAAATGCTAAGATGTGGTTCTCAGCAACATCAAATCTTCCTGTGGTTAACAATAACCCTCTCAACGATATAAAAACGTCCCTTCCCCAACATCTGGCCCAGCCAGTACTGAAGTGGGGCAAACCAGCGGCCATGGAAGGGTCAGAAGTATTTGGGTAGATAGATGTGGATTTCATTTCCGCCACCATTTGAACAGAAGTCAGAGCCAAGCTCTGTACAAAGAGCGTCGACTTTCCAATATTGGGTGGCATCAGCTGCATGGCGCGCAAACGGCAACAGTCATAAATGATAGCTACAACAAGAGCAAAGTAGCTTGGTCTCAAAAAGAAGGGTAATTGTTTGATTCTTTCGAATCTAGTTCTCAACCACTGCTGTACTGCAGGTACGCCCGGTTGATCTGGGTAGTAATCTAATCGATCTGTCAAGTAATCAAGAGCCCAGGTACCTTGACGAAGGTTCTCGCTCAGGGGATGAGCTAAGTCATTTTTGAATATAATGGCCCTTAAGACAGATATCCAGCCTTGGAGCCCACAGTAAACTAATTTCCCAAAATTAGGAATGTCGTAAGTACCAAGTTTACCCCCCGTAATATCATTTTCCTCGGGATCAGAATGATACAAGACAGAATTTAGACTTATGAAATCCAAATCAGTTGTAGCTTTCAACGCACCAGATCTGATGAAATGATCCAACTCCTTGTCGACACCTAACTGCTGAGTGTTAAAGACGGCAATAGAACCCTGTGGGAAATAATCGGGCAACGTGACAGTCGTAGCTTTCGTCGACTCATCAAAATGTGTGTGGAACCCTTCTAATTTCACTAACTTCGTGGGAATACCCTTAAGTAAGTGCGGATCGTCGGGTGTATCACCGTTTCTCTCCAGTGAATAGGCAAATAAAAGCTGTGCTTGAATGTGAGAAAACACTTGAGGCTCTAGTTTTTGGTCACCTTTATCACCAAACTTCGTCCTTGCAATAAGGTACCAACCCTTACCAGTCCTTACGTCCGTACGATGGAAAGTTATGTATTGTCCATCATGATGAATGTAGGCCTCAGAATCTTCGATATCCACGCTCAGTTTATTGATTTCCCCTCTAATGTCGTTGAGCAAAGCCTTAACCTCCCCAATGCCGGGAGAGTTGTGGACGTCATACACCCTTGACTCGGTAACCAAGTTTAACAAATGTGGGAAAATCTCATCGTAACCAAAGTTGGAACCTATGGCTGACGAACAGAGCGCCACAAGCGCTGCATTGGGCAGAGTGTCCTCGACCGTCCGTTTTTGATTCGGAGTTTCGTTATCGTGCGTACAATCCATCAACAGTGCATGCGGAGGAACAGCTGTCAAGATTCGGGGAATCATGATTTCTGAAGCACACTTCATAGCCATGTCTCCCGGGTCATAAGAACAGTAATTCTCGTCTAACTTCACATCGCTTTTGTAAGCAAAGTTATCCATGGGAACAAATCTGTAAGATCCAATTGGTCTACCACCATGCTTGTGCACTAACGCAGATAATTCCCCCTCAGAACAAGCTTGCATGGCTTCTCTAATCAAAGATGAAAGTCCAAGGCGCTCTACATAAAGACGATCCATCTGCTCTGAGCCGCTGAAAAGCTCAGCGACCACATAGAGGTTAGGGTTAGTTTTGCGAGCCAAATCCAAGAAATACTCCCCCACATGGAGTGGTGTTGAGTGGCAGTTATCAATTCTGAAGCCATCGAAGATTTTTGCATTCATTTCTACATAGTCCGCCATGCGTTTCCACAAATAAGGTGAATCATAGGGACCGGCACCATATCTCAATTTCACACAGTCCCCCCAAACGATTACTTCCCGACGCAAATACGCTTTTGATTTATCTGAAGCAAAATCAATCAGTGGATTACCATCCCATATCCATCCATTGTTAGCGAGTGCATATTTTTTACCATCTTTGCCTGTAAACCGAGTGAAATACGGCTCAGTCAGGGGTAATTTATCAGTTACGGGACCTTGCTTTGGACCCCAATCGTCCAGTCTTAAGTACTTGATACGGTTGTATAGTTGGTTCATCGCCTCGTTGATATCAGCATCGTATTCAGCATACAGAGGGTCATTCAGCTCGTTCAAAATTTGTTGGGCTTTATTTAGGATATCCTCACTCCACTCACAACCGTATAACTGCTGCAAAACGATGACAAATTTGCCTACATCAATCCTATTCTCAAACCTACCGCGCAAAACCCCAAAAGGTTCTTTAATAGCATGATCGCGCACATATTGTGCAACTTCTTTTACTCCTGCTGACGCAAGGTGAGTTGGAGGGTCTAAAGACTGGTGGGTAGAGTCTCCAGACCATTGCTGCCGAGTTTCATCCAAAGTCTTTCTGACATCCACTGTGAAAAACTCCCATAGCTTAATTTCCTGTAAGACGTGCTTGCTGATACCAGTCATTATTTTATTGAGATCATCCAGAGATTTCAGTTCAGTCGGATACCCAAGCGGTTGCAACTTCTTGCTAAAACTTAGCAAGGCTCCATCTAGCTCGATGGCCGCCAATAAATGGGGAGCTGTGATTGCGTTATAGCCTGAGTCGGGATGTTCTCTCAGCCACTGCGAGTTGTTGGCAGTGTGGTTAAAGACGACATCAGTCAAGGTCAAAGCCTTATATTTTTTGTGCAATTTTTGCACCATTTGCTCCACTTGTTTCGCATCTTTGAAGTAGTCTGGATCAAATTCGAGTTGGTCGTAGATGGAATACGGTGAATTGGATTCGCCCCTATGCTGCAAAGGCGTAAAATGAATCATGTTGTATTTTTTGGCAGCAATCCTTTCGAAGACCGCGTCCCAGTTCTTTCCCATCCATTTGGAAACAACCGTCTGGAGCGCAATTGAATTCAATTGCACAAATTTGCCATCGATACGCAGAATGGGGGGAACTACGAAATAGAACTTACGGGTAGTCTCCAAATTGCCATCTCGGTTACGGAAAGAGAAATAGAAACAGTGAGGACCTGGTTTGTAGACATCCAAGTCAATTTCGTCATCTTTGTGAAAGGTTGTATGAATAACCTTTTTGTAAAATTTGTGCCTATCAAATTCTGTATGTGCGTCAGGGGGGCAATTAGTCCATATCAACCCGTCCCTAGCAACAGGAGAACCAGCAGTAATCACCAATCTCACTGTAAAGAGTGGCGTGCCCTCGGGTGTTCCATCTGGTAAGGGCGACGAGGGCAAAGTTAGAACACCCTGACCATAAGAACAAGCCACTATTGGCTCGCCTTGACCGTTGAGCCTCAATAGCACGGTCCGGTTCAATGTCATAACGACAGATATTAGATCCCACAGACCTCTTCGAACTCAAGTCAGAAGGTTGTGGTGCAGTGAGGGGCAATGGCGAACGTATACGAATAGCCAAAGATCTTTCTTTTATATGCTGGCGCTCGAAAAAAAAAAACGGGGCAACTAGCGAAGCAGCTTTTTTAGAAAAGCTCCCCTAATTCTTTACCCGGCCGTTCTGTGCGCGGCTAAATTATGTGGGGTGATAACAACGAGATAAAGCATCACGTGACATAATAAAGAATCTCATCAGGAAGTGAGCTATGCAAGCTGGCTCACAATCGCACAATTTTATGAAGAGTTGAGTCACTGCTGTTTACGGCGATGGTTATGATGACAGAAGCCAACCTAAACAATCTCTCGCGGAAGGTTGTAATAAGAAATGTGGTGCTTACACGCTTTGTTTGTCCTCTCCACTTTTATGGTTGTTAGGTTGGATCAACATATGAAGAATCTCGGTCAAACGTGATAAAAAAAAAGCTCATGATTGCAACAAAATTAACATCAAAATAAGTAAAAGTTGTTTGATATCAATGAATCGGAACCATCGTGAGAATTTCTTTTCAGGACAGTACAGTTCTAATATAACTATCGAATCTATTGTGTCTCTCATCTTATATCATTAAAATTCGAATAAAGTCTTACGTATCCGGGCTAATCATGCCCAGATGAAACCCAACATTTTGTTCAAGGCATAAAGCACTAAGATGGCCCAGCACAACACGAAAATCAGCAAATTTCCCAAGCCAAATTTGTAGGAATACAATTCCTTCAATTGCTGCAAGTACTGGATGATGACCTTGCCCGATAATTTAGACTCACCTTCGGTTCTAACACCGAAAGAGAATGGAACTTCGCCCAAAGTGGAATCCTCGGGTAGTGGCAATTTAGCCAGCAGTTCCAATGCAATCTTGAAACCTTGAGAGTTGATGTCCGCCGGGTTGGCCGCCAACAGGTATTTCTTCTGTAATCCAAAGAATCCACTCATAGGATCAGAAGCAGTCGTCAACGGCCTGGCCATCATACGTGCGGTACTAGAGATGACTCTACGGTACAACGGCCAGTCCTTGTCTATGCCAACGCCGGGGGCGTAGCGTGTTCCTATAGCGAACGGATGTGTTTTCAGTGACTCAAAAAGTATTGGAACACTTTCTGGAGGGTGCTGGAGATCCGCATCCATACAAATTAAAAGCTCGCCATGCGCCTCCTGGAAACCTCTAAGGACCGCAGAAGACAATCCACGCTCATCTGTTCTAACAATAATGTTGACATTGTATCCTTGTTTTTGCAACTTCTCCACTTCTTCAACAGAACCATCCTGAGAGTTGTCGTCGACAAAGATCAGCTCAGTTTTACGCGACCCTTCGTTGCCCAAGGCAGCAAAGAGTCTCGTCGTAAGAGGCTTAATATTCAACTTCTCCTTGTAAGCTGGAACGATCACAGATTGTTCAATTGCCATCTTCAAAGCTATATTGTTCTGTTCTCTATTGTATTGTACACGATGTGTTTCAGTTTTTAGAGACGTGTCTTATTTCTCGGTATTTATTTTATATTTTTTTTTTCGCTTTTTTTTATTGTTTTTTCAGTATTTCTTCCTGTTCTCGCGTAACTATCAAATCAGATGGTGAGGCCTGCCCATGGTGATATATTCTGCTATATAGATTTCATTGCGCCGCAGAAATATTCTCAGCGTTCGCTTTCTCTGTTTCAGTTACTGTGGGTTTTTCGACCTTCGTCAGATCCTCCCCAATCCAGAGTACATTATTACAACGTATAAAAATTTCTCCCACCTTGCCTTTGGACTTTCCATCTATAACTTCTTCGGCATCACTCAACTGTAAATTGAAGTAATTGTCCGTAGACACCAAATTTCCTTTGTATTGTGTCTTGTTAAACTTCAGCGTTACGACGATGGGCTGGTTCACCAGTTCGCGTAAGAAAGGTTTGGGGTTGGTGTGACTGAAATGCTGCATATGAATAAAGGTTAGTACGGTGATTCACAGTGTAGTTGTCCCAAAACTGTTATGCATACCTCAGACATAGCTGTGAACGTACTACGCGAGAGTGAATGCGTCTCTAGACCTTGTCCTCAATACATAAACTCATTTAGCATCTGCACGAAAATACTTTAGAAATAAGCACGTGATAATTATGAAATATAGTACAGCTAGATCTGAGTTACTTTAAGATTGTAGTTTGGTTTCCCTTCATCGAATTCTACTCTTAGCATCGACCAACATAGGTCAACCAGTATAGACCCAAGTGCCAGTGCGTAAACGAGAGAAATGGCGTAAAAGAAGTTGCTATTTCCTGAACCGAGGTCAACCCATAAGTGATAAAATATCGGCGAAAGCACAATTGCATGGATAAATAGCAGTGTAGAAGGCACTGGACATCTCATATATCCAAAAAGTGGTTTGAAAAAGGGCAGGAATGAGAGAAAGAAGCCAGCGTCACCCAACGTTGGATAAGGCTTGGTCAAGGTTATCCAACCCAAGCAAATGATTAATGCGTAAAAAGGCTGTTTGTTGAAACGTATTGTGAATGGTGCGACAAATGACAACGTAAATATGTTGAAGACGGCCTTGAAAAATGGGATGAACATATCAAACATTTCTATAAAGAAATACCACCACATACCCAGGTTTGGAAATAACTTCTCAAAATTGATTTGGGCCCAATAGACGGAGTGCAAAAATTTCCAGCTGCTGCCCATTAAAATATAACTCGTTAGCAACAAAGCTGCTAATGCAATCACAGAGAACGCTGCTCCCTTGGCCTTCAGCTTGATCCCGTATGGTAAAGTTGACAACGCTGGCACCACTATCAAGGCATGGTAAGGTGAAAGATATGATGCGGTTCCCGCTGCAATAGCATATCCTAGTACATTCCCGTGTAATGAACACAAAATAGCAGTTGAAGCAAACACGTTCGCGAATATTACGGACGATTGACTGACACAGGACAATAGGACCAGCGGATTCAATGCATATAAAGCACCTGGTAGCCAAGTAGGAATGCCAGAATGTCTAAAGCACTTGGCCATGCATATTAGTTGATACGCGATAAGCCCATCGGTTAATGCATAGAAAAGCGCCACTAGCGACTGCGATTCTATAAGCGACATGAACGCAATAAGCAGGGGAGGATGATGCACGACACCTCCATGGTACAAAGGAAATTCATTGCGTAACATAAACACACCTTCACAAAGCGAGCGGTAGGATGTCATGGGAGTCGAGAATTCCACAGACTTGTCCAGCTGAGTCTGGAGCGAGGGAAATAACAATGAGACCGTAATACGGGCCAACACACATCCAATGATTGCACATGTCTCACTTGGCCGCATTCTGGTACACCAATTGCTGTCGAAAGCTATGACTAGGAAAGTGTCAAATGTTTGAAAAAGGCTACGTTATTCTGATTTTGATGTCAGGGTTCATAAAAGGATATATCACGTGATCTAGTAGCACAACTATATCATACTTCCCATTACCAACCCAAACATTTACTAATGATCTCCTGTAATTTTCTTTGGCTGGCATGGGAAAGCATTTAGTTTATTTTGTTTATCATAATACAGCTGCTGTTGTAGTATTTCTTTATTGAACAAAGATGTCAAAGGATCAAGTGCCGTATTCAAAAGGCGAATTTTCACAATTTAGAATTGCTAAAAAAAAAGTAATATCGAAACTCACCGTAGGTTCAGCATTTGGCCTAATAACAACTTTTTCCTGCAAAATTTTCTTTATCTCATAATACATAACACAAATATTTGCACTGGGCGTTCAATTTTTTTAATGCCTACATGACGAAGATACTCAATTATATACGTTGTGTCTGACAGGAATCTCGTTTGATCTTTTTCAAACAAACGTGCCCTTTATGTCAGAGAAGTTTCATGGGATAAAATGCAAATAACATAGAATGATGTAATTGATTTGTTTGGTCGTAGTGCTTTTTCTCTTTCCACGAGCATGAATAGTGTTAATCTTCCTCTTCAACCTTCATGGTGTGATGGTTTCCAGATGGCGATTCTTTTACTTGTGGATGTATTTTGAAAGAATGAACTAACTAGGGACCTAAAGATATGTTTTAGAGATTTTCTACTTGGTAGCCCTGTTACATGCGAAAAAGGAGGGGGGTAGCAGGAAAAATGGCGCTATTGAGTTAAGCTGGGCTCTCTAACGATATCTAAGTAACTTTTTGATTGGGATTGTTTGTTTTACATAATTTGTGTCAACGACGTAATGAAGCGGTGGCTCAATGGTAGAGCTTTCGACTCCAGTTAGATCCTGGATATTCCGGAATTGGCAATCGAAGGGTTGCAGGTTCAATTCCTGTCCGTTTCAAATCACTTTTTTTTTCTAGGCAGGCTAAATTTCAATAATTATGCTTGCTCTCTTTAGAGAAGTTGTCCACGAACATCTGTGAATAGCTTTACGGTGATTCCACTTTCATCGGCTGATGTCATCTTTAGCTTACTTTTATTCAATAAAGATTTTATTAAAAGCCTTCTTTGCTGGTAGACGGCGTGTTAAGCTCTAATGCTACAAAAACAACTTATCCCTTCAGAGAGACACATAGTAGTTATTATTCATTCAAGTTGTAGATTTCAGCAGAAGTGAAGTACAAGAAGTTACACCAATGTATTATTTACAACTAAACGTAAAACCTTGCACGTGAAAGAGTGTTATACATTTTCATATCTATAAAATATAAGTTTTAGTAATTTATATTCTATAGAACCTTGATATTAATAGAAAATGAAAAAAAGTATAAGAATATGACATTTATTAATTAATTATTATTAGACTTTATTGTCTATATATTAAATAAATTATTACTTATAACTCATCATTCCACTCATTCCTTAACATGAAAATATACCGTGATGCTTGTTTTTTTTAATAAATTGTGAAGATAGAAGATGTGTACTATTACCAAAGTAGAGTATACCTAATATTATATTGCTTATTCTAATGAGCGAATGAAAGTGCACTCCTGTATTTGCCATTAATTTCCAGTTTGATAACTGTGTATTCCTGAAAATGAGTACCAACTTAGTTAATAATAATATCTCGAGTATGCATGCTTTACTTGTCAATGGGTTCCAAGAACCATGTTTCCGGCGTAGAATCATGAGGTAATAAAACACGTGATTAATGATAAACGCATGCTTTACCACACGTCGGTCGTTTCATGTGACTTTTTTTTTCTTGGAAACCACGGTGGCAACAGGAATCGACGTCAAAAATGAAATTTAACCAAAACTTTTGTTAAAAACAACAACGTAAACAAGGCCAGAGAAACGATAAACGAGATCTGGCAAGCACCTGAAGCTTCAATTCCGGGCCAATTCTCCTCCGAGTTACTTTCTCTTACATTTAAAAGTCGATGGATTTCGAAACAAACGAAGATATTAATGGGATCCGTTTCTCTTGGAACGTATTCCCCTCAACGCGTACCGATGCCAACAAAAACGTGGTCCCAGTTGGCTGTCTTTACACTCCATTGAAAGAATGTGAGGGTTTGAATGTAGCTCCCTACAATCCTGTGATATGTGCTGGTCCTCAATGTAAAGCAATTCTGAATCCTTATTGTGCAATCGATCCTCGGAACAATTCATGGACATGTCCCATTTGTAATGCAAGAAATCATTTGCCCGCGCAGTATGCTAACATGACACAGGAGAACATGCCTGTGGAGTTGCAAAATACGACAGTGGAATACATCACAAACAGGCCTGTGCAAATTCCTCCCATCTTTTTTTTCGTGGTTGATATTACGGCGGAGAAGGAGAATCTGGACGCTTTAAAGGAATCAATCATTACATCTTTGTCGCTTCTTCCTCCAAATGCTTTTGTAGGGTTGATTACTTACGGTAATGTGGTGCAGTTACACGATTTATCATCACAAGTTATTGACAGATGTAATGTCTTCAGAGGTGACAGAGAGTACCAATATGAACAGTTGGTCGAAATGTTGACCGGTCAAAGGCCTACAAATACCATGGGGGCTATGCCAAACACGAAGGTCACTCCATTTTCTTTGAATAGGTTTTTTTTGCCCCTGGAGCAGGTTGAGTTCAAATTGACTCAACTACTTGAGAACTTGACTCCAGACCAGTGGACAGTACCAGCAGGCCGTAGGCCATTGAGAGCGACAGGGTCTGCTTTAAGCATTGCTTCCCTTTTACTTCAAGGCTCTTATAAACATGTTGCCGCACGCATTATTCTTTTCGCTTCTGGACCTTGTACGGTAAATCCTGGGCTCATTGTCTCAAATGAGCTAAAAGATCCTCTCAGATCTCATCACGACATTGATTCTGACCGTGCTCAGCACTACAAGAAAGCATGTAAATTTTACAATCAGTTGGCTGAGAGAATCGCAGAAAATGGTCACACTGTCGATATATTTGCCGGTTGCTATGACCAGATAGGTATGTCAGAGATGAAGCAATTAACGGATTCTACTGGTGGTGTGCTTCTCTTGACTGATGCGTTTTCCACTGCCATTTTCAAGCAATCTTACTTGAGATTGTTTTCTAAGGATGAAGAGGGCTACCTGAAGATGGCTTTCACTGGAAACATGACGGTAAAGACCAGTAAAGACTTGAAGTTGCAGGGTTTGATTGGCCATGCCTCTCCAGTAAAGAAATCGGATTTATCCAATGTCAGCGATTCCGAGATAGGTATCGGAAGTACTTCTGCTTGGAAGATGTCCGCTTTATCCTCCAACCACACGTATGCAGTGTTTTTTGAAATTGCGAATACGGCTGCTGCTGCTCCTGTCGTTTCGGACAGACTTCGTTTGGCATATACCCAATTCATCACGCACTACCAGCATGCCTCTGGTACGAACCGTGTCAGGGTTACTACTGTGGCCAACCAACTGTTACCTTTCGGTGCACCTGCCATTGCTGCTTCTTTCGATCAAGAGGCTGCAGCCGTGCTCATGGCAAGGATAGCCGTTTACAAGGCGGAATCGGATGATGGAGCAGATGTTATTCGCTGGATTGACCGAACCTTGATTAAATTGTGTCAGAAATATGCTGACTACAATAAGGATGACCCTTCGTCTTTTAGATTGGCCCCCAATTTCTCCTTGTATCCGCAATTCACATATTATTTGAGAAGGTCGCAATTTTTGAGCGTCTTTAACAACTCCCCCGATGAAACAGCATTCTACAGGCACATTTTTACGAGGGAGGACACTACTAACTCCCTGATAATGATTCAACCTACTTTGACCTCTTTTTCCATGGAAGAAGATCCACAGCCGGTGTTATTGGACTCTGTTTCTGTCAAACCCAATACGATCTTGTTATTGGATACTTTCTTTTTCATCTTGATATATCATGGTGAGCAGATTGCACAGTGGAGAAAGGCAGGCTACCAGGACGATCCACAGTATGCAGACTTTAAGTCCTTACTAGAAGAACCCAAGTTGGAAGCCGCTGAATTGTTGGTGGATAGATTTCCCCTACCAAGATTTATTGATACAGAGGCAGGTGGGTCCCAAGCAAGATTCCTGTTGTCGAAATTGAACCCATCGGATAGTTACCAAGATGCTGCGCACGGTGGCTCTACCATCGTTTTAACAGATGATGTGTCTTTGCAAAACTTTATGACACATTTACAACAAGTCTCTGTGAGTGGCCAAACTTGAACTATGCATACGATATCATGATATCGGTTTATACTAATCAAACAAGGAATAATTGTTGTGGAAATGTATACTAAATTTTGTAAAAAAAGAAGTTGACTGAAAGTAAAAAATGATAATCATTTTATCGATTTCAAAACAATATAGTATCAAAGATTCCATAGAATATCGTTAAACACAACCACTTGTTTAAAATTCAAAAATTGGCATATCGAGAGATATCCCGTCGAACACAATAAAGTTGTTCAGAGGGGGTTGCTTCTTGCCCAGAATATTAATAACATCCTGAGCTAGTGCACCTCCAATGACAGCAGCCACAGGTGCGAATTCAACACCTTGCTGTCTTGCAAACTGCTCAACATATTCATCATTTAGAACTGTATCCGGAACATGTAGTTGTCGGCACACTGCGAGTGCCTCCTGCTTCAGAACCAAGGGTGACTGACTTTTGGCATGCTTTGTGCGCAAAAGTGCAAAGGTTAATGGTAATGCACTGGAGAGTCTCTTAATCTGTCTTCTATTCAACCGACCTTCTAGGGTAGCTGTTTTGAGCATATCCTGAAATGGTTTGTAATAGTGTCTCGTTCTAATAATCTCATATATTTTGTTACCATCTTCATCATCTATTCGCGTTTTAATGTCAATTATCTCTGTATTTTGAGAAATTTTGCCTAGCTGAGTAGCTTGACTTCCTTTGAGTTTCTCATCATCTGCTTCAAATTGTACCAAGTCAATAAAAATATATGCAAATAAGCCATTGGAGCCTGCCAAGTAAAGAGGGATACTGTATTGTCTAGTAAAAGTATTGAGCTTGATAATCTGAGCGGTAGTTAGTTCTGTTCCGATAACCAAATCGAAATTTCCAAAAAAATCACCATTTTTTTGGTCGAAGCTCTGTGTATCAAACGTCAATTCAACTCGAGGATTAAGCTCTTGTACTCTAGCCTTGGCGCTTTGTAATCTTTGAGATCCGATGTCCTCTGCACTAATGAAAAATTGAGATGATAGATCTTGCTCAGTTACAACACTGTCATCCAAAATGGTGAGAAATCCTAGCCCACTGAGGACTACATTCTTGCAAATTTCTGTTCCCAGAGATCCTAAACCAATCAATAGCACTTTCGCAGAACGCATCCGAGCCTGGGCAGCCATACCCCAGAGTCTAATCTGCCTGTCATATAAGCTGATTTCGTCTTCTGTTAGACGTTGACCAACCTGAGAGTTAGGCATAATTCCGAATTCCTTAAGGTATCAGTATTTCTCCTGAAAGGATGAAGTTTCATTTTCGTAGCGTACATTTGCCGAATTGTTTTTAGAAAGATTTAGCAGTTATCTACAACTCTATTAAGGTGCCATTCATGCCAAAAGAGTCTCCCCTAATCACTCACTACCTTATTCTCAACGCAAGAAGACTGAGACAGCTAGCATAGATTTATTGGACTGTAATTTCAAGGGAATTCTGTACCTTCGGCGGTGGAAGAAGGAAAATGGATTTGCTCAAAATTTTGGACACAAAACCTGTACCAGCAATCGTGGACGCACGTATCCTGAGTACTTCTGAGAATACTAGTGGTGACTACTGGCTACCGACAACAATGAGCCTTTATCAAAAGGAGCTAACGGATCAAATTGTTTCGTTGCACTATTCCGATATCTTGAGGTATTTCGAAACTAAGGACTACAAAGAAGATGTTATTCTACATTCGATGGAAACCATGTGTTTGAATAGTGAATATGTGGCAACCCATCCTTATTTACTTATTGATCATCATTTGCCCAAATCATTGATCACTAAAGACATGCCTAATCATCTCGCTGAAACTAGTGGAAAGTTTACAGTGATGAGAGACCTCATTAATTTGGTACAGGAGTATGAGACAGATACTGCAATAGTATGCCGTCCTGGAAGGACAATGGATCTTGTAGAGGCCCTTTTGCTGTCGAACAAAGTGAATATTAAAAGATACGACGGACATTCGATCAAATCCAAGCAAAAATTCAAGAATTTTTCATGTACCTGTCACCTCTTCTCTTCTCAAGGGTTTGATATTGAAAACTATCCGTTAAATATATCAAGGCAATTCGGCATGTTAATATGCGTAGATACTTCCGTGAATACGAGTTTGCCAGCGATTCAAAGCATATTGAGATTCGGCAGAGACAAAAATAGTCAAGAAGCTCTTGCACCTATTGTACGATTAGTTGCTATCAATTCTATTGATCATTGCGAGCTGTATTTTGAAAAAATGCATGGCAAAGAAACTAGAGAATTCCTAGAAAACGTCACAGCTGCGGTAGTAGTTTTAAGAGATCGAGTTGGGACGCTACCCCCTGATTTAAGGCCTATCTATGCGCAAAATTTGACGTACCTTATCGATTGGCTGGAAAATCCAAGCATACCGTGGCCGCTGCCAGATCTTTATGCAATCAAAAAATATACTCCCATGGATGTCGAGCGATCACTTCTCACTGAAGTGCATTATAGTCAAATCGAAGACGAATTAGAGGCAGCATTCAGTACTGTAAAGAAGCGCGGACGTGCAAGGGGTGATAGGGACCTTGTCAAACATGTTGAAACTAGATCTTTTTACAAGAGTAAGAGGTTGAAAAATGATTATTCTACAAATCCTATTAAGCAGGATATGGCACAATTGACTGGCATAGCTACTGACGACGTTTTATCAAATAATTACCATCTATCAAGCGGTATCCTTACTCACAAGTTAATTCAATCCATCGGCCGCACATACTCGTACCTCAAGTTGCAACATGAAGAAATAGCTTTTTATGAATTCTTAGATCCTGTTGAAAAAAATCGTCAAAACGTGTATGAAGATGAGAAGAATGCCATTGAGCAGAAGTTTTTAAACGTGGATTCCCAACAAAACAATAATTTGAAAACATCCACTATTTTAGAAGCATCGAACCAAACAAAAATAGCGGAAATTGAAAACAAAGAGGAAGACCAAAGCCAGCTCCTGAAAATTTTAGTAGAAGACCAGGAGAAATATCACAATATGAAAGACCTATTCCTTCAATTTAGAGACTTGCAGAAGCAAGTTTTCAAAGAGAAGAAATTATCGGAGTCCAAGGACATGGAGAAGGCATACATGGAAAAGGAAATTGAAAGAGCTGATAACGCCATAAAAGAAGTTGAAACTGAAATGAACAGCAAATCCTTAGAAGTGGAAGGCTTACAAAAGCAAGTGAAAAAACTTGACGAAAAAGCTAGTAGAGATGAAGACGAAATTTTTGAGCGTATCAAAAATCTCAGGTCCCAAATTGATTCAGAAAGAGCTTCGCATCAGGAATTGGAGGGAAAGGTTGGGTTAGTGACTGAAAAATTAAATAAAATGCAAACTCCAAGAGTGCGAATGGCTAATAGCAAAAGTGGTACTACCAGACGTCTGAAATAGGAAGTCAATTTATTTACTATATTACATAACTATTGATAGCATTCACCGTTAATTTTCTACTTTCCATAATTTTACAGATCTGTCCCAACCGGAACTCACAACCGCGGAAGCACCTTCTGCGATATCAGAACAAAGAATTTTGTCCATATGTCCCTGCAGAGTAGTGAGCTTCAACCAGTTGTCAGTACTATATAAGTTGATGACTTTATCGTAACCACAAGAGATTAAACTACAACCGCTCTTATCGAATTTTACTCTGGAGACGATACTGTTGTGAGCCAATATGGTTTCTTGAAGTTCTGATTTTCTCAGATCCCAAATTTTTACGGTACCATCGCCACTACCAGTAACTATTTGGTAACCATTAGGAGACCAGTCGACGCTGTAAATCGGTTGGGCATGTCCAGATAACACAGTCGTGCGCTTTCCAGATCTGAGGTCCCAAACAAGTCCCATAGAATCAAGCCCTGCAGTGCAAAGGAGAGCACCGTCACACTGAAACGCTAAGGAATAAATTTCTTGGCTGTGCCCTTCTTGCAAAAGTAGTTCGTTACGACTCTCTACGTCCCAGAGCCTCCATGTCATGTCGAAAGAAGCGCTTGCGATATAATTTGTACTTGGATGAAATTTAGTGGCTGCTACTCTATTCTCGTGGCCCTCATAAGTACTCATAGCACACAATTGGTTGTTATGCATGGCGAACAGCTTGACAATCCCATCTTCACCACCGGCCACAAGCATGTCATGATGATTGCTCCAGTCCATACCTCCCACTTTACCGGTGAAGGCCCCACGTTGCGTGTTCAATATTTCCAAAGATTGTTTGTCTAGCAGAGTTATGTCTCCCGCCCAGCTTGCTGCTGCCACATAATCCTCGTTAGGAGAAAGAACGACTTGCGAGACAGGTCTACGTGATACTACCTGAGACCCTGTAAGCTCTATCTTTTTGACATAAGAACCAATCTGCCGTCTTTTTTTCAACTCTGCTGGTAAATTAAAAGTTTGGGCTTTGAAAGATTCTTTGCGTAATCTTTGCTTTGCTCTGTCCACAGAGTACTGAATTAAAAACTTCCTAGCAGATATCAACTTCTCACTGGCAGGGGTATAAAATTCCTCCTCATCTTCTTCCTCATCACTTTTTGGACTTTTCTCTCTACCCTTCTTGTAATAAATTGACGACTCAAACGTTGCCCTGTGGGCCGGATATTTGAAAATAAGTTCAGCTAGGCGCTCCCTTCTCATGAATGAATCTTCATCATCTAAAGTTTCAGGTTCTTTAAGTAATGTGAGAGCTGCTCTCACTTCATTGTCAATTGTTGGGATTAGGTGCAATCTCTCGTTTCCTTGGAAGTCCAATCTTCTCAATTCTGCGACAGAATCGCCGTTGATGTTCCTCGGTAGTAAACTATCATATGTGGTGAAATTGTGAGCCGCCATGGAAAGTTTTCTTTCTTTTGATGAATTCGTTGACAAGGAATTTGATGCGGCAATCATTCAACTTTAACCTGAATCAACCATACTACAGGTCATTCACAGAAAACTAACATATAATGTCCATTCTGTTTAGGGATAAACATATTGCATATATTGCATCTTTGGATAAACACCAAGAAAGCTTTGAATATTGGCTATCTGAGCATTTAAGGTTGAATGGAGTGTATTGGGGATTGACTGCTCTATGCATAATGGATGCGAAGGACACTTTCGATAGAGAAGAAATAATAAATTTTGTGATGAAATGTTATTGTGAAAATACTGGCGGCTTTGGCCCTTTCCCTCGCCATGAGGCTCACGTACATCCAACCTTATCTGGCCTTCAGATACTTGCTACGTATGACGCCTTGGACGCTTTGACTCAAAGACAAGTGGAACAGACAGTTCATTTCATTAAGGGAAACCAGTTACAGGATGGTTCATTCCAAGGAGACCGCTTTGGAGAGGTAGATACAAGATTCGTCTACACATGTTTGAGTGCGTTGTCTATTCTCGGCAAGTTGACACCAGAGATAGTAGATCCGGCAGTTCAGTTCATAATGAGATGCTACAACTTTGACGGCGGTTTTGGACTCTGCCCTGGTGCTGAGAGTCATTCTGCCCAATGCTTTGTTTGCCTGGGTACATTGGCCATCGCAGGCAAATTGAATGCGCTTACCGAGGCCCAAATAGAAAAAACTGGATGGTGGCTATGTGAAAGGCAATTGCCAGATGGTGGTTTGAATGGAAGACCATCCAAATTACCTGATGTTTGCTATAGTTGGTGGGTACTATCATCCTTAGCCATCATCGGTAAGTTGGAATGGATTGATTTTGGTGGATTACGAGACTTTATTCTGAAAAGCCAGGATTCCAAAAAAGGGGGTATCAGTGACAGGCCAGATAACGAAGTTGACGTCTTCCATACAGTTTTTGGTTTAGCAGGGTTGAGCTTGATGGGGTTCGAGGACTTAATTCCTGTTGATCCAGTCTATTGTATGCCCTGCGATGTGACGCGAAGATTCAAAAAATATCCATATTAGACTACAAAGAGAATATATCCAAGATTAACTCAATATTTTGGCAGCATGGGTTTTATTTTAAAAATTAAAAGTATATTTCCTCTTGTGTAGCTTTTTTTGATGCTGGTCTATATTCCATGTATCGAAGTCGTCGACCGCTGATAAATTTTCCTGGATTAACTGTTTTGCATCCATTGTAAGTCAAATCAAATGCAGACGTAGTTGTGTCACAAAGCACAAGGGCTGATGGAATTGGATAAAGCGTCAATGCATGATCCAAATCCCACACAACTGGTCGTATATCTGTTGCAAAAGGAGATAGATGTCCTTGGTCTAGCAAAGTCTTGACAACTTTCCTTGATTCTTTTACTTTGGCAGGCAGTTGGTCCTTGCTTTTGAACAATTCATGAATCGAGGTTGAATCGATCGTCGTTTGAGCTTGAAATTGATCGCTGAGATCATTTAATTCTTGCTGTTTCGCCTCTTCCAAAGAAGGAAATTCTACTTGATGCCTCTTTAGCCTCTGGGACAAGTCATCTCTGGCAATACATATTTCTTGCGAAACGTAAGCAATTTTTGTTGGATTGGATGCCCATATAACATTTTTGCAAACTTTGTCAATCTTTTGCGTGAAAAAAGAGGGAACAGGGTTCTGAGGCCAAGCATAGGCGGCACCCCGGGAAATCATTGACTTCCATGGGTCATTGACACCAGGCACAAAAACAAGCATCGAGTGCTGAACAATGTTTTCAAATCTTGTAAGCAAATTCGCTAAAGTATCAAAATTGTTTCTGTAATGTGAGCTTAAAGTTGTTGTTTTACTGCTCAAAGGTGCATGGACAGGAACAGAAGAAAATGAACCTTGAAGAACAATGAGAATAGGAGGATCTTCGTTAAGACGTGTGAAAACTTTGTCCAATGCCTCCATGGTTGCAAACTGGTCCAAGCAAATGTCACCACCTAGGATGACAAACCTGTGGTCTACCAATTCTTTTTCCAGGAGGTGCAGTCTGATTTTAAGGTCTTTGTCGAGCCTTGGGACATACCCCGAATGTAAAGAGCTATGTACACCGAGTAAATCAAGATTGCCGATTGCATTGAGGGTAGTTTGCCTTCTTTCGCCCGGTGGATGTGTCATAGAACTAACGTGAAATCGGTTACCAGCGGTGAAATAAATACCTTCAGCTAGCACAAAGTTTCCTGGAACGTAGTACGACCCAGTTGTAGGAATTGCTTGAGAGATATCAATTTCTACAGTTCCTGACGGATCCTCCAAAGACCAGTTTCCTTTCGAGTTGATTCTTAATAACCCTAGTAGTAGAAAGTTTTGACCATCACGCCCAATCAAATTTTTAATGTGTGTGATGGTCATAGATTGAGAAGCGAGCGGCTGTTCATCGGACTGCAGTTGCTGTTGCATTGCAACCATGGACGACAACGGATTAAAACTATCGCTGTTTTGAAAGTTCTCATTTCTCATAACTCTATCCCTTACCAGGTAGTACCTTGTACGAAATAACGATAAATAGGATTGCAGAGCTGGCAGGTTGAAAATATTTGCGTCTCCCTTTCGGTCTGGTTGTGGTACCAATTGCATTTTCATAGGATCATACTTGAACTTGAGCTGATCACTTGCATTGACAATCTTAAAGTACTCTTTCCAATCAAGGTAGTCTTCTTTCTGTTCCTCTGCTGAGTTGGCTCCTTCGTCAAGCTCCGGTGTACCCATAGCAGGAGGCGAGGATGAACTATGACCATCCGCCGCTGATCGCTCTGACTTAGGCTCTAAGAACTTGTCAATTGATACATTCTTTACCTTACTCAGTGGCTTTGGCCGCTCATCTCTCGCAATTTTGTTCCGTTCTTTTATTTCATCAATGACTTCTAAGGCACCTTGCCTATCCACGAAAAGGCTACGCTCCTGTTGCCTCCAAACACAGGCAAAGTTTTCTAGGAATTGTAAGGTATCAGGACTTCTTTTCCAATCCATACCAAATGTGTTTCCCACAAACTCCGACAGCGCTCCCAGTCCATCCGACTTGATATTAAGGCCATACTTTTTGGATAACACCCTGTAGGCCATGGGTCTCAGTAGCGGAGGTGAAATTTTAACGGGCAGTACATTCCCAGAAGCTAGCATTGCCCACAATTGTTTTTAGTCCTCTGATAGATTATTGAATGCTGACTATCAAATAGGAAAAGAGATCGTGATGAGATACGTCAAGCATCTCAGCAGAAGTACGACAGACGCGTAACAATGATAGCACGTGATTCCTCCGTTAACAAGCTAAGATGAGTTTGTATGATGGTTCTACGTAACTATCATTCTTGACAGGTTTCAAAAAGTTTGGAAATACCTATTGAAGTACCTTCCTTGGACCTTGTTCTGTTCATGCGACATTTAAACATGTTAGGGAAGCCCGTCTTGCAGAAAAACAACAAACTTCTACTATTTGAAATCAAACCCAAAAAGACCAAACTGAGACAAGAGCAAGGCAATTTGGGATTTTCCGCTTAAATACACGAGAGCCAGGTGACTATACTACACGGAGAGCGATGCTTGAATCGGTTCAGCGGTTTATTGGTGATGTGCTAGGTTATGGAGCATCAGATCCAAGAAAAACAGAATATGGCACGTTGGATGATGTAAAATTGAACAAAGATACTGGGTATGATCGTACGGACCGCACCAGACTGCGTAGAAGGCGAGCCGTTGCTGGCAATGGCTTCGATACAAAGATAAATAAACGAAAGGCAAAGTCTAAAGACAGAGTGAGGAAGCCCTCCATCACAAGAAGAGAACCCGGAAAGATAGGAAAGTTGCTTCATTCACTCAAAAACGTTTTCTCAACGGAGGAGCAAGATTTAGATTTAATGCAAAGAGCCTGCGGTAACACGAACGCAATGCTGCCCGCTTCTGCGAGAAAAGGAACTCGTAGCGGCCCTGAAGAACGCAGAAAGCTCAGGGACCGTATTGTCAGAAGTGACGCATTCAAGCGAAAACTGCTAGAGATTAAGTATGATGATCACATGCTGGAACAGTTGCGGCGTGGAAGATCTAAATCCAGAGGAACTTCAGCTGTCACGGAACCACTCGAGGGGGACAGAGTTTTGCTACTTCAAAAGCAGTTACAGGACATGCGAGCAAAACTTCAGGGAACAGAGAAGGAGTTACAAATTACGCAAAAAAAGTTGAAGTTTGCACAAGAGAAAAATACTTTACTGGAATCGTTGTTAGATGATGCCAACATCGACAGCGAGTATGTTAAGTCCCGTAGAGATATCAAAAATTTACAGCGGGAAAATCTAAAGCCCGACGCAGAACTACCACCATCTCCTAGGCGATCTGTTAATCCACTATTCACCTCGAGTCCGGTTCGTAATCCCTCTTCCGCTGTTCACCATGAACAGGAGGCCTCTAAAAACTTCTACAGCAAGTACCCAAAAATCCCTGAGACAGAGTCGTTAGTCCAAGGGCGTAGTAGAACTTCTCTTTCTCCCATCAGAATAGACTATTCGAAGTATTCAGCTTGAGTATTGCCGTTACCCGGTCCACTTTACTCAATCATTGGATCTTGCAAGACGAATGGTATGGAAGAACCTTTTGGACCAAGTTGTATAAAGATATACAACTTAAGAAACGGTGTTGTAGTTTTGTTGTTGTTAGCATGAGCACTGGAGATTTTCTAACGAAGGGCATTGAGCTGATCCAGAAAGCTATTGACTTTGACACAGCTACGCAGTACGAGGAGGCATATACAGCATACTACAATGGTCTCGACTATCTGATGCTGGCATTGAAGTACGAGAAGAACCCCAAGTCGAAGGATCTGATCAGAGCGAAGTTCACGGAATACTTGAATCGTGCAGAACAGTTGAAGCAGCACTTGGAGGGAGAGGAAGAGGCGAAGAAGACCGGCAATGGTGGTGATGGTGGAAAGAGTCAGAGTGCCAAGAAGATGCCAAGCGACGAGGATTCGGATGACAGCAAGAAGTTAAGGGGTGCGCTGTCGGGTGCAATCTTGACTGAGAAGCCAAACGTACGCTGGGAGGACATCGCCGGGTTGGACAGCGCGAAAGAGGCCTTAAAGGAAGCTGTGATCTTGCCCGTGAAATTTCCTCATTTATTCAGAGGAAACCGAAAGCCCACATCTGGCATTCTACTTTATGGTCCACCGGGCACAGGAAAATCGTATTTGGCAAAGGCTGTGGCTACAGAGGCCAATTCTACATTTTTTAGCATAAGCTCCAGCGACTTGGTTTCGAAATGGATGGGCGAATCAGAAAGACTAGTGAAACAACTGTTTGCCATGGCACGGGAAAATAAACCATCGATCATTTTCATAGACGAAGTTGATGCTTTGATGGGTCAAAGAGGTGAGGGAGAGAGTGAAGCTAGTAGGAGAATCAAGACTGAGCTACTTGTGCAAATGAACGGTGTCGGCACTGATTCTGAGGGTGTGCTAGTATTGGGCGCAACTAACATCCCTTGGCAGCTAGATAGCGCGATCAGAAGAAGATTCGAGAAGAGGATATACATCCCTTTGCCTGATCAGGGCGCTAGAACGAGGATGTTTGAAATAAATGTTGGCGAAACTCCTTGCTCATTGACCAAAGAAGAGTTTAGGAAGCTGGGAGAGCTGACTCAAGGCTACTCGGGTAGCGACATTGCTGTCGCGGTCAAGGACGCACTCATGGAACCTATCAGAAGAATTCAGAGTGCTACGCACTTCAAAAACGTGTCAGCTGATCCTAATTCTCCAAGGCTAGTGCCATGCTCACCTGGTGATGTTGGTGCCCTGGAATTAAGCTGGATAGATATCGAAGCAGATGAATTACAAGAGCCAGAATTGACTATCAAAGATTTCCTTAAAGCAGTGAAGACTACGAGGCCTACAGTCAATGAACAGGACTTGAAAAAGCAGCTTGAATTTACTCGTGATTTCGGCCAGGAGGGCAATTGAGACCATGAGCACTATGATACATATATTACTTACTACCACTCCTACCAGTATAAGCTATAAAAAAGCGAACTAGTTGTAAACGCTTGTATTATTCTCTGCATCAGACACCTTCGCAGACTCAATCTGAACCTTAACTACAACAGTATTGTCACCCTGGATAAAGACGTGAGCGTCTGGGTTGGCTTTAAGCAGCAAGTCCTTGTAATATTTTGATTCACCATTGTTCGGATCAATTACAGTCGCTTGTCCCCTAAGATTTGCACTCATCTGAAACAACTCAGCTTGGTTTAACTCTTGCAAAAGGTTGAGAAGCTTACTCGGGTGCTCACTGGGTTCGGATTGATCTGGTGTGGGGCTCTGCGATAAACTATGCTTTCTAACAGAAAGACTTTTAGCAGTGATCCAATCATGGAATAGTAGAGACACCTTGGGGTTGGCACAAATGTTACGATACTTCTCAGTATTGGTTAGTGTCGCAAAAACTATATAAGCATTTCCATCCTTGTTGTTTTCATATGTCTTGTTAGCAGGAACATAAATATAATTCATCAGCGATACAGTGGGGACGCAATCGCGGGAGCAAGTCGCCACGTGGACGTACTTCGAACTTTTAACGAGCTCTCGCAAGTGTGGTGGAAATTTGTCGGTGCAAGACATAGTTGATAGATAATTATCCGCAGTTACACCAATTTGCCTTGCCTCTTTCCCTGGCGACCTTCTTTATATGCTAACCACTTAATATTTTCAGGGTTTGAAAAGTTAATGAAGTGTTAGACGTACACCGCACTTCACAAAAAGGATGCCATGTCATGTGATCTGTCGCTGTTCTCAAGAAGCCATGTGGTCCCTTAATTATGGTTACAAAATGATATACCTATTGACGCCGTGTATATGAACCCTAGATTTTCATATGTATTGCTGTCATACTATGGTAGTTTCTGTTGTAGGTTGATCCGTAGGATGCTGCTTTTGCCGCTCAGCCGCCATTTTTTCTGCCTTTAACTCAGCGGCTATGTCTGACCAATTTACGAGGATCTCTTTGCACGTTGCATGAAACTCACTGAGCTCTGGGGTATTAACAATGACTTTAAGCAGTTTATGCAATTTACTCTCTCTCAATGCATTGATATCGAAAAACGGTGGATCACAATCAAGGTTCTCCAGTATCTTGTTGAGGAGTCTGTGTGACTCTAATATATCCTGCTTCAAAGGTACAGACTCTCTCTGAACTAAGTTTTGCTGCAACCTACGGCGAAGAAGTAATGATATTTCAACCCTGCGGGAACGATCAAGCTTCGACTTTTTTCTGCGTTTGATCTGGGACTCATCATAATCACCAACTCTTTTTTCTTGATCAGCTACAGAAACCGATTCTTCGCCTTTTGGTATCACTCGTTTGTTTTTGCTGGCACTAATGTTTTTTGAAATTGCAGTTCTCCTTTTTCTAGAATCTGCCTTACTCATAAACGGATCCTCCCCGGATTTAACCCTTTCTCTTTCCAACTCTTCCTGCAGCTCTCCCAGCCTATCCTCTTCTTTCAATCTATCGACAATGAAATCGTTCAAACTGCTAAAACTCTGGGCCTGCCTATAGGCCTCGATCAGGTCTTCCTGAGACACCGAGGCTGCGTCTTCCAGTAGAAACTTCTCCACCATGGAGCGATTGAGAGATTTTAATTTGTGTGGTTGTTCCCAGTAATAGGTGGGATCATTAAAAAAACACACAGCGATGCAATTCGCTCTCCTTTTACGGTAAACGTCATTTCTTAATAGTCTTTGTGGAAACACTACAGCTGGCCAGGGAGGGAAAGAGCCCACTTTACACAGTACCAAATCACCTGTTTTCAAATTGTGAGCCATTCTAGTCCTATCTATCAAAAGAGTTGCAGCACCAAGTATGCTGCTCAACACAGTGAACCAACACTGCTGATCTGAGCTCCAAAAAAATGCTTTGCTAATCTGCTTGAGGATAGTTGACTTATGCCAGATACTAGCAAGTAGTTATGAATTGCTCCTTTTAAAGCTGGGAAGAAAAAACTAATAAAAGTTTATCATGTGTTACCCGCACATAAATACCTTACTGAACGAAAATACCCATCCAATAAGCCGTCCGCCATATGTTCAATGTAATATGCTATGACTACTTACCTGGGGTAGTAAGTACTAGTATGTACATTTGTCTTCATTTTTTTACATTGCTAGGGAGTTTTCTCTTGGGTCCCTTCGCTCTTTTTTTGGTGGCGTGAGTAAGAGTATTTGATGTAGTGTTCTGATTGGCGACTGTTGTAACAGGCGTCGATTGTGTCCGACCGAGGCTTGTGGTGCTACTATTATTGCTTGAAGGTTCAGTGTGAGAGCGTCCAGCAAGGAAGGGCTTGGTCGATCTCAGCTTCTGTGCCATCAGTACAGCACCTAGTTCCATTTTCATATCCTTAGGCTGTTCGGGATCAGGTTTTGTCGCCTGCTCCGAACGTTTTTGGGCTTTTAACTCTTGAGCCCTCTGCAGTGCCTCTGCCATTGATATCTTGCGTGCGGGCACTGGCGGATGCTTGTTGACTTTGTTGAGTCTTCCCAAATGAGAGAGAGCTTCTGGGATATCGTCCTCTCTTTTGGGAGAAATAGTCGGTCTGGAAAGAGTTCCCAATTTTGTAAGTGCTTCCGGGATATCTTTCTCAGGTTTGGGCGAGACAATGGGTTTGGACAAATGTCCTAGCTTGGTGAGTGCTTCTGGAACTTCATCTTGCCGTTTAGGAGATGCTGGCGGTCTAGATAAGTGGCTCAATTTTGTGAGTGCTTCAGGCAAGTTTGGGCTCTTTTCAGAAACTTTCAGTGGTTCTACCTTCTTCAATTTATCAGTGAAATTTGTCTCATGCACTGGGCTACTTTTGTTGAAAGAAGGAGGAGGAGAGTCAACGTGGCGAAGCTTGGGAATGGTAATCTCAGACCTCTTAGGCGGTACCTTTGGCTTGGGTTTATTGGCGAGTTTTGCTGGCTTGAGAGGCTTTTCTGGTTGAGGACGATTCAGATCCATTGTTCTCGGTTCTGCTTGTTTCGCTAGACCTATTGGTTTTGGTGGTGCTATAGGCTTGGAGGGGGGCAGCACTTTCAATGCGGAACTGAGAAAACTTTCTGAACTGGGGTTTGAAGGTACGGTGAAGTTAATGTGGTTCTCGCTAATCTTCTGAGAATTTGGCGACACTTTGATCGCGGAGCTAATAAAACTTTCTGAATCACTGGTACCATTTCTGGTGAATTGTATAGGTTTGGCAGTTCGAGTTGGATTATACTGTGAAGTGAGCTTGGCAGCAGAATTAGTAAATCCATCTGTGCCACTTTCGCTAATCCGTGTGACACCAAACTTGGGCGTATTTGTGTGAGATTCCACTTGTTTTCTTTGCACAGAGTCTAAGAAATCAATAGGCGGCGGCTGTGGAACGGAATGTATAGAAGAATCAACTGCTGGAATCTTTCCTGAACTTTCCAATTCGGCGTTCAAGTTGTACCGTCGCGGGCTAATCTTTAGTTCAGACTTTTCAGAGTTGCGATTCTTATTCTCTAAATTGTGCTCCTCTCCTGGACTTGGGTGTCTCTCATCCTTTGACGAATCTGGGGTAACACTGGCTTTCTTTGCTTCAGATTCAGTTCTAACCTCCAAAGTCCTCAGCGTACTCCTAGATTTCGGAGGCACGGGTGGCTTGCTGTTCTTAAGGTGTTTACTTTCAGCAGCGGAAATAGGTGCATTATAACCTTCGTCTGTACTCACACTCAAGCTGTAATACCTTCTAGTAGGAAGAGCTGGTGGTTTTTCTTCAGCCGAAATTCTCTCCAAACGCAATTCTCTAGCCCGACCACGGCTCGGCAAAGGTGGTGGAGACTTTTCCTTGGCCTTGAGGCTTTGAAGCAACAAATAGTCCTGTTCCGAAACTACATAAGTTTTTTCCTGGGAAATCACTCTCCTGGGCGAAAAGGTCCTTTCATAATTGTAAGCCGACTTGTAAGCAAGGTCAGAAGTGCCCAATGTACTTCTTATTGGGGTGTCGTCTACAATTGCTATGCCATTTTGTAATAACTGTCTCGCCCTTTCAATGCTCTCTTGCGAATACGCACCATGGTTAGTTGCACTCATGCCACCAGTTTCCCTCCGCTGCGAATCATAGGTTTCCACACGCTTTAAAAAATCTTCCAATTCTTCATTGCGGACCATGACATCAAGATTCACAACGCCGGACGGGCTCTACCAAGTGTTTTACTCGCCTCAATGTTACAATGTTTACAGAAATCATTTTCACCTCGAAAAGAAACCCGAGTTGATCAAACTTTTGACCAGAAATCGTAGAAAATACATCACTGTTAACGTTTAGTCGAGGAGTAACGACTAGTATGTATGTAGTGCACTGCATTTCTTCTAAGGTATGCGATATTATATACTCGTCCATTGGATCAGTGCAGCTCTTTTTTATAATGGGAACTTGACTGGTGCGATCACGAGGGGCATCAACGCAGGGCAATGGAACGCTTCCTACTCGCGAAATACACCTGGGATCCACAGAAGACGAAAAAGACTAAGTAAACCAATGCGGCTATGTACACAGTATGTGCGACACTGTAGAATGTTAGTAAAATCTGGTGCAAGCAAATGGAATGAAATATCAAAAAAACATACGCGGGACCATCTTCTGGGTCATTGATAGACCCCACGAAAGACTCATGGTTTGTGTTGAACAGATGAGCAATTGGCGTAAGAATTATCACACCAAATGCAGACAAAATTGTACAAAACCAGGCTTTGCCGGTCTAAAAGATACTGGTGTTAGTATACTGCGGGAAGAAGCCAAAGTGGAATGTCACGAGTGTGCCAGCCAATCAGTTCACTAACTGTGACCGAAAATGCACTAATGACGAGTAGCAGAGGTGACATACTGATACAACAGGTCTCATGGCGTCGTTTTCGATCCTCCAGGAAGAGTCTTTAAAGTGTACAATTGACAACACCATTTTTCGCTAATTACAACATGAAAAAGGGAACAGTCCTGCCCTACTTCAGATACTGTTAGTATCGGTTTTGCTTGTGCGCCAGCCAGGAAACAAGAGGTCTCTTGGCCCAGTTGGTTAAGGCACCGTGCTAATAACGCGGGGATCAGCGGTTCGATCCCGCTAGAGACCATTTTTTGCGTAATTTTAGTTCTATAATGGTCACATGTTATTGCCTTAGGAAACAGAAAAGCTACTTCAATTATGAGCTGTTCTATATGCATTGTTTCCCATATCTCCTGCTTCTGGTCCTGCGTGAAGCTGCCTCAGAGCCTCTTTATGAAGTAATCAAACTGATATAGTCCCTGGGCGATAAATCAAATGATCAGCCTGATCAGCCTTGACATATGTGAGCCAATTCTACTCAGTTTGTGTGTATGATTATTTTCGCTAATGCTTTAAATGGGATTGCTATACAGAGAGAACTTTGTGTGCCGACTAAATTTTGAACGTTTACATTAGGGCAGATGTAATAATACGTAATTAAAATATAGGTGGAACCGAGCCGATGAATGCAGTAACATAACATATTATGCAACTCCACGTAGGCGGACTCTAGTTTAAAAATCTCTCTATTTCTCTTGTAGAATAAGATAGCTTATTATGTGGCTAGTTGCTATAATAATCAATGGTTAATCTTGGAGGTTTGCCGCCGAAATACTAATAGGATTACCATGTCAGTAGATATAAGTGAACAAAAAATCTGGGTTTAGGAAGTGATTCACAGAATAATAACGTAGAATATATCGATCCAAAAAAAACAGTATTCTAACCAATATACTCTAAGTGAACTGTAATTTATTACATCTTTTTTCCTTTGCCAATCCTTCCGAAAATGCATAAGCCACCGTCAACATTCCAAGCAAAGTAGGGTCTCTTGGCCCAGTTGGTTAAGGCACCGTGCTAATAACGCGGGGATCAGCGGTTCGATCCCGCTAGAGACCATTTTCCCACATCACTTCACCTTGCACTTTTTTAACTTCTCTCTTGAAAACAGTTTCTTTAACATATAAAGGGGGTTCCAAAGCTTATTTTCAATGCTTGGTATATTGGACGAAACAAGAATTTATCCTGTAACTCGTGCCCACCAGCCAAAGTTTAGTATTCTGAACTCAAAAATAAATCTTCAAAAAAAATTATGCAAATACCAAACTAGAACGATAAAATTGGTACTGAAATGCTGGACAGTGAACCATTCTATCAATATTTTTTTGGACAAAAATTTCCGTCACGATGAAAATAGGCCACGCCACAATTAAGTTGATGTAATTACTACTAAATGTTAGTGAAGGACGTCTGATGCAGGATCATGTGACTAGGATTACATACTTGGTTGTATTCTTGCGTTACTTCACATATCAGCATGATACCAATGTAAAGGCCTCTGAAACCAAACATGCTCTTGCTCCTAATTCTGCCAAGTAACTTGCACACCTACACTTGCTTATCTATCGAAGCGATACATATAGCATACCCCATTGTAATTGAACCGTAATTCATTCGATTGAGTGGTACCCATGTGTTCATGTCTTCATGAGTGATTGCACTCTGCTTTCACTACCACCCCTAAGGATCTAACAGAAAGGAATTTGGAGGACATGAATCATACAGACTGACTCTTCCAAACAATACTCTTTGAATCACTTTTTCTGGGGGCAACGAGTTCTAGACGTCTAATAATTACTAAAAAAGATCCGGAGAGAGATAGCATAATATATATCTATATCGATTCGAGGAATCCAACATGGTAAGCTATTATACTTTAATACGTAATCAAACCGTAGTTCGTTACATAGATCTAGTAACCTCACTTAGGTTAATAAATTGTCTCTATTTGACCTTTCCAATCGTGGATAGCTCGTATGGCGCAGTGGTAGCGCAGCAGATTGCAAATCTGTTGGTCCTTAGTTCGAACCTGAGTGCGAGCTCCTTTTACTTTTTGCCCTCGTGTGCTAAAAATGGCAAATGCACTACGTTGCCGCGTGTAGATCACTATTATAAAAAAATGGAAAGAATTGCACGTTCAGGGAAAAAATAAAGAAGAATAGTAGCAGTCTTCAGTGAATTCTTTGGAAAGAATTGTATAACAGAGCGGTACCAACAATAGAAATAGGAAGGTCTTTTAACACGAGCCTCAAGAAAATTGCACACAATTTTTTGCTCAAGAGCCAAATGCTGAGAGAGGCGATCTATTTTACATAGGAGTAATGAATGAACCCGCCCGGTTACCACGATAATGAGGTCAAAATATTCGAGCCATCGTAAAGTGAAGAAAATTTCAAAGATAACTAATCTAAAAAAGGGTATATCAGATGGCGCTGCTCGACATGGCGTACTTTGCTGAACTACAAATCATCAAACTTAGCTATGCCATGATCACCACGCATTCTCTTGGCGCTCCTTGAGTGTTTTTCTTTAGCCTTCCTTTTGTCGCCCTGACAATTCTCAACACCATTATTCTTGTTCTTTCCTTCGTCAAGGTCCCTGTCCAACTCTTTCACGAGTTCTTCTCTCGATAACCCTGGAGTCCCTTCGATAGAGCTATCACTATCATCATTGATATCAGAACTAATCGCAGAGGTCTGATGTACATCTATTCCTTCTTGATTGTTGACTTGATCTTCGTAACCTGAATGTTTTGCGTCACCAGGAGTGGATGTATCATTGTCCCATATTAACACACTTTCCATACCACCTGATACTAAACCATAATCGTGGTCCAAATCCAGGAAGCCCACTTCATCGACTTCACTATGTTGTCTGATTTCAACTACTTGTCCGCGCTTAGTGTCAACTTTGTATAAATTGCCATTTGAAACGCCGCACCACACGCACTGATCATCTTGCAAAGTTGGAACTACGGCGTCAATGCTTTCGTCCTTTGCCACTTTGATTCGATTCAATTGATCCTCCAAGTCATTTTTTTCAGGCTTCCAGACGGTCAAAATGCCTTCGCCCATACCACAAACAAGAGTATCACCTTCTTCAGGGTCAACGAAAGTACCACACAAAACCTCGTCCTCCTGGTCGTCACTCACTAGAACTTTCCGTTTGTCTTCTGATGTATCATTCATTTGACCTCCATTAGACTCACGCGCATCCCAATAAGCTAATGTAGTCTGGCCTAAAGAGACGTACTTATGGAGAGACCGTTTGGCAAAGTGAAATATGTCGTTGATGGCATCACCTCCGTGAATTTCCCTTACTTGATTCTTCAATTTAAGTGTCTCGCTATCTAGCATAAGAACATTTCCCACCTCATCTCCTAGCAGCAGGTACGGATGAGTAGCAGATTTTATTAGTTTAGTGAACTTGGCATCATGATCTTTCAAACTGATCTTCTTGACAACTCTACCCGTCTCTGCGTTAGCCTTTTTTAGTACATTATCGGCGCCAACGCTATATAAATATTCTCCTTTAGCGTCTATACTCAAACATCTAACGCTACCTTGATGTCTCTTTGTCTTCCAAATTACACGGATTCCCGCAATATCCACGTTTGGATCGACCTTTACCCACGGTTTGACCTTTTCTCCTCCAGCTACTTGCTTTCGTTCGGATCGCACCCTCTTCAATACTTCTCTATCATATTTATGGCAGTACAAGTAGCCCGAAGCCAATCCACTGTATATTAGAGGTCGGCTCGGATGGCATACTAATTCGAAAAGTGGTTCAGTGTAGCATACTTCTAAAAGTGGCAAAACCTCGGACTCTATACTACGCGAGGCTTTCTTCTTATGCCTACCCATACCTTTGAAAATCAATCCAGCCTTTCAAGAAAGTTGACAGTCCTTCAATGGTTTCACTTTATCGCATCTGTAAGCATAGCTCATCGATTTTTACAATGAAAAATTTGATGTGTCACGTGTAATTAGAAGTTGCTTAGAGTGGCATTTCTCTGAATACATGGGAATGTTTAGAGAGTACCTACTCATGTCAATCATTGCACTTGTAGCTTAATGTGGTGATACATCAGTGTGTTCGCTACGTCCACCTGTTCTTTTCAAAATATCCTGCACACTTTCTTCTAAATCTGGAAACTCCTCGGCTATTTTCTCTGCGAGTGAGTCTCGCAACTGCCTCAAACCTTTCATCTTGGACCTTTGGTACTGATTTGATCTCCGAATGGCTTCCACAAACTCCCTTGTATAAATGTCAGGGTTGCGCCCATCTTCAATATACTGTAAGACCTCCATCGGAATGTTTAACTTATTTAATTGTGAGGCTGGGTCGTTGCTACGCTGGTTTAACTTCAATAGCCGATCCACATTGCGTCTCAGGTTCGTGATCATGCCTTGGGTTGCTTCTTGTGTGCCAGGGAAATCATACACTGATACTCCTAATTCGATAAAAGACTCGATTATCGAGGATACTTGCTGCTCTGTAATTTGTAACTCATCTTGAATACCAGCAAGCTCAGTGGAATTGTACATCTGTTTCCGTCTTTCTGTTTGTTCTTACTGTTTAACTCTGAAAGCACTTCTTTTCTCGCAGGGCGAATTATGAGGAGGAATACATCGACCCGAACAGAAATTATTCTCAGTAGAACATAAAACTGAATTCATGACTTGAAGGATGGCGCCTGAATCGCCACATGATTTCTGGTCAATATCATTATAAAATGAGTTCATTCTGATATAAAACTGTCACGTGATTTTAGCTGTGGCATTAGATGATGTGATTACGAATCGAGAGAGCTATACATTTTGTTGTCGACTTCTTCAAGATTCATTATTCTTCACAACTTCACCGCGATGAGCTTTCAACTTAACAATGGCGTCGTTGTGACGCAGGAGCAGCTGGATCACTGGAATCAAAGCCTTTCTCGATTAGAAAATCCGCAGCAAGTGCTTCAATGGGCTTTAATCACATTCCCACATCTTTATCAAACCACTGCGTTTGGTCTAACAGGCCTAGCAACCATCGACATGCTGTCAAGAATGAACAAGGAATCTGAAATAGTTCCATTAATTTTTATTGATACCTTACATCAGTTTCCGCAGACTTTGGAGCTCCTCCAAAAAGTTGAAGATCGCTACTACGCACCTTTGGGTCAAAAAATCAACATATTCAAACCGGAGGGTTGTTCCAGCGAGCAGGAATTTGCTCAAAAATATGGCGACTTCTTATGGGAAAATGACGAGGACAGGTATGATTTTTTGGTGAAAGTTGAGCCCGCCCACAGGGCTTACAAAGAGCTTGGTTGCACTGCAGTACTCACTGGTCGACGTAAATCTCAGGGAGCGTCCAGAGCTCAATTGCAGTTTGTAGAATTAGATGAACTGAACGGCATTATCAAGATCAATCCTTTAGCACTTTGGGATTTTGATCAAGTGCACGCCTATATCAAAGAACATAATGTGCCCTACAATGAACTGTTAGACTTGGGCTACAAATCTATTGGTGACTACCACTCAACCCAACCTGTTGCTGAGGGGGAAGACGAGCGTGCTGGACGTTGGAAGGGTAAGGCAAAGACGGAGTGCGGTATTCATGAGACTAGCAGATTTGCACAATTTCTTAACGCTTCAAAAACTTGATGTATAGAACATAGAAATTTATATTTATTTCAGGTTTGAAGTTGAAATTATTGTAATCATCAGGGGGCAGAGGGTGTAGGTTGACGTTATGCAGCGTTGGGTTAGAAACAGATGATGATATCAAGGATATAATATGAGAATCAATCCAAGCATTTCTCATTGAAATACCACTCTCAGGAGGACAAGGTTGTTGACAAATATTACGCCAAGATTATTATATATTACATTTATCCACCCATGAACAACCTTATACCAAGAGCAGAAAAGAATGCTGATAATAATCACTTGATCGTAATCTATGAGTGCCTAATCGCATAGAGAGCAATTAAAACAAGACTTTAAAGTAAGCGCTGAAAACATGGTAATATTATTACAGCAGTAAGCGTTAGTAGGATTTTACCCAAACAACAACAATCACACTAACATATTTGTTACTTTCTCCTTAGATACTAATATACATCTGGGCTTTTCTGTATATTTTTCTGTATAGATTCTTTTTGACCATCTACTCTCGTCTAAGCAAGCTCGGTTCCATCGAAGCATCGCAGAAGGTAAAACAAATAAGCCTCTTGTTTTTAATTTCCTTTGTGCATGCTTTAGGGTTAGCTTTTTGATTGACACAATTCATTCTTTTGAGTGTGCCTAATCTTATTTATGCACAAAATATCTCCATGTAATAGTATATTATTTAATCTCAGAGTTAGCTGATATCATTATTTTGATTATTTATAAATCTTATCTCTGATCAAATAACATAATTATGGGTAATACTATGCTAATGTTATACTTATTCTCAACTAAACACCTGATATCCATCTTGCAGTAATGATTTAAAAGCTGCACCAGCAATTTTCAAATGTATGCTATCCCTCACTAAATTGCTCTGTCTGTTCCCTACCAAACAGGAACCAGCAGAAAGTTACCGTTAGAATTAAATTAATTAAGATTGAATAAAAATATTAATATTGCAAGGTAACGAGTAATTCATCAGCACGCTCGACCTCCCTCCTTGGAGTTTACATAGAACCTATCTTTAAACTATTTCGTAAATACATGCCGTTTAAGGTTGATAGCTAATGTGAGCATTCATTCCTTCGCCTGCTGTATCATTTTTTGTGTGCATTTCTTAACAATATTCATCGGCGAGCCTAACTGACATTCTCTCGTAAATATTACCGTTCTTTTCAAAAAGTAAGATGATTTACTGCAATTCCACCCTTGGGGCACCATCTCACGAAAGGTTCAAAGGGTGGAACCCATCGTATTTTGATATTGTGAGATTTATCAACGTTTGGATTCTTCGGTTAAATTGGGCCATGGATATCCAATTTTTTCATTAGTTTGATTTGACATTTTCCCATGGTTGAAGTTGAATTCGAGAATGCTAATAGTAAAAATCAAAAATGCAAAATGAAAAAAGAAAACGAAAAATGGCATATTTAAAATAAAAAAATGTAATTTTTTCAGTTCTTTTAGATGGGATTAAACCTTTCATTGTTTGTTTATAAGACAAATGTTTAACCGTTAAACTATACATGTTATAAGTTACTTTTATAAACAACTCATACGATATTCACAAATTAACAAATACTCAAATAACTGACGAATGTATTCGTGTAGCTTCTTGCTGTTCGTGGGAGAAAAAAGTAGCATTTGCGAATGATCGATAAAAAAATAACTAACCTCGCCGTTAGTATAAACTTATGTAGCAGGAAGTTAGCCTAGAAGGGGAGAAGAGATCAGACTTACTTTATTTCTGAAACACCTGGAAACTTTAGATCGACTCTCATGCAGAGTTTGGATGCAACTGCAACTTAATACAAATTCGAAATATATGAAAGAATAGACCGTGACTTGAATCCATCAAAATTGAAATTCAACTCAAATTTCAGGAGAAATATTTTAGATGGGACATCTACTATCAAGTCTTGCGAGCATTGGCACCAAATAGAATACCCATTAGATTAATTGTCCATCGAATCTAAGGAATGAATTTTTCACGCCTTAGGAGATTTCATAAAAATCATTATTAATTGGTAATGGCCCCCTTGATAAGTATCACTTAGTCGAATTCAGCCAAAATATGTAAGCAAGTTTAAAGATCAAGCTATTTTCCAGCGATATTAGGTTTACATGGTTCCTACTTCAGGAGCCGCAACCAAGCTTTTCTATGGCACATTTGATACCACGATCATGAATTAAAGGGTATTTAATAAGCTCGTTAAGATGCATAACAGAGAAACAGAATAACGGACGCTTTTATGATCCGTATTTTTAGAAAATTTGTTCAATTGAAAATTCAAATTTACATATACCATCTGCCGGAACGCGTTATATATTGGCAAATACTGGTTATATGTGTGCATCCCGTCGATATTTATTTTAGATAAAGTCCAATCCTGAAAATCATAGTACCATAAGACCCTAGATCGATTGATATAGTAAGAATTCTGCCATTCAAATTTTGGTATTATTTGTCATAAAAAGGTGGTAATGAACTTTATAAACTCTTCTTACCATTAAACAAAATATATTTCCCAAACTGCAATAAATACCTAGGAGATTGCAGAAGTAAAAATTTTGATTGGGTTGAACAGTCTATAATAAGACCGAAGTTGTTTTTTTATTTTCGATTAAAGTTCACTTCATTTAATTGGTAAATTAAGTTCAACTTCTTCGATGCCTCCCGTGCATATTCTTTTTAAGAAATGTTTATTTGCGTGGAACATTGAGGGCGAATTATCAGAAAAGAGTAATGTCAACTTTTTTTATTTAATTTGTTGGATCAGAAATTATGGAAGAACGGCAATCCGACCAAATGTTGATATTTAGTTTTACTCTGGCTGTAATAAACTCTCAAGAAAAATCATCGCAACGAGTTGAGAAAGAAAACTTTGCAGCTCTGCCAGATCATGCCTTGAAAAGTCGGGCTGAAAAAACTGATGGTGTGACTATACAGTTCGTCAGCAAAGACTCCCACAAAAAATGCATCGTATTTTATAATCGATTCACGAATCAAGCTCTTTTGCTCCGTGCACCAGTGTTGTAGGTAACCTTTTTCACTAAAACTAGCATATGCTTAGAGAAGAAAATTTAGAAAAATAAAGATCCTGCATGGAAGGTGAATGTTATATAAACATTTAAAAAGAAGAATATTGATTAATATAGTTGGCTTTTTGAGTAGCCCTTGTCTGAGTTGATTCCAACTTTTCTTGTAATAGCTCTCCTAGACTATTTATTGTTTGAGTTATCAACTCTCTCCACCGCAATAACCTCCATCTCAATTTCGGAATTTAAAGGTAAGCTATTTACTGCTGCGCATGTTCTTGCTGGTAGGTCAGCTTTGAAATAATTGCTATACACAGCATTAAAATCCCTGAAATACTTCATATTTGACAGAAAAACGGTGGCTTTAACAATGTGCTTGAGGTCCGAGTTAGATGACTCTAGAATATTCTTCACGTTTTGAATAATCTGTTCTGATTTTTCGCTAATGCTACCTTCTACCATTTTATTTTCAGACGTTAAAGGAATCTGACCAGAAACGAAAATAAATCCATTGCATTTTATGGCCTGAGAATATGGTGCTGCAGGTCTGGGCGCTTTTGGTGTACTAATTATGCAAAGCTTGGACAGTTTTCTCATCGATTGTTTTGTTAATTCTTGCAGACACATGATGAGAGCTAGATCCAGGGGCGGCCAGTAGCAGTAAGATAAGATAATGGCTGCCTACATTTCAAGGCTTAACAGAAACTGCAAATATTAATTTATTTATATAACGGGTGCATAATGAAGATGACTAATGACGGATGCTGCAATCTATCTTCAACTCGCTGATCAATTTCCGTGTTTTTTTATCAACCTGCAGCATTGAATGTTGTTTACTATCGATAATCCATATGAGGAAAATATCATATATAACGAGAAATTGTCAATAAAATGAACTTTGGATAGTCCGTCTAGATAAGAGGTGTAGATTACGAGACTTTGACGCTAAAAATGACAACTTCGACAGTCAATTAATTTCACCTCCTATCATTAATATCTTTAAGGTTGATCAAACTCTTGATTAGTAATGAGATTATGAAGTTTTAATTTTTTCACTACCGTTAATTAGACCACAAGGAATTTCAAATACCAGTAGAAATAGTAATACTTACCGGTGTTGATGTAAAGTAAGCTCTGCAACATGCGTATGATGTGACATGCTAAGAAATTCAGTAATCCTATTGATGCCAGGGCATATCATGAAAGTAGGCCGAATAAAATATCAAGTAGCATTAAAAATTTGAAGACTAGCATTATTTTACTATTCAAATAAGCGTCTCATTCAAATAATGACATATGTTTTAAGTCATATACGTATTATTTTGTTTTACAGCAATTTTGCAATTAAATCATCATACTTCCTCTTTTTTGTAACACATGTACAAAAGAGACTTGGTGTTTTCTACCAATTGTGCAAATTTATAATTTTTTAGCAAAATTATGCGAGAAAAGTATAAAAAAATAAGGAAACAATTATTACTTTAGATGATTGATATTTATCTGGATTTGCAAATATAGATGCTTGTTTTACTGCATCCTTCTACCACATTATATTCCTTTCAATAATTATACAAAATATTCATACTTTCACATTATCTTCCAGGCGTCGAAAGGTTTCAAATGTGCTAGTAAACCCGTAGTTACAAACTCAAAGAAAACCTGTGGCCTTCAATGTATACAATAAACAAATACAGAATGACCTCCCAGAATAAAGGCAAATGAGAAAAATGTTGAACGCAATATGCGATTTTTGCTCTTTTTTTTAGACAGCAAGTTATGGAAGTTGGAATGCGAGCTCTATCCAAAAAAATGATGGCGCCACAAGAACCATATTTAAAAAAAAAGCCCCTGGATGGGCATGCAATGTTGAAGTGTTAGAAAAGATCAAAAAAGCTTGGTGTATTTTTGAAGACATTCGTTGTATATTTTACATTTCTACCATTTTTATTAGTCCTTCTGTTACTTTACAAAATAGTAACTCCAATTTTTGAAATATTTAAGTGGAACATCTGAGAAAAAAAAAACCAAAATAGGGCACTTTTTTAATGAAGCTTATTTTGTCTTGAGAGAAGTGGCAAAGCTACCAATATTCAAAAGGATTACATAAGGTCACATCAATGTTTCACAATTCGACCTCTTTCCTACAGAAAGCCTTCTAAAATTTTCTGGTACTGCTCGCCTTATGTCGACCGTAATTCGTTTGGCAGTAAATTATAATATTTATTTGATGTGTGCACTTGCGTGTTCGAATATTAGAGCCGTCAGAAATGATGTACTTTGAAGTTCTCAAATTATGATACTTCATAATATCAGCTCCAGTTCTGAACTCACTCTATTAGGAGAGACAAAGAAACAATGGGCAAATTTCGCTTTCCTACCAAGACTAAACTTCCTCCCGGGTTTGTAAATGCCCGTGTTATAAGGGACAACTTCAAACGTCAGCAATTTGCGGAGAATGAAGTCACACAGAGAGCTCTGAAGTATATATCCCGCAACACTACACTGCCGGCCAAAGCAAGGTTGGAGGCCCAGTTACGTCTCTCTGTTATGCCCAACTACGTGAGACAGACACAAATAAAAAATCGTTGCTTCGAGACGGGCAATGCGCGAGCTGTCTTTAGCGATTTCAGATTGTGTAGAACACAATTTCGTGAAAAAGCTAAACAAGGCGATTTGCCAGGTGTCAAGAAGGGTATCTGGTGAAACCGGGGTATTCATACATATCTTGTATATAGGAAATTTTTGGTTTTTGTCTTACAAAATGGTACACTTCTTTTTCTTCTTTTGTTTCTGCTCTTTCTTAGACTTTCCTTTCTTATTATTTTGCTTGCCCATTAATGATGCTCTAGTGGCCGTTTCGAATACCTCCCTCACACCTTCACCGGTCTTGGCGGAACATTCGCAGTAGTTGACCGCGCCCATGGTATCTGCAGCACTTTGACCATTCGCTTGAGAAACGGGTTCCTGCCCCACCTCTCTCAGAGCTTCAATAACTTGAGGGTCATTCCTCAGATCAGCTTTGCAGCCCACAAGCACGTAAGGAACCCCTTGACAAAAATGCAGCACCTCAGATACCCACTTTTCCAGAACGTTGTCGAGTGAATCCGGCAAATCAATAGAATAACATATCAATACAACATTGGAATCGGGATAGGAAAGTGGCCGCAGCCTATCGTAATCTTCTTGGCCTGCAGTATCCCACAGTGCTAATTCTACGTGACGACCATCGACTTCAACATCAGCTACATAGTTATCAAACACAGTAGGTACATATACTTCTGGAAATTTCCCCTTGGCGAAAACAATTAGCAGACTGGTTTTCCCACATGCACCATCACCCACAATCACTAGTTTGCGGCGTACACTCTGGGATCCACCGGTATTTTGAAAATTGCTGTTCATAACTTAATGTATCAATATTATAGCTATATCAACCGCTCTAGCATACAGGTTATTCAAAATATCAGGAGTACTTGTTTGTGTTTAGTTATACTAAACTATTAAGTTATACGCGATCACTGCCGGATCATATTTTTTGTCTCATCTCAGCCTCCTTTGTAGATCAACTGCTACTTTAGGGAAGTTAAATTCTATTTATGCAAGACCTTGACGATAGTGTAAAGAGGCGGTAAGGGCTTCTAAGAAATGCCATTTGAAGGACTAGCGTATTGAAATATTGTACAGATTCACAAGAGTACTTGTTCGATAGAAATGGCGCTGGCAATACCGTTAATCCCACTTGTAGGTTTGCGTAATGTCTATTTAAAGGGTACACATAGCTCATCGCGTGCTGTTGAGGCGCCGCGCGAGACCGGAAGGGTGGCGGAAACTTGAACGAGATTTTCTGCTGGCGGTCTAGAATGTCGGAAAAGTATCCATGATAGTATTAATCTACGTTGGTCCACGATAAAAACTATATTTTGTCAAGAGGTATCGCAGATTTTTGTGGGAATATCGTAAAAAAGATGCATCCTACTTTTTCTCCTGTTCGAGAATTTTAATACGTAGTCCAGTCTCTCACTTCTAGAAGCAATTTCGACTCCTTAAAGCTTATCACGTTAACCGAAAGAATAAAGAGACGACAAATATTTAACGTCTCTATCGTGCTTTTAATAGTCGAAGTTCATATAGTTTCCTTTCCTTCACTTGTTCAATAAATTAGAGAATATCAATGCAATATAACCAAATTTACCTGTACCTTCAATTAAGAATAAAATCAGAAACCAAGTACAATACTAGAAGATTGCTGAGAGTCTTTATTATTTCAGATACCAAGATTTCATAAACACCTTGCTTTCTTCATCTGCAACGCAGCTTAATATTTTCCACTTCGCAAGGTGATCTATACGCATACGATCGAAAGCGATAAAAAAAAAACATAATGACCTCATAAAAAACTTTACCAATTAAGCATGAACAGTTCGCTAGTGCATGCCATATATCATATAAGATTTGATTATCGAAGGTTGCTGCAGTTAGCCTCCACAAGAGCAAGGAACATGTAGCAGCAAGTTTTGCCCTCATCTTAAGCATTAAAAATTTTAAAGATCAAATATTCAACCAGCAAGAGTACCCTTGTGTGTGAAAAAATCGCACGCATTTCGATTAAATCTCGTCGGTTCCACAAACATGTTTAGTTAGTAACATAGAACTTAGAATATAAATCGAGAGGTGATACGAGGACTTGAGTTGTAACAAGAATTTAAACATATCACTTTGGACGTATTTATGAGCGGCTGATTTTATATAAACAAACAACAACAACGCTTGAAAATCACAAAAGCTCCGCTGATTGATGGATATATACCGGGGTCCCCAAGTTCAGAATGTCAGACAGTTACTCTGGAGACAGTAAAAGAGAGTTATCACGTTTGCGCTCCCTGTCGAGACCTTCTTCTAACCATTCTTCATCGCCAGCTACTCAAGAGCCGCATCAGCGGCATCAGATTGGATCAAATATTAAAGTATACGTAAGGTGTCGCTCAAGGAACCAGAGAGAAATAGATGAAAAAAGCAGTGTTGTGGTGTCTACTATGGGCCGCAAGGGAAAATCGGTCATTTTATCGAATCCTTCTAGCCCGTTGTCTCATCCAAAGAAAACGTATACTTTTGACGAAGTGTTTGGAGCTGACAGCGACCAAGAATCTATATTCTCTGAAGTAGCCCGGAGTTATATTCAGGAAATGCTTGAGGGCTATAACTGCACTATTTTTGCATATGGGCAAACGGGAACAGGAAAAACCTACACTATGTCAGGAGATATGAGTATATGGGGCGACCTAGAGTCTCAGGACAAGATTTTGTTGGGGGAGCATGCAGGGATAATACCGCGTGTACTTGTGCATTTATTCAAGAAGCTGTCCGAAGAAACCACAGAGTATTCAGTGAAAATATCTTTTCTTGAATTATACAATGAGAGGCTTAAGGATTTGTTGTCAGATAGCAATAGCGAAGAGGATACTATACGAATTTTTGACAATAATAATTCCAGTGGCCATGTTGGTGGCTCTAGTCATATAAAGATCCAGAAATCTAAAAGTAGGGCAACTTCAGTCTCTTGTGCTGCTGTGCCTCTATCATCTTCATCTGTCAGTGCTTCGAACTCATCATCCTCCATAACGGTTAAAGGAATGGAAGAAAGATATATCAAATCGGCATATGAGGGATTGCAGTTACTAACCAAAGGTTCCATGAAGAGAAAGGTCGCTGCCACGAAATGCAATGACCTGTCTTCGAGATCACATACTATCTTCACAATCGTAACACATATTGCAAGAACAGACCCTGTAAGCGGCGAGCAATATGTGAAGATAGGTAAACTAAACTTGGTAGATTTGGCTGGAAGCGAAAATATTAACCGATCTGGCGCTGAAAACATGAGAGCGCAAGAAGCGGGATTGATAAATAAGTCGCTACTCACCCTTGGAAGAGTCATTAATGCATTGGTAGAGCATTCGCATCATATTCCTTATAGAGGTTCTAAACTGACAAGATTGTTGCAGGATTCATTGGGCGGTAAGACTAAAACGTGTATTATAGCAACTATATCACCTGCAAGGATTTCAATGGACGAAACAGTGAGTACCTTGGAGTATGCCACTCGAGCGAAATCAATAAAAAATACTCCACAAGTGAATCAATCTATGTCCAAAGACTCGTGCATCATAGAATATATCCATGAAATAGAACGTTTAAGGCAAGAATTGAAAGCTTCTAGACAAAAGGAGGGGATGTACATTACGCAAGAGCAATATGATCTTTACGAAAGCAATAGTATCCTTGTAGAAGAGCAAAAGGTGGTCATACAAAATATGGGGGAACAAATTAAAAGATTTAAAGAAAAGTATGTAGAGCAAACAGAACTCAGTAAGGAAGCACAAAGGCAGCTTAAAGATTCGCAGCGAATGTGTGATACCCTAAGGGCGCAGAAAAACTATATTCTGGAGACGTTTGAAAAATATCATAGCGCATGCAATGATCATGCAGCCAAGATCGAGCACATTCACGAAGAAAACATAGCACTTATGGACGCATTAAAAGTGGAGCGCGACGAAATGTCTACAGGTGCATTGAATAATGCTGACACCATTGATAAAATACTATCCACCCTAGTTGAAAAATCCAATGTGTTGATGGAATTGAAGTCAAATTTAGAAATCCATACAAGGAATTTTCAGCAGATGTCTGCTAAAGTACTTTCAGGTTTTGAAAAAGAGGCAGTATCCTATATAATGGAATCTAAATCTGAACTTCTATCCGTTAAAATGGACGATATTATTGAACGAATACAAATTATGTATTCATCTATTATGCGCACTTTGCATTATATTGGCAAACCATGGAAAAAAGATATCGAGGGAATTTATCTTACGCATAAACATATCATTGAAAATTGTGGAAAACAACTCTGCAAATACATTGATGAATTAGAAATTTCCTTCCTCGTAATGTGGAAAAAAATGAAAGGCATGGCTATATCAGAAGTCAATGAGTTACAATTCGCCAGTGACAAATCTTCTGAAGGTGTCCGGAATTTGGTTAACGAAGAAAGAAAACGATCACAATTCTTGGAGAATGAGCTTTTAAAAAAACAAAAAGCCCTCAAGGAATCTAATGATCAATTGCAAAAGTTAGAAATGTACTTTAAAAATCAATTAACTAGAGAGCGCGGCGATATTTTGAATGACGTCGTTAAAGCAATCGAAAATTCGGAAAAGCGCCACAAAATGCTAGATGAGCAAATGTTTGAGAAATCTAGTACAATTTTGAACAAAACAAAAGAAGGTTGCCATGCACAATATGTATCTGATATTTGCCACTTAAATCGGCAAAATAATGAGTCCCTGTCGAGTGTTGATGATTTATTAGGCACACTCAATTCTGATTTTAGAAAATTGAGCCAAGAAAAATCCATGCAATTGGAGCATTCGATGAAATACCAATCTATCAAGAACTCATTCCAAGAATTTTTGCCCAGACTTTCAAAAAATTGCACTGAATACTCTTCTAAACATCTTTTGAAGTTAATACGAGACTTGGACACACAAATATCAGCAGCTGCGGAGTCCTTAGGAAACGACATCACTTCTATTGTCAACGAAACACGTCAAACCATATTATCCGATATCAAGCAAGATGAGACACATTTGAGGGCAGCGCTGGAAAATTTGGAAAACCTGTCGGCTTTTATTACTGAGATACGTAAACAAAAAGCACCTCAACACTTCCAGAAACATTCTAACGTCTTGAAGACCCATTGCACAGATTTGCAATCTGTCATTTTAGATTTGATGAAGAGTAATGAATACCTTACATCAGCCAAAAGACCCAAAATTAGAATTGATTTGGAAAAGTGCGTGATAAGAAAACTGCCGAGATTAGACAGCCCTGTTGACTACAGTTCCTACAAGGATTATGATATCTTCCATTATGATAAGAAGGAGCAAAATGGAGATATTTTCACTCATGGTTCCATCTTTAATCCTAGTACCCCAATGCCAGTTCCTGATCAGCCTCTACCTAAAGTACTTGTTCCAAAAAGTATCAATTCGAGTACAAAAAGATCTCATACACTACCATCAGAGAGTAGAAAAAGCTCTTTAAATATCAACGCCGGAGGAAATAATTTAAAAAGAAGGTTCACGTTAGATCTACCCGAAAACACCGACAAAGAGAACATAGATGATGGACAAATGGTAAAAAAGATCTGTAATACCACTAGTGAGCTTGAATGAGTTCTTTTTGCTGTCACTCAAACAAGAGAAACCTCTCACAATTGATGACATTAAGAATTTACGACAATAATGGAATAAAAGCAAAGCAAAAAAAGACAAATAATTAAATCAAATAATTCTATCAAACTGACATCTGGCAATGTATCATCTTATTAAATAAAGTAGTTCTTTACTTTTTTAAACCCCGTTTTCTATACGTATTTGAACATTGTTCCCGTCATTTTTTCGTTTCTAAGCTAAACAGTCCAACACTGATACCTTATAGATGCCCAACTGCATTATTAAATATTATCCAGCAATGTTTGAAAGTGCTCTATGACTCCTGGGAGATTAATGAATGGTAAGAAACGAATCTATAATTGTAATTTTGAAATTTTAAATTTTTTTTTCTTTTCGCTCATTGCAAGTCCTAACCAATAATGTACAAATTCCATATTTATTCCCTGAAGTTTTTTAATTCTACATCACAATGCAGTCTTTCTTTTTCTTACTCATCTCACTGTTTTTGTCGTCTATATTTACAGGTTTGGAACCTAAGTTATTGTTTTTAGGCAAAGACAGAGCAGCAGCTTGTGTTTGAAATTTTTGTGGTGCTGCTTCCTTAGGAGGCAACGGTTCAGAATTTACATTCTGCTTGGGTTTAGCTTCTGCTGGCTGGTTACTTAGGTTTTTGAAACCACTACTGGAGGAAGCCCCAGCTTGATGATTGGAAAAACCCTTCGACAATCCAGGATTGGAAGTGTTTCTCATGGAAGAGGTTGATCCGTTATCGCTGTCAAAATTTTTGAAAAGATTAAGGGTACTAACGCTTTTAGACTTTCTATGATTCTTTTTTGATTGCATATTGTTGATCTTGTCCTCTTGTCCCATCGATTTCATTTTACTTATGGCACGAACATCGTTGTTCTGCGCTGCCTTCTCGTACCATTTCAACGCATAAGCTTGATTGACTTCACAGCCTTTACCCTTCTCATAAAAGTATCCTAACGTAAATTGCGCTTTTGGGTAACCAGCCGTAGCTGCCCTTAAAGCCCATTGGAATGCTTCATTTTCATCCTTCTCAAAGGCAGGCTCGGCACCCAATAGATACCAAGCACAAAGAGCAAGCATGGCTACGGGATCTCCCCTCAAAGCAGCCTGGGTGTAATAATGCACAGAGAGACTTGTGTCTTGCGGAACAACATCATTGCCTGTTTCGTAAATTTGGCCTAATAGCGTAGATGAAGGAACGTGTCCCAAAGATGCAGCCTGAATGTACAACTCCATAGCATACTTTTCATCCGGAATTACAATATCGAGAAATCCTTGCTGATAAATTTTGGCAAGTTCATATGGGGCCGCACAAGTCAAGTCGTTGGCCCTTACAGATGCACGTGATAGCCATTTGATACCGTTCTGCTTCGTGTTGACGTCGTTCCCAAGTCCCATACGGCCGTAAAACGAGTAAAGGCCCAATTTATACATAGCAGAAGGATGGTTTCTACTGGCAGAAAATTTTAAAAAGTCCAGGGCCTTTCGTGCATCTCTGGTAGTTCCTAAACCTTCTTCGAAGCAGTGTGCTGTCCTATAGGCACTTTCAATGTGGCCGTGCTTAGCAGATGCTTGAAACAAAGTAAAGGCTTCTCGGTTTTCAACTTTTCCGAAAGCTCCTGATGCATAGGCATCACCTAATAAATATTGAGCATCAGAATAACCTTTTGCGCTAAGTTTCTTGAGGTAATGTTGTCCCTCTTTCAAAAATTTCTTCTTCAGTTGAGCTTGAGTCATGCCATCGGGGCCTCCCTCCACAACAACATTAGAGGACTCCATAGTCAATGCCGTCTGAAGCATGTACTGCGCATAGTTGAAAAGTACACTAGCATCTTTAGATTTTTTCACATTCTGCCTGTACATGTCAAGAGTCTTCAAACGAGACACCAGCGACGTGTTGCTCTCTGGCCCCAGACAATGACTCACTAATTGATGTGACATGTCTGCAGCAGACTCATTGGTCGAAGTGAGCTGGGTATCAAGGCTGCCATTAGCCATGTAAAGATGCGAAAGATCTACCGAGACAGATTTATTCTTGTGGAAACCTCTGCTTCCTTGAAGCTGACTCGAGGAGTCTGATGGAGAAACCGCATCATCAAGAGACCCCAGTGATGAAGAAGAGATCTTTCTTGTCGTATCGGGTCTCAGAGGTGGCCCTACAGTTTGCAACCACTTAGTATCGTCGAATGATTGTCCTTTGATTTTGGGCGATGGAGGAGAAAGGGACTTGGCGAGGGGCTCAGGTGGACTCAGGTGAGGTTGTCCCAGTTGAGGTGATGGGGATAGCCTAGCACTGGCAAACTCGTCGGTGGAATTCGTCGTAGAAGATGGTTCCCCTGGATCTTCAAACACGTAGCTCTGCGATTTAAGCAAGTGTTTCCTATATGGATGCATGGATTGCATCCTAGTAGAAGTGGAAGCAGTCGCAGAGCTCATTAGACTTCGGTAATATCCTTCTAATGGTCTGACTCTTCAAACTTGACTTTTTTTTTTTCAACATTCTACGAAGTTTAAGAAGGTCAAGTTTCCTGTCACAAAAACTTGCGAAACTTCCATCATGACGCGTCACTACAGAAACACGTAAATCTTGACACGGCAATTTGTGACGAGAATTCTGGGGAAAACTTTGGGGCCCTTCCATACCATTTACTGAAATATACGATAATGTTAGATCAACTCATTCTGCTGTTCGTTAGACGAGAACTTGAGTAGTGAACAACCAGTATAGTATAGAAAAAATACCCCTTCCACAATAAGGCTCAGATCATTTGAAAAAAAATCAGTCACATTGCACTGTGACAAACTGTCACATAATGAGAATCGGATTATTATGTACTCAATAGTTCAAATCTTCTTCTCCAACGAGAAGAGATTAACTACGCAAAATTGAATTCAATAGCATTCGTAGCTACCAACAGAGCGAATTTCGGTTTCAAGAGATACCGCTAAGTTGTGCAATGTCGGGTATTTGTTCACATTGGTTCCACTGACATTTCTCTTTATATACAGTGGCATAAGCTAAAATATCTCACTTTCTTAAGACAAGCACAGTAGTATTTTAAACTCCTAAGATATTTGGTATATCTTATTTTGGCTGTTCTTTCATGCTGCAAGAGATGTTGATATATATAAGGGGTTACAAGTTTGTCCAAGAAGGGCGTATATACGGAAATGAGAAATGATAATTAATTACAATAAACTATCTAGAATAGACTCATATACAAATTAGCGTTCAACAATATAATTTAAAACGGTTTGACTCGAACAAATAACGCCACACTCAAATTTTGGTGACTACTTATTAGTCTACGAATCATAAATATATGGTACATAGAGGATATGAACCTTTATATCGTGAGATAATTCAAATTAAGAGTTATATCTTCCAATTTCATCAATAGCTATATTAATCACTAATTATAACTTTAATTAGTATTCAATATAAAATTATTATTAAATAATGTTAATTTTATTTTTACTCTCCGAAAGGCCTCAAGGACGTGGAAGCAGATAAATTATTCGCTTGTTCATGCCTCACCTATTAGAAATTACTAAGGCTGACGGAACGTCTAGCTTACTAATATCTCCCAGGCTTCCACAATCTAGCCCAATGAACTATGTATTGTGGCATCTGAGTACGTTTGGACCCCAGGGAAATCATGTTAGCTATAAGGTAATAATTGAAATATTGTAACTGGGGTAAACTTGCGGGACAAAGAGTAAACGCTCAACTTTTGCCAAAAGTTCTCAGATTCAAATACAGACCTATTTTGTAAGGCATAAAAAACTACTTAGTTTTCTGTGCAGGCGCTGCAAATGCTGCAAGGTATCATCAATTATCGGAAGTCTAGTGCTTGGGTAATACGCTTTCTAGAAAAATAAAATCTAATGTCTCAATTTAACGTGCTGCAATATGTGGCACAGTACTGCGTTATCAAGATGCTTGGGAAAATGACCATTGCGTTCGGAATTTGTTTTCTTGATTGAACAATTGAACATGAAACATGTTTCAGGAGCTACAATGTCATCTTCTGCCATTAAACCTTGAAAAAGAAGCCGTTCTGTAAAATACCACTTGAGGATTCAAGACGCATAATTTCATTTTCAGACGTGATCCTGATTTGGTGATTGTTAAGGTGAATCGTGAATTAATTATAAACGTTGGAACAGGGATTTGTTTACAAAAAAAATTTTATAAACGGTAAAACATCAAAAAAATGACAAAATAAGTACTACTATTGATATTGGCTCGTTTCCCATCGCAGTATAAGTGTTAAGTAATGATTTATAAATTACGTGACATGTCAAAAATTGCTTAACCGTACTTTATTGCACGACGCAATTGCCTACTTGACCCAAAATTAGTGAAAGAATTCAATGTCTCTCCGAAGAATGTTATCATTTCGTTGATCACTAGGATCAGTTTCTGCACCAAAAATAACTTGAACTGATTTGAAAAATTAGAGAAAAAAAACACACCAGGACTGTTTGATTTTAGTCAAGAAAGAATTTCCATCAAACAAATAAAAACCTTTATTTGGCAGGTTGGGTTTTTTTAGTTCGGGATTCTGAATTAACCGGCGCTTTCTAAGCGGCTTGCTGGCCCGACGATAAGTCTGCTTTGATGTTTGCATACGCTTGGAAAGTGATGCCATTCCTCCTGCAAATAGACAGTAATAAAATCAGAAAAGTAAATATCCAGTTTCCATATTGAAACACAATGTTGTATGGCATCATTCAAGCTAGCCTTTCATTGCGCATTCCAGGCAGCCAACATTTTTTTTCACATAAATGAGTTATACAAGGTGTCCTGATTCTCAATGTACAAGCTACGGCATTTGAGAAACGCGCTTTATCGGAGACATACCAAGTGTCACAAACAAGCTACCTTTGCATTGCACAGTGCATTATTGTTAAAAAATAATGTAAAATTCAGAGCAGTTTTTCAATTGAGCGCAAAATACTGAAGTACTGAGAGCCGTTTTTGCCTCTTTTAATCGAGAATTAAAAATCGGAGGACTGCTATTTATATATTCCAAAAGTCGAAACTATCGCATTTTGTTTGAAGTGTGATGAGTGATAAAGATTCACACTATTCAGATTTCCAAAAGGCATGGAATCACTTTCCATGCAGACGATTGATTCGGCGTTCAAAATATGCCCTACTTGTAGAAATGTTTAATACCAGTAAAAAAAAAATAGTAAAAGTGACCAATAGGTGTTACCAAGCATCTAGGTGTAGCAATCATAATGATCATACTTATCATTGAATGACATTTGATAAAAATTACAATGGTCAGCCAATCAGTTCCGATTCATGGCGGTCGAATTCCCAACACAACGTTTGAAATTTTAAACCAGTGCTATATACAAACCTATAAACCTGAACATCCTTACATATTGGTTCCAGCTGCGCACATGCGGCAAGATTATAGACGTTCGCTGCTCGCTACTGGAGATTCATGGCTCAATGAAGGTTTACCGACGCCATGGGGCTTCATTTGACCTACTCCTGTCACACGAGGCTTGACCCGTTGCAGTTCTAATGCCGCCCGCTTGTCGACAGACCTTGCATCGTGCACAGGCTCATACTTGAACTCGTAATCCCAGCTGCCATTCCTCGCACCCACGCTATCCCTGCGGCTTGTCACGGAACCCCTCCTGGTGTCCTCCCATGAAGGCTGTCTCCATTCGCGCTGCTGGGTTGCGACGCCAGGATACGAGTATTTGTGGCCATGTGTGTTGTAGAATGATGCTAAATGCGATAACGTTTGAACAGTGGGCTGTGTTTCCCGCCGTTCCTGCGAATAACGATCTAGTGAGTCAATGATAGTGCTGATAGGAGGCAACCGCTCGTTGCGGCCAGCCATGGCTGCACGACTGTAATCACTGCCGCTGTTGCTAGCTCGCAAACCGGAGTCCCAGCTCATTGATCTTCCGCGTGGCACTCCAGCCAACGCATGACCCCTCGCAGCTTCACACTGTGCTGGAAAGTCAGGACCAAAAATGGGCACCAGCAGGAACCTGATAGGGAAGCAGAACCACGTGCAGATGATGCGAGCCATTTCCAAGGGCAGCCAGGTCCCCTGGATCTTGATGTAACCGCCCCTGATCCGCTGCATAACGTCAGAAAGTGACACCTTGGCCGCCTCGGAATAAGGAACACCAGACTTCTCGAGGTGCACACGGTACGTGTCGACTAGCTGTCGCTTCAGATCGCTGGAAAGCCCGTTCCAGTGCAGATCGCTGTAGGCAGTGCTCGCCACCGCTGGACCCAATTCACCACCACTGCTGTGCCGCCTGCGCTTGCGCTCTGGAGAATGTCCATCGTAAAACGCCTGCGTCGTAATGTACTCCAGCTCCTCGCGACATACCCCAGCAGCCACTGCCGAGCCATCCACGCGCTCCATCGTGGCCAGCCCACGCATCACGTCCTGGTACAGCCTCCAGATGCCTGTCAAAAATACGTACCCTGAGTCATGTGTCCACAATACACAGTTATTGGGGTTGATCAGTCGCGAACGCAGCGTATGGCCCAGCTTCCGCAGCTTGAACTGCTGGTTCTTTGTAAGGGAGTCCTCCATGGCATCGTTGGCCTCCGCCTGCACCACTCCTCGCAGCACACCTCCCTCTTGAAGTTTCAATCGGCTGCTCGTCTCCGCATCGAGTGAGAACCGTGGCCAGCCACCTCTCACGTCCGGCAGCTGGTACTCAAAGCATTCGAGCACGTTGCTGCGGTTAGCACGCGGACCAAACATTTCTGCCACATTACTCTTGTATGCTACTTTTCGTATGTCGACGTTGGGCTGCTGTTCAGGCGGAAGCGACAGCAGTGTAGCAAAGTACAGCCTCTGGTAGTCGTCCAACGGACTGCTGCTCAACTGTACGCCGTTGAGGTCGAACTGATGGATTCGATACATTTTTTTTTTTGTAGAGGGGGGGTTTGTCTGTTTGTTTGTTGTTCAAGTGCGTGTAGTAGGCAAACGCCTGCCTTGCGTGTCGAAGGGTCCCTTTACGTACGGCGTCTAGCTCGAGACAATGCGGGAGCAAGGGGAGCCACGCGGGTGGAGGAAGAGAAGCGCTGAAAGTCCAGCCAGTGCGAAAACACGCCGACACAGACACACAGAGACAAATAGACACTCGGCTACTGCAAAATAAAAAAACACTAGTATCAACTACTCTCTTTCTTCTAGCCGTCTCCTTGCAGTAAAGTTTGCAAAAGAGGCACTCCCTGAGAGGGGCGTGTGCGGTGTGTGCAAATGCGCCGTTGCAAGCAAGGGCGACACAATGCCCATCGAGTGAGCGCAGCTGCAAAAAAATGCGGAAAACAAAAAAAACAAAAAAAAAGCCCATTCCATGCAAATCAGACGGCAAAAAGCGTAGCATCCATACCTTGCACACGGCTCGATGTCTCACTGGAGCAGCGGTATCTCCAGGTATCGTCTTTAGTTCGAGGCGCGATTCGCTGGCCGGCTTCAACTTCGACCAGTCCTTGCCGGATGCGATTGGCGTCTGCTAGACATAATGCGCATCAACGTTCAATGATTGCTATCGTCGAGCATGGGAAGGCATCAATGCGATAGAAACCCGTGCAGAAGCAAGTCAACTGGACAAAGCGTTCTGACAAAATTTTGGGGCATGCCACCCCGCAGATAGTTAGAGACGTTTAGAGCAAAGTTTGATTGGCAATGCATAGACTGACATGATGATTCCTTCGATTTACGTTTAATGACGAATCAGGGAGTATGTCAAAAAGCGTAAAGCTTGTTGTGGCCAGCAGTGCCTCACGCAAGCGGCTTGCTCGCGGCTTGCTCGCGGCCCACCCGAACAGCTGCAGGAATGTAGTCTCTCAGTCGAGACATGGACAATCCTTGCGGCGTAATGTGATAACATCTCTGCGCTCTTCTTGGTCTCATAGTGTCCGTTATAGCATTAAACTTTTTGCGATGCGCGCGGCGGGCGTGCCTCCTCGAATTGTGTCAAGGAGAGGCCTTCTGCATAGCGTAAATGTCGCTGTGCTGGCCGCAGTCGTTGCCTGTGAGTTGGCGCGCTCAGCTTCTGTTGCCTTGGCCGTTGCCGCAAGGAGCAGGAGCAGGGGAAACCAGGTCTTGGCGTGTTTTTGACCACAGAACCTTCTTTTCAGCTTTTCCCTAGCAGTCGATCGGGTAGCCGACAGCCAATCGAGCGAGCCGGGCCGATTGAGCGCTCCACCCGGCACGCTGCGCTAAGAGGAACAACTTTTTCCAGCCTGCGTCAGCAAATGTTCCATCGGGCAGCACTGCGACGAGCAGAACAAGTATCTCCGGGCAGCCTGTGGACGATGTTACGTCGTGGCAGCCCGGTTGTCGTAGATTCCATGACTATCTTGCCGAGTAAAACGCGTGCAGCAGCGCCAATTGGTTCTGGCTGGCGCGGATCCTCTGAGAAGAACCACGCAGCACTGCAACTCTGCGCACGAGCCTGTTTCAGCTGGGCGACGACCCGAGCAAGAGCACCAACCTGCTCTACGCTGGCAGAAAACACTACTACATATATACCAAGATACGCTCAAGGGCGACGCACGTATACGGGCCAAATCACTACTGCGCGCTACCGACACGTTTCGCGAGATTCCACAGCTGCGATCTTTGCTTCGCTCGCTGAACAATCGATAGCCAACTGCATAGCGTTGCCGAGGGATTTTCTGTGACGTACACTGCTGCCTGTTGGCTCGGGCATAGGGGCACCTTCAGAGTGCTGCGGGACTAGCAAAACGGGTAAACGACAGCGTCTATACAGAGCGAGACATTGCCGGACCGAGGGGATGAGCCTATCACAGAAGAGCGTGCTGATCTGTGGGGCGGGGGGCAGCAGACCCTTTTTTTTCATGTAGGCCTCTGCATGCGAGCCACACGATGCGCCGCCGGGAGCGGAGATTCTCTTGCTGACTCGGTGCCTACCCCCGAGAGAGCGCACGCGGTGACGACACCCTCTCGCCAGGAGCAAGGCCCGGCTTCTCCAGCATGCGTGCAAATTGCTAATTTGCAACCTGGACCCTGTGGTATAGCCACTGATGCTCGCCAACGGCCATCTCGCTACACCGCCCTGCTTAACCCCTGGGATCTCTTGCTATGATCCGCACAGTGCGCTAAGCGCTACCCTGCGGCTCCCTTAGTCAACTCCTAAGATTCCTTTTTTTGCGTATGAATACAGTCTAGTCTAAAACTATTTATAAGATGCGGTGCGAATATTGTCTGCTGCTATACAGTGCTCACTCGGTGCTCGCCAACTTCTCCACGAGGCCCGTGTCGACGTTGTAGAGTAGCGCGTACACCTGGATGCGCCCCTCGGCGAGCGCGCGGCTGACCGTCTTGTTCTGCGTCAGGCGCACATACTGCTTCTCTGCATTGCGGATGCACAGAAGACGGGCGGGATCGCGCGCCTCGGCCAACTCCGACGCGTACTGCTTGCTAGTCTCGACCACGTCGCTAAGGTGCTCTGCGAGGTGTGGGCAGTTGCGCTCGAGCTGGGGCATCTGGCCACGGACACAGGAGTTAACGCCGCCGCAGTCGGTGTGGCCACACAGCACGACGCGGCTCACGCCGAGCACGTCGATGGCAAATTCTAGCGTGGCGCACGTGGCCAGGTCCTCGGGACGGCAAATGTTGGCGATCGACTTCCACGTAAACACCTCGCCGGGTAGCACGCCGAAGCAATTCTCGTTGTAGCGCGAGTCCGAGCAGCTGATCAGAAGCGTGTGAGGCTGCTGGCCGCGCCCGTTGGTAGGGAACAGCTGTGGGTGCTCGCGGGACATGTCCTGGGCCCATTCGCGGTTAGCCTCGAGCAGGTCTGGGAGGCGGGATTCTGGGGAAAGCGTGAACATTGCAGGAGTGTGCGAGTATGTGAATGTTTGGGTTTGCGCTTAGCGTGGGTGTGTGCTGCGAGGTACTAAGGTAGCAACGCAAGGTAGAGAGAGCTTATGTAGTACCACCGCAACGTCCCGGCAACTTATATTGCAGCGAGCGGTGTGTTGGGTTGCTGTTGACGTCAGCGCAAGGAGAAGGAGCCGGGTTTGGCGGAGCGGGTTGAACCGACCGACACCGACAGAAGGCCAGAAAGAGGTCAGTTTGTATGTGTATGTGTCACTAACCGAGTGACCTGTGCGATGTCGATTGAAACGCTTGTCGCCTGAGAAAATATAAACGGTAATTATGTGACATTCGGTATAACTATTGCGTCAGCATAGCGCAATGGTTTGAGACGTTGAAAAACTCAACAAAAAAAGGCGATATCACGCCGATCCGCAGCGACAAGCAAGAAAGCACAACAAAGAAAGAAGAGACAGAGTCAGGTTGGACAGCGCGCGGGCCAGGTCAGTTGTTGGGCAGCTGCCGCGCCCCGCTGGCAACCCCAGCTGAGCATGTCGCAGCCAGGTGGTGGGTCGGCTGGAGTGGGGCTCACCCCCAGACCACAACTATATATTGCACGCGTAGCCTGACTGGTTTGCTCTGGCGGCCGCGCAGAGCGCCTTCTGCCGCAGCGTGCAGGCGTGGAATGCAGCAGCACAAAAGCTGATCGACGCCTAGCTTATTCAGGCTGTGATGATTGTTCGTTATTAGTGATGTCCGGCAGAGTTCGGACGGTGGTGCGGCTGACTGTCCGGGACACCGGTAGCTGTCCGGCAGAGCAGAAGTGGGTTTTTGTGCGTGCGGCTGAGTACGCTCTTTGTGAAAGCAACCCCCGGTAGCACAGATAAAAAGGTCAGGAAGAAGCTTCGAAGACCATGGTTCCGTTTGATCTCGACACCTGTGTCTGTGGCTGCTAGTGTTGTGCAATAACACTGCACGTTGATAGTCAGAAGAAGGAATACGAAAGCCATTACAAAGCTCGTCGAGTGTTGTGGGATATGATCAAGAAGAGATCCGGCCGGGAGCAGTGTTCGCTGCCTCTGCCTGTGCCCCTCGTGGCCGTGATATTGTTGATATGCGCGACGTACAAGTACATCCTGCCGTTGAAAGTGGAGATGGTGGGCTGGCCGGCGCAGCTGCTACCGCTGGCGCTGAACGAGTCCAACCGGGTAGTGATACAGGACTTCTTCAAGCCGTACGATCCAGCGTACCCGACGTCACTGCCCACCAAGAACTACTATAGGAAGATCAACCTGCGGCCGCTGGCACCATACCGCACCAGCGGGGCAAACTTCTCGGCGTGGCTCGGGGAGCAGACGTCTGCGTCTTTTGAGAAGCTGCTGGCCAACATCGGGGACAGCAGCTACAACAGCCTGAGGGAGCAGGGCGTGGCTGAGGGAGCGGTGATTGCGTCGCCGTCAAAGGAGAAGCCTGACTACTTTTACCAGTGGCCGCGGGATGCTGCGATCACGGTGAACACAGTCGTGTCGAACCTGGTCGGCTCCGACAAGACCGTGAACTTGACGCTGGCGAGCACGATTGTGAAGTACCTCAACAACTCCGCGGTGCTGCAAAGGGTGCCCAACCCGTCGGGGCAAGGTGTTGGAGGCTCGGACCCTCAGTTGAAGGGCCTGGGCGAGCCCAAGTTCGAGGTGGACAGCAGTGCGTTCACTGGCAATTGGGGCCGCCCGCAGAACGACGGCGCTCCTCTGCGGCTCATTGCGACCTTTCACTTCCTGCAGAGGCTCTGTGACGCCAAGGTGAATCTCGAGCAGCTCATCGCGGAGCTGCGGGGCGAGGGACAGGAGCTGCAGCTGTCTTTCCACGACGAGGACAGCCTCTTCGAAACGCTTGTTCGCTATGACCTGGAGTTTGTAACGCAGAACTGGAAGGCCGACTCGTTCGATTTGTGGGAAGAAGTAAAGGGCCATCACTTCTTCACGTCACTGGTGCAGCTGGCGGCGACAAAGCAGGGGCTGCAGTACATGAAGACGCATGGGAGGGAGAACGACCCGCTGGCACACAAATTGCAACAGGCGGCAAACAAGCTAAACGATTTTTTGACGCTGGAAGGCGGGTTCCTCAACCCCAACAAAAATTACATCGTGGAGACTCCGTCAAACCTCAACAGCAGGTCCGGGCTGGACGTTGCCGTGTTGATCGCGTCGTTGCTGACGCACGCCGAAGACGAGGGTGAAGGTTCGTCGCCGCCCACCAACTTACCGTTTGGAGTGAACGACTCTGGCATTTTGAACACATTGCATTCTTTAGTCAGCACCATGGCCATAATATATCCTGTGAACCATCAGCGTCTTAGCCCTCGTATGGGGGTTGCTCTGGGCAGGTACCCGGAGGACGTGTATGACGGGACTGGCACATCTGAGGGCAATCCGTGGTTCCTGGCCACTTCGCATGCCGCTCAGCTGTTGTACCAGTTGATTCACAAAATGTACGCGGACCAAGCAGACCTGGAGATCCCCGTGAATACATGGGAATCCAATTTCTGGACCTCCATTTTCGAAGGTTTCGAAGAGTATCCGTCGGGCGGCGTACTGGCCGGCGGCGGGGACTACCGACTGATAATTCCTTACAAGTCGCCTGCTTTCCACCAAACGATGGTCTCGCTGCTAAATTACGGGGACTCGTTCTTGGACAAACTGCGTGAGCATGTCGGTGAGGATGGTTCTATGAGCGAGCAATTTAACAAATATACAGGTATTATGCAGGGTGCGCGCGAGCTCACGTGGTCGCATGGCGCCTTTTGGAGTAGTTCCCATGTGAGAGAACAAGTTTTGCCTCTCATCTCCTCTCCCAACTAGTCTATTTACGAATCTCGAATCTGCTCTTTATAAGTTCTTTTGTGTACTCTCTTATTGCGGAATATTGAAGCCGACTCTGTTTGCTGTAAGTCTTACACGCTCCTCTTGAGACATATTTGCACCTGGGTTGTAACGTTCAATCAACTCGTTATACTCTCGCTGATTATTGATAAAAGCCGCCACATCTTTCAGATGTTGAATGTGTCGTTTCTCCTTTGCATTCGATACTTGGTCTCTGAGAAACTTAGTGTCCTGCACGAACAGCAAAGACTTGTCATTTTGCGGCTCGCGCCTTTTCAAGAGTTCGACTCGTTTTGTGAGGGAACTCATATCCTTCAGTAGCTTCATCTTGGTGGGGATGTCGATATCCTTCTTTGCTTGTTCACGTGCGACGTTCATTCTTCGGTATGTTAGTAGCGCCAATTGCTGCTTTTTGTCCGCCAGGCGCTGAGCAATGCGTGCAGCACGGTCAGCACGCACTGTGGCCTTGACTAGGGCCTTGTACGCTTGTAACTCGGGCTTCATGTTGTGTTTCTTGTATGAGTAGGATTGGCGACTGTATGTTCTGACGATGAAAGAATAAAAACGTTAGTATCATGGGACACTATTCAACATCCAGACACCGCTGCGACGCATACAGGTTGAGGATTGAGGGATACCAAGATATATTGGATGTCTGTTATACATTCTGTGGCAACTCCAAGTGATAGCCAGTGATCCTATATGCTAGTGGTGTGATTTTGGCAGATCTTTGGAACACCTTTCCTGCTAGAAGATGGTGAAAAACCCCCAAAATACTCTAATAAGATGTGCTTTGCATTGAAAGCAGACATTATATCACCGTCATTAATGCAACTCCATTCATTAGCCCGCTAAAGCGAGGAAAAAAATATTATAGGATCATTCCCTAATTAATTATGTTTTTTTTTCAACGACTTACAAAATCAATAGATTCATATTAGACGACGAGAAAGACCGGGAGTGCTGCAAAAAAATTCCGATACGGGGAGTCGAACCCCGGTCTCCACGGTGAAAGCGTGATGTGATAGCCGTTACACTACATCGGACAGGGAAACTGAACATTCGTCGATGAAACAGATCCCCTTTCGTGGGAGGCAAAGAAACTAGTATCGCACATCTATAAAGCTCTACGAAAGTTCTAACCTACGCTCGTTTAAGATAGAACGACCAGGAGCTGGCGTTTTCAACAAAAATGCGGCACCGAAAGAGTAGTTCAAGACGACTCAATCACTTCCCATTTCAGCCCATCAAGCACGTTATGATCGCCAACCTTGAAGCCTGAGTATTCTTGTGGGAATTTCTCAGCGTCTGGACCGTAAAGAACAAAGGCTTCCTTGGAGCCATCATTCTTCGTCAAAGTCCTTAAGAAATTAAGACCATTAACTGTGCCGTCATCATGCTTGCTCAGGAAGCCTTGAGCCCAATTGCCCGTTACTATGACCAATCCATCGTAACCTTGGCCCTCAACCACTTTGAACACCACCGATTTGGCCTTCGCAGCCAAGTCAATCTCTTTTTTGCCAGATAAGAGAACATAATCGGATCTGTTGGGATCTAATGGATGCCACAGCTCGAAAAAAGGCACGCCTGGATTCCCTTTGCCTGTAGGGAACACTTGGCCATTTTCGGCTAGAGATCCAGAGTCCCACTCAGTCCAAACGGTGTTTATTTCACCACAATGGGAATTGGGCACATTCAAGTATCTATTAGTATCCAACCAGAAGTTGAAATCCTGCTTGACGACGCCTTTTTTCACATGAGTAACTTTGATATCTTTGGAAGTGCCTGAAAACACCCATTCAAAGGGAAATTCCTCTTCAGATGCTGTATTCAGCTGGATTAGGGGTCTTAGCGAAATGTAGTGACCATCATTGGAGATACTTGTCAGAGTGTTAGTTCTTTCATTTGGCACAGCACCTACACGAAATGCGAGTCGCTTCAACAGTTGTGGCATCCTTAATTTTTATCGTCTTTCGACTGCTAACACAAATAACAGTAATCGAGTTCCTTTATAAGCGAGAAAACATCATTATTTACGAGCAGCTCATCAGTTGACGACACACGAAAAACAGTAACCTCGATAAAAGTGTAACCCCGACACAATACTAGCGTAATATACTTGAAATTTGATTTTACCTTTCCCCAAATACATCGCTATTTATCCTTAGTGTTGTTCGTCTTGTTATGGTTGTCATTATTTTACGAAACAACAAATATGATATTAAAGATAAAGGGCCATGCCCTGATCAGAAAATTGTGTGTCTTGCAATTATTGCAATGAATTTAAGCCAAACAAAAACCCCAATTCACGAGTCCCGAGTCGGTTGACACCATCCATTTTACTTGGATCCATGGCAGCATCAACCATCTCCCTTTTCCTTTTTTGAAGCTCTGCAATCCTGTCTTCAACACTGTTCTTAATGAAAAGCTTGTGCACGTGAACTTCCTTTGTCTGACTAATTCTATAGCAACGATCTTGCGCCTGCTCTTCCACGTAAGGGTTCCAGAATGGATCTACAATAATTACGTGATTAGCACACGTTAAAGTTAAGCCAGAATTACCAGCTTTCATAGAGATTAAGAGTACCCGCTTATCACTTTCTCGGTAGAACTGGTTAATTACGTCGGAACGTTGCTGAGCATTCATGCTACCAGTGTATTTCAAAAATGGGACATGCAAATCCTTCTCCAAGAAATGCTGAAATAAATCGAAAAAGGTTGTAAATTGTGAAAAAATTAAAATCTTCTCTGAATCTGAATTCTGGACCACGTTGTTTATCACATCCATGCATTGACGAATCTTGGTAGATGGTTTCAAGGAATCCAGTAAAGGTTCGTATGTTTGCCTGGATCTAGCCTTTTGGCGGTCCATTTCTTTCTCATATTCGAGGTGTAGGTCCTCTTGCGTAAAACGTTGATTGACCACCTGATCATAAAGGCCAAAGGACACTATTTCTGTCTCCTTAGTCAATTTTTGACACTTTTTGCAAGGAACACCCATGATTCCTTTGTGATCCCTGTGAGCTAACGGAGAAGTCGACGATTCTTCCACAAACGGTTCTACGCAAGCCTCGCAAAGAAGATGACCGCAGCCAGTCAAGATACATGATGATTCTGGTTCTAATTGCTCCATACACCAGAAGCATATCATGAAATCCATAGAGTTTGCCACTGTCTCTTGATGCTCTGGGGTCATTTGCAAGATTCGTTGATACAGCCTCAACCAGTCATTCTCAAAGCTTTTACCATTAGCAACTCTAGCGCCTTCAGCTCTCTTTTCCCCGGTTCTTACCAACTCAGGATGGCAACATGCTTGTCTCAGACGCAATAGTAAAGTTAGTACGCTAGAGTAATTGCCTTTAACTTTACGTTGCAATAACTTTTTCGCTAATTTTTGATTTCTAGCTTCCAAATTGGTGTAAAATTCCAATTCGTCACCCTCTAGTTGAGCCTCATCGATATCTACCTGCTTCGGAGGAAGTTCGAGGATAGCTTTGCCATCAATCTTATCAGTTTTGGAACGGCGCAACATGATAGCCTTCAATAGAATTCTAACTTTGTCGATGGTCCGCTTTCTGTCTTCACTATTGTAATTGCTATTTTTTTGCGCAGCTAATGGTTTAGCAATATCAGCGTTAAATCGTTCTTCTCTGTGGTATGGAGGAATTCTCAAGAATCTGATCAAGGAGTACAACTCAAGCATGTTATTTTGGATGGGAGTACCGGACAGCACCCATCTGTACGTTGAGCTTAAGCTACAACAAGCTTTAGCAGCTTGTGTGTTTTTATTCTTAATATTCTGACCTTCATCCAAAGTGACTCTAAAAAAGTTCGATTCGTTGCAGAAAAATGGAGACCAGTATTCCATACGATCTTTCAAGGAATTCAAAGCGTCCAGCTGCGGAACTGGAGGGAGGTGCTTTGTGTCACTTCCGATAAGTTTTTGCGGCCAATGTTTTTTGTACTCATTGGCCAAAGTTTGATACGAGATCAAGACCGCATCGAAACGAGCCAGCTGTTCCCAACGATCTACTTTGGCACCGCTGGATCCGCCATAAATAAAAGATTTAAAGTTTGCTGACTTTTTAACTTTTGTCTCTATCTCACCTTGCCAAGAGCGAAGAATGGATACCGGTCCCACGATTAAGTTTGTTTTTCTAGTGGCATCCTTCGATCTATTTGCAATCATGAGTGCGATGAGCTGAATGGTTTTACCCAGCCCCATATCATCCGCGAGGATGCCACCTCGCTTGGATGATTGTTCGACATGTACCAGCCATTGTAAACCTATTCGCTGATGTTTCAGAAGATTTATTGTCAGTTCTTCTGGAGTCATAGTTTCCCCTTCAATTTCTGACTCATCTTGCTTGACATTTTCGAGCAAAGCTCGTATATGTTCCTGATTTTGCAGAGAATGGATATTGGATATATTTGGTTGAGATCCAGATGTAATCGCAGGGGAATCCCACCCTAAGATATCTGGAATTTCAGTGGGGATGTCTGAAAATGTCTCAGACTTCATTTGTTCTTCCAAACTCTCCTTGTTAATCGCAATCCCGTACCTTTGTAGATTCTCATACAGTTTATTCATTTTTAGTCCCTGATCTTTGAGCTCAAGTACCGCGCGGCCCGCCTGATGCTTCAGGATTGTTGTAGGAGGTAGCCCAGAGTCGATATACTGTCTCAAGTTCATCAGAAGGTTAAGTAATTCGATGATACGAGCTTTGACAGAGAGTTCCCTGTGTGAATTACGCACCAGGTTCCTTGCAACTTCGAGGCTCTTGTAATACTGAGCTCTTTTGTCCACAGATAGGATAGCAGGATTTCTGTACTGTATGCCATAATCTTGTAACGTTTCATATACGAGAGGCATCTTAACCCCATTATAGAAGAGCGACTCAGCCGCGTCTCGACATTTTGTTCTTTGCATAATGTTGGAGGCGGTCCCCCTTTCAAAAGTATCTTTATAACGCCGTATTATGTCCAGCTGTTGATATAATTCTCGCTTAGTAGTGGAAGATCTCGAGGAATTTTTCTCTAGCAAATCCCTGGCGGTATCTAGAGATTTGTCGAATAAATCGTTTCCAGGAACACCACTTCCATGGTTAATATTCAATGTGTTCAATTTTTTCTGTAATTCTCCCCTCAACCTGTTGAATGCTAACGGGGAAACGCGTTGTTCCTTCAAATTTGATTCTAACTTATCCATTTCATGCAGCAACCTCTGCCTCTCTATGGCAGCGGAAGCAGCAAACTGATCCCTATTTTCTGAATCAAGTTCCTGAGCTACCCGATGGAGTCTTGTGTTTTTTTGAACTGTAAATTCATTCCACTGACCCACGGCAGCTTGCAGACGATCTCTCACGGCATTGAATTTATCCCGGGTAGTTTTTCTCTTGATCCTAAGCCTTTCCAGGGTAGCAGAAGCTTCATCGATAAGCATCTTTTGTGTCGTTGTCACTGGTGAAGCAGTCTTGACTAATAAGCTCCATTTTTTTTCAGCTTCTGCTACCTCTCTCTCTCTCTGTATGAGCTTCTTCTTTAAAACGGCACTAGTTGCTTGAAGGGACTCTAGGGTGTTCTTTATTCTTCTTTTCTCGATACGCAACTGTCTAATGACTTGATCATATCGATCTCTTGCAGTAAGTTCTTCTTCGTCAGACAGCGGTATAACCTCCTGTCTCTTTGCGGGTGGTGGTGACGACGACGACAAACTCTCGTCAACTTCCAGCGCTCTCTTCTCCTTTAGTGGTGAGCTGGACGGAAGAGTAACCGCATCTCCCGTGAGATCGATTGTGGGAATCATTCCCATGCCTTGTCGTGTTGAGTTAATAGAAAGGGTGATTCTTGATTCTTGATTTTTTTTTTTTTTAATTTTTTCTTTTTCCCTTTCTATATATCAAAACTTTTATCTAAGAACTATAAACCCATTGAGTAAACGAGGCCGATGAAAACGAGAGGATGCAGGTGCACCTTGGCAGGCACGGCGTCTCTACTTACACAGAGATGGCCATTTTCTGTCATCAAGAGGTTGTGGAAAAAGGCCGTTGTAGGCTAGCTTTTGTGCATCCCACTCAAGACTATTTTCGGTCTTGTAAGCCCAAAATATCCAGCCGCCCCTCAATTCAAACGCATCCAGTTGAGCCTCTAAGAACATTCTGGTCTGATCTTTACGCTCCTGAGACCACGACGTGATGTCCTCATTGTTCTCGCACGTTCCGATGTAGAACGAACTGTCATTATCCTTTTGGAAAGTGCCATCGTAGCGTGACTTGTAACCGACACCGTTGAGCCATTTAGTGCAGTCAGTCAATGCAGCGGAGAATTCACCAGCGACGGTCCAGTGAGACTCGTTGACAACGTCTTGACCCCAAGAGCAAGCCAAATTAATCTTGTCCTGGAAGGTCGCATTCAGTTGCTTGGGGTCAAACACTTGGTAGTGGTGATGATCGACTAGAACACCCCAGTAGCCTTCGTCAAACGTCATGAAGTCATCCCAATAGTTAAACGGCTGGAACGCATCATGGATGACGACGATTTGGTCGCGACCCTTTTCCTGCCTTAAGAAATTATAATTCTCTAAGTAGTAATCTTGCTTTAATTTGTCCATGTCCAGCACGGGACCCAGCGGCTCGTTGATCAGCTGCACGCCGACAACAGTATCAGTGAAATTGTCTCCCGAGTACTTGTCCAGCATGTAGTGAATCACGCTCCTCGTTACGTTGAGATTCTGGTCATCTAGGAAACCCCAGCTGTCTCTGAGCCCTGAATTGTCGAACCCATTCTGAGATCCCGCAGCGCCGTGCAGATCGACCCAAACTTTCAGCCCGTAAGTGCGCGCCCACTCGATGGCCTGATCCAAGTACTTCTCCTGATGGCCAGACACGTACGGATCATCAGGCAAAGTCTCAAAAGCCCAGTACCCGATGGGGATCCTCACAAGGTTAAATCCCATCGCTTGGATGTCAGCAAAATCCTTTTCGGTAAACCAGCTTTGCCAATGTGCTTCCAAGCGGTCGGCAGCAAGCTCCTGGCCCAACTGCTTCGTATAGTGATACTCATCAACTGGTATACCTTCATCCGAGTCGTTGGTTGTACGGAACGGCTCAAACAAGGAGGGGGTGATGAAGGGCTCCAACACAAACCAACCGCCCAAATTCACACCCCTCATGGGGTCTGACGATTCGTGTGCACCATAATCAAAATATCTCTTTTTGTTACTCTCAGTGACAAATTGCACGTTTTGATCTACCTGAGATCCATACGGAGCACAAGTAACCGTGGCAGCAGCCTCCAGTAACAGGGTGACTAGCGAAAGAAGCATCTGATGATTGCCGGAAAATGTAGCGAATGAATCAGGATTACTTGATATCCTGGTTTTTTTCCCAAAGATGAAACGAACGCCAAAATCGCTGCAATCTTATTCTCAAGACGTAGCGCTAGGCTTTAGCTTTATATGAAATGAGGTCCGCCAGAGATCTAGAGCCATTCTAATAATAGTGAACCCTGATGTTATGAAAACATCGTGCCTGCGTTGAATCTCCGTTGAAACACGCTTGGTATACGATGAGGTTTCTATATTGATGCTGGGTTTCTATCTACCCCGAGTATGTGCTGTGTTGCCTGCCAAATACGTAATTACGGTGCACCATTTCCCCGTTCCCCCACGCGGCAGTGCACCTAGAACTTTGTAACACGTGGAAGATCTGACTTTTTTTCTGCAATCTCGCGTTCGCGTCTGCATTCACTCGCGGTGCGTACATATCCTTTTCCTTCTTGGTCTTACAACGCCTCATCATCCTCAGTATGGCTATCGTCTTTGGGCCTTTCCTTCTCTCTCTGCTCACGCACATCTCTTCTGATCCAGCCGTTGAAGTTGAGGTCATAGCCAGCAAAACACCTCACATGGACCCCATGCGGTCTTTCCTCCCATGGGATCACGTGCTCGTTCTTGCCCTTTGGTTTCTGCGTTGGTGGGCTGTTACCTTGATGGTCAACTGTGGGAGAATGGGAGAGGGTTGGAGAAAGCTGGTTCTTTTCTTGTGACATTCGCGCAAAATACTTGGGTTACTGGGGAGTAATAGGTGGTGTGGTAAGAGCGAGACGAAGAAAAGCCGGTCTTTTTTTTCTCGCTATATCATGCGAAGCGAGTTCGCAACGAGCTAAACTTTTACATATAGACATTCGCGTGTATTAAATGGGTATTATCGCGTTATATATATTCATATACCAAAGTTGCCGTTTCTAATGTTATTGTGTAGTCTCTTGCGCTCTTGCCGTTTATTAGGCACTCCGTGCAGCTTCCCACCAGGTACAGCGTGAGGACCAGGTGGAGCGTAAGCACCTGGCGGACCGTAGCCGCCTGGGGGAGCATGGCTCCCTGGAGGGACGTAACCACCAGGAGGAGCGTAACCGCCTTGAGGAACGTAGCCACTCTGCGGAACATACGCGCCCTGCTGTTGGGAGTAGTGGTTTGGCACAGCTTGCATTGTTGGACTCTTGGGCATGGGAGGATGCATCGGTGACATGGCTTGCGCGGGTACACCGCCAGGAGCCATGGTACCCTGCGTTCTTCCATAGCTGTGTCTTGGGTATCCAAATCCGTAGCCCATCTGTGGCGAGAGCTGTGGGTGCATCTGTGGTGATCTTTGCTGCCTCATCTGGGTTGGAGACATGCTGTGCTGTGCCGAAGGCAGCTGGGAAGATGGGGGACCTGGATATGAGAGCGGTTGTGGTACGACCTGCGGTACCACGGAATGGGGTTTAGTTGCGTGTGGTGGTCCATGCAGAGGAGGTCCTTGTTGATGCGTACTAATACCTGCATTAGCTGGAGGTCCCAAGGGCCCCATAGGGCTCATGCGGTTCCTGGGGGATTTCTCTGCCATGTTAGGTTTGTATGGATTCAGAGCTGCCTGAGAGGGTGATGCAGGCATGTCGTGAGCCATCTGATGCAGCGCGGGTTGGCTGTAGCCAGAGCGAGGCAGTCCCTTGAACGGCGGAGGTGCGGCGGCGCCATGCTCAGGGTGGCCCCACGGTCCAACGCCTGGCCCACCGGGACCCATTCCTACAGCCCCTCTGCCGGATGTTAGTTGTGGATCACTGTGCGGCGTCCTGTAATTGAGCATCGGATTCCCTGGCGGTACTGGGCCATGCGGCGTGGGTGACTGTTTCAGTGGTTTAGCCGCGGCTGCATTCTTACGCGTGGCTCGAGGCATGCTATGAGATTGCGCATCAGGCTCAGTTAACCTAGAACTTGAGCCGCCGGCACCTTTGCCATGTGGTGTAATTGGATATAGACGCTGTTGTTTGAATGGTTCTGTCGGAGCATGTGCACTCGTGGGCGTCTCATAATAGGATGAGCTCTCAGATACTTCGTTTCTTTGAGAAATGGGTCCAATTGATGGGCTCATCTTCCCATCGTCATCACTAGAGACCCTCAATGAAGGGACGGTCGAAGCGGAGGTTGAAGGCACTGTTGACACCGCAGAATGGACCTCTGTGTCTGATAACCTCGAAGGTTTATACTGGTCAAACTTAGTTAGCGTCTCAAACGTTTCCATTTCTGAGCTAATTGTGGCGCTACCATCTTCAGCCATCATGTCGTCCACTATCTCCTTCAACTCTTTTATTGTCTCGTCTGGCGTGGTATTCTCGCCTTGTGAATGGTGCTTGGAAACAGAGGGGTTAGAACCATGCGTTGCCTTCTCAGATTCTGATAAATCCTCCGCCGATGAGTCTGGAGGTGTATTTGGCGTCTTATCAGTTTTGCCCTCAGGAATAGCAGTCGTCTTACTCTTGTATGCGGTCTCACGAGGGAGTGCTGTCGTGTCGGTCATCTCCTTTATCTCAGCAGATGTGTGGCTTGGGGATTTGTGCTTCTTCTTGCCTTTATGCAAAGGATTCCAGAAGGACGAAATCTTTTGTTCCAAGAGATGGAGGTTTACATTATGCCTCCCATTGTTTTTCTCAAGTGCATCTTTGCTAATCACAGTATGATACGCTTCGCTGATTGCTTCCCTCTGTTCAGGTGATGCCTCACTTACCTGTTTTTGAAACTTTTCATAGGTTGGAGTCACATTCCGAGTCTTCGGTACTTTCGCCAGCGGCTTCTCGTTTGCTGAATCTTTACTTGAAGCATTTGATGAGACCCTGCTATCGTTATGCTCCTGTTTATTTGTTGGGGCAGACTTTTGCTCTGCAATGACAACATCACTTTCTTGAAATAGAACCCACTTTTTGAACCCGTCAAATTCGAACTCTAAGATCAAAGAACGACCGAAGATCTTTTTTCTTTCAGAAGTTTGCTCATATGAGAGAGTCGACAGCCAGGTCCAGATGAAGTAGTCATCTATGTCCACTCTTTTTACTGTTATATCCTCTGGAAGATTCTCATAATTGGGCACACATTTGCGTTGTGCCCAACCTGCTTGAAACGTAGAATGCTTTGTGGACATCTCTTTCATAAGCCGACGAGATTCTTGAGACATCTTGCGGCTAATCCCCTCCACGTTATTCTTCTTTTTGAATAGAGATTTAAGCAAGGCATAATCTTCTCGTGCTTCAAATGCGTCATGATTCGAAAAATCTAATTTTTCATTGCAACGTTCCAATAACTCCCAAGGTTTCCTAGAAAAACTGTCCGTCCTCAGAGTGACTAAAGGAATAGTCAAAATGGTCTCTGAGGTATACACCGTAGATTTCTCTGGTGGGTAATCGTTGTTGAAAAGGAGACTTTTCAATGTCCGCGGCAGTTGGGCTGTCTCTAGGTCTTCGGGGACAAAGCTTTTCAAGAAAGCCAATAAAAGATGGAACATGGCATCCGTAGCTGGAAGCCACTGATCAAGACCATCCTGAAACGAGTTATTCGGTAGTGAACGTTTATCATCGAAATTGTAATCTGCAACGCTAGGATCTGGTACTTGTTTCCCAAAGCCCCAGATCGCGAACATTTTCGAAATCTTCCTTGCACTCATTTTGTTTACCCTTGAATTTGCTGAGATTGTTACGATTAGATCAAAGAAATCGTAAACTATGGATGCATGACTAGGGGATTCAAGACACTGTGGCATCAGCTCTAAAAACGCCTTTTTTGGATAGTCTTTATTTTTTTCTCTGAACTTGAACTGTAAATAAGATTTCCAACCAACTACTTCGCCATCTTGTAGCCTACACCAAATGTATTTGAGACCTTGAAACAAAGTATGCACATTTGTATTTGCTACAAGCTTTTTTTGTTTGGCTTCTGCTACAGGTTGACCGTTACCCAATGGGAAGATAGCGTTTAGAAATTTTAGCAGCTCCTCATTCGTTTGCTGTGGCCTGAAAGGTATCATGAGAAATTCAACATCAGCGGCTCGTCCTTTCAGCTCCACTGTCATCAAATGAATTATTCCTTTAACCTTTTCACGTTCAAACTCATGGAAGAACTCAAACTCTTCCGTATCGAGTTCCATGTCGCTTAGCTGTTCTTTCGGCAGATTCGATGACGTTTGCCCCTTGCGGCGTGAAGACTTCCTTGGAATAGAAACTTCAGCAGAATTATAGCCTGTATCCGCACTTTCTGTCATGAGTCCCTGAGAGAGTCGTCTTTAAACCTCTTCGACTCTCAGATCTCTTTGTTCTGCTTCAGATCTCTGTTGTTTATTTTCGCACTTGTAAACAAAAAAATTACTTAAATCTTTGAATTCGCGATCATCAATCGAGAAAGTAAAACAAGCTATCAAAGGGAGCTGTGACGAAAAACCGAACAGTTTTACAATCGTTTGATCTATAATATACTTGCTATATAGTTCTTCTCCTCCTCCTTGGTGTCTGAGGTGTGAAACGAACAAACTAAGCTGGCCTGAACGTGTGGCACTCAATACACTGCAGAAACACCTCTCTTTCTCCAGTAATCACTGACGGCGTGCCAGACAGCCGAGTAACTCCGGATGGCATTTACCACACTTTTAGGAGGTTGTTCCTTTATCCTGTAACCCATCTCTTGCAAAGCGTGAATAGTCGTCTCACCCAGCATAGTGAGGTTCTCGACTTCTAGGTGATCAGGCAGCAGTTGATGGTGTATACGAGGATATGCTATCGCTTCCAGTAAAGGCATACGATACCAATATGTTCTCACAATTGTCTGAAGAATGCTCGTGGTGATTCTAGAACCCCCAGAGGCACCCACCACTAGGTCTGGTCTCCCCAGTTCGTTTAGCACAATAGTAGGTGATGTAGAGGACAATGGCCTTTTACCTGGCATTGGATAGTTGTAGCGTGAGGCAGCTAATCCGAAGCTATTGGATCTACCAGCTTGCGAAAAATCATCCATCTCATTGTTGAATATTACACCCGTAACCGGATCGTGCACGAGTGAACCGAATAATAAGTTTACAGTTGTAGTAAGTGATACAGCATTTCCGTGTGAATCCACAATACTGAGATGAGAGGTGCCATGAGGGTCATTCATTTCATATGCAGGCCTATAGAACGTCCAATTTTCCATTGTCTGAAGGTTGCTGGAATCAATAAAATTAACCACCATGTCAGTCCAATTGCTGCTTAGCACCTCTTGAACATGCTTTGGTGGAATATCCGTTGCAAAATCTCCTAATCTGCTACGTGCGCTAGCCATCCATTTCATCGTCTCCACAAGTTGGAAGGTCGTCACGTCCATATAATCACCTCCTAGACAAGTGTCATACCTGTCCAAGATAGCTAAAGCGGAGATCAGGGCAGCCCCAGAGCTCGAGCCACCGCTAGTTAAAACAGTAAGATCATTTTCTGGCATGAATTCAAAACCAGAACGTATTTTCAATTGAAGCGGCTTACTAGAGACTGCAAAGTAATCTGCTAAATCTTGCAACGTCATGATGCCACCATATTTCTTGACCGACTTTACCATCGACTGGGCAATCCAATGGTCTGGATCATAGAAAGGCGCATCCGATCCGTTTCGTGCTAATACCATAAGAGTATCAGCGAACCGAGGTCTGTTGATCCATTCTCCAGTTTTCTTAACCCCGTTTCCGGTGGAGTTGACCACGAAGGACCAATCTCGAGACATTTTCATGAGAAACGGTTCGTAAAGCTGCAAGGAGGCCCCTAGAGCCTCTCCTATTTCCCAGCCTTGATACCCCAGTTGAGCTACCGGTTCTATCAAAGAATACCAGTCAACCTCACCGCTTCCGCGCTCCTTGTATAGTGTGTAAAGACCTCTAAGTTCGCCAGGAACTCCAACAGACAAGCCACCCACTTTGGAGCAGTCAGGACAGTCCTCAAACATATTTTCATGGGAGGCGTTTGGCGCACGCTCTCTGAAATCCACAAAGAGGTGATCTTCCTCTTGAGGACTGGAGAATACAACATATCCCCCTCCTCCCACACCGCTGTTGAAGAAGTTGACCATCCCTATACATAGGGTTTGGGTTACAGCTGCATCTGCCGCGTTGGCACCTGGGAATTTCTGAAGAACTTGAGAAATCGTTAAATTGCCACACAACTCAAGGTCAGAGCTTATGGCTCCGTTGTCACCAGTTTTGAGCAAAGTTTGATCCGGAGTCAACGTTGGCTGGCGGAGCAGTGGATCAATATCGATATTATGTTGGTCACCATTTCTTGTGCGGAATATAGGATCCTGCATATGTGATTTATGATCAAATTCAAGCTGGATGGCCTGCACCAAGAGTGCTAGCAAGCACCAAGCTAGAGACCACATCCTTTACTCCAGTGTCTGCGATCTCTCCTTGTGGCTGCTCTAATAGTGATATCTTTTTCATCAAAATCTCAAAGAAAGCTAGTTTTTATGTACAGAACTTATCAATTAATATAGTCCAAGGAAAAAAAAAAAAAAATAAATCCATATTTACATGACCCAAAGTAAAGCCGAAATCAATAGCGTTCAAGCCAAAATACGGGTGATCAAACCAGTACCGACAGTTCTACCACCTTCTCTAATGTTAAAACGTTGACCAACTTCTAAGGGCGTTGGATGAATTAATTCACACTCCATCTCGACGTTGTCACCTGGCATGACTTGCATAGAGTGATCCTCAGCTTCAGCAGGGAATTTTAGCACAACAGTAACATCCGCAGTCCTCACAAACATCTGAGGCCTGTAGTTCTCACCAAATCCAGAGTGTCTACCACCTTCCTCTTTGGACAAGATGTAGAGCGAGGCCAGAAACTTGGTGTGAGCCTTGACAGAACCTGGTTTCGCTAAAACCATACCTCTTTTTAACTGGTCTCTTCTAATACCCCTCAAAAGAATACCAGCGTTGTCGCCAGCCATGGCCTGGTCCAATTCCTTTCTAAACATTTCAATACCAGTAACGGTGGTCTTCAATGGGGTGGTGTTGTGTCCGACAATCTCGACTTCCTCGCCCTTCTTCAAGTTACCTCTCTCTACTCGGCCAGTAACCACTGTGCCTCTACCAGAAATGGAGAAAATGTCCTCCACTGGTAGTAAAAATGGCTTTTCCAAGTCCCTCTGAGGAGTTGGGATGTATTCGTCCACAGCATCCAACAATTTCAGAACAGCTTGTTCGCCGATTTCTGGGCGCTTATCTTCTAAAGCACACAAGGCTGAACCCATTACAATAGGCACATTGTCACCATCGAAACCATACTGACTTAACAATTCTCTCATTTCCATTTCGACTAACTCAAGCATTTCAGGATCATCCATCATGTCTACTTTGTTAACAAACACGACAATGTGTTGCACACCGACCTGTCTGGCCAAAAGTAAATGTTCTCTTGTCTGTGGCATCTGCCCGTCGGTGGCAGCCACCACAATGATGGCACCATCCATTTGCGCAGCACCGGTAATCATGTTCTTGATGTAATCAGCATGGCCAGGACAGTCGACATGGGAATAATGTCTTTTGGCCGTTTCGTACTCGACGTGAGCAGTAGATATTGTGATACCACGCGCACGCTCTTCCGGTGCTTTGTCAATCGAAGCGTACTCTAAAAAGTCAGCACCGCCATTCTTAGCCAAGGTCTTTGTCAAGGCGGCGGTCAAAGTAGTTTTACCGTGGTCCACATGGCCAATGGTACCGATATTCAAATGTGGCTTGGAACGGTCAAAAGAAGCAGCAGAAGCACGCAGAGTAGTCGAAAAAGACTTAGCCAAACACTGAGGCCTTAAAAAGCTCCGCGAGATAACCCTGGAGGACAATCTGGGGATAACAGACGACATGGTTGAGCCTTTTAATGGAACTTCCTTGGTCACAAGAAGTAAAAAGGAGTCATGAAAATTTTCATTGTAGATTTTAAGAATAAGAGACAAGGGGAGCCCAGTATTCGTGTGACATGATGGTCGGGTAATGAATTTGTATTATCGAGAAACGTCAACTAATGATTTCACACAAAGTATTACATTATGGAGCCTGCGACTGAAGCCGCCTAGATATCTTTGAAATGATTTTTGAAATTTTGAACTAGAATTTTTTTTCGAATTATCTTCTTTAGTACTCTGATCTCCTATCATTAACCCGTTCAAAGAACGTGTTCTCGACAAGTTTATCATAGAATTCTTCATCTTACAATATAAATGGTAAAACTAGCTATACTTCGATTGAAAAGCACGAATTTCAAACATTTGATGCGCGTCTTCTCCTGCAGCCGCCTTAGAATGTAATTTTTACTATCTGTTCACCCAAAATTTTTGAGCATCTTTTTTTTAGGTTTGATAAGATATCAGTTCAGGTTACAGTAATCGGCAGGGGGCGTGCTCTTAGGCTGGAAGTCTCTTTTAGATATTGTTGGTTTTTTTGTTTTTTGTTTTTGTTTTTTTTTTCAAGATGATCGGTAGGTATTGTGCCAGAGAGGGGCTACTAAAAATCAACATTCGTACGCTCATGAAACTAGAACTTCCCCCCAGAAAATACGAGACCTGCCTTGGTCTCCTGTCTTCCGACTACTTTAATACTTCAATTGGATTTAGCTTGGACTCGTGTTGTATTTACACTCATAAAACTACGATGAAGAGAATATACAAAAACAACAATATGCTAAAAACAATAATCAAACCATTTATCACAAGCATCTTGAAAGCAAGTAGTGTAAACGAGGTGTCAGAGCTGCACCTCGTATGCAGCCATGTCTATATTCTTCTCTATGTTCAATCAATTCACTCAGCAGGCCACCTTCTTAGACGATAGGTAATTGCAGCTTAACCCGTACGTCGTTACCTCGGGTGACGCCTCCCCATTGTTTTTTCCTCCAAAACAACCTGACCTCATAGCTCATCCTACCTTCTTCGATCTTGTACCAATTCTCTACCGAATTTCTCATCATGGCACGATACTATTGTGAGTACTGCCATTCCTACCTGACGCATGATACACTGAGTGTGAGAAAATCTCACTTGGTTGGCAAGAATCACCTGCGTATTACTGCAGACTACTACAGGAATAAAGGCAAAGAATTAGATTGCCGTTATTTCCCTAAGGGGCGCCCCAATAAGAACTTCAATCCTCCCAAGAAGGCACTGCCTGCTCTTCATGCACCTACAAACAAAGAAAAGAAGCGCCTTTTGCGGCGTTCACGCTTGCACAGAAAAGAATTAGATCAACCTCTCGATGTGCTGAAGAAGGTCTATGAAGGATCCCCCGGCTATTCGAAAGTGTTTGTAGACGTGAACCGCTTGGATATTGGTGATCTCGTACGAGTCAGCAGACTGCCCCAGAGGGCTAACGCACCACTCTCTTCCTCAGGGAGCGTTCGCCGTCGCCAGGAGATTTTCAGCGAGTCGTTGGCTCATCAAAGTAGCTTGGAACCACCTCGCGTACTCTCACAATGGCCTCAGCAACCAACTACAGCCTTCTATGACCCTACGCTGCAGCGCAATGTAATCACCGAATCCAGAAAGCGTATCCATTAACTCTTGTCTCCCTATGTAGCTACATTGAAGAATGGTATTAATTAATTAAGTCGTAAGTCGTTAAAGCTTCTCATCGCAAATATCATCTTCATCCTGTTCAGGCGTCTGCAACCTGGCAGACCCTATTTGCTTTTCCTCATCATCTGGAACCTGCGGCGTGTGCAGCAGCATCAGCACTACAAGTACTATCAGGCCAGCCCCGAGGAACGCTACTAACACCGTCAGAAACATTAAAAAAGCAACCGTAAGCATATTATCCATAGACTCATGCATATCCATCCCATCTACCATCTGAGAAGCAGTCTGGCCCGCCTCTGAACTGCCAAACAGTGCTCTACTAAGCGAGTCAAAGATTCCTGTATCATATTCGTGGTGCTCATTGCACAAGTGTGTCATGGGCGTCATCATCATGGGGAGTGTGTGTGTTTCTGCGTGTCTGTGCTTGCGTGCGAATAAGTGATGTCGGAATAAGTTAAAGATACCATCTATGGTAGACCCCCTGCCCCTAGGCTAACACTTGAGTCCTTTTATACAAGCCATGCGCAATATCCTTGATGGATCCAGGTCAATACGCATCTTAACATGGTAATACTACAAGAGGCAAGCCGCAACCCTTTTAAGATTAGATGCGGACTCGCGATGTGCGTAAGGCATTAGCCGGTGTATAAGCTGTCCCAAACTGAGGAAGCAATTGGTCAAGGTGGCCATAACATTACCATAATGTGTCTGCCACCAGACGTTGCGAAGGTTATTTTGTGTATATTCTGCGTCGATTCAAAAATGTCTCAATGACTACGGTTGCGATTACTATTTGCGGGCGGGCGAGCCTGTCCTGGCCGTGATGCGCTAGTAAAACGCCTAAACTCTAACACGCGTACTAAAGGCGCGCCAGTTGCAGCCGGGCCTTACGAGTTTTTAAGAACCATCTTACTACGATTCAACAGAGACCATTGAGGCAGATCTCGCAAATTCTTACTTTGCCTTTGGTGTGTATACGTACGATGTTGAGTGGCGGCTGGTATTCTACAAAAGAAAGAAGAAAAATTTTTTTCTCCTGCTAATCACCCACCTCATCGAAACTTAAGAAAAAAAATGAAACAAGAAAACAGGAAAGTTGCTAAATGTAGATGATCTGTCTTAATTTTCCTTCTCGAGTAGCATTGGTTAGGCGTCTCGCATTGTACCCGATTGTTCCATTTGTTGCCGCTTTACTGCTTTCGGCTAAACGATGCTGCGGCTCGACGCTCCGTATAGAAACGTAGCACGGAAGCAACGACGAATCCTGTAAATCCACTGCTCGAAAGTCAAGCAGTCGCTTGAACGAAGTTGTTAGGGTCATCGTGGAGTGCAGCTAAGATCGTTTGTTTGATATTCACGTGGTTTAGAGACGATCTTCTTGACCGAGCATGTGATAGCTGGTTGAGAGGTTGCTATGTTTGAAATTGTTCGGTAACCAGTTCAAATACTCAGTAAGCATAAAGCAACGTTGTAGAATTTTGCGACGGGAAATTTCTGTGAAAAAGTTCAAGCTTTTGTGAGTCCTTGCGGAGAGATGTACGGCGGAAATCAGTAAATAATATAAGGATAAAGGAATTCCGTCCATGCGCGGCAATAAAGAATGTAACAAGACAGTCAGAGAACTGTTGAAAAATAATTAGTGATGGCTACTTTAAGCACAAAAGGCTCTGAGGGTCTGGAAGAAGAGGTGTTACAGGAAAAAGAGGAAGAACTGCACTATGACGACAGTAGCGACGAAGAAGAAAATGAAATCCAATTGCCAGAAAATGAATTTAAGGGAAGACTGCTTTATTTTTTATGGATGTGGATTTTTGCAGGAAGATGTTTGTCAATAGCTTAGGATTTATTCAGAATATTATCCTTGCCGTATCTGATACAGGAAGTTTTCTTAAATCGCGCCCCTGGCTATTCAAATTGAAATTTACTGTTTCATTTTGTATTGCTATTTGTGATTTATCTATTCCTTTGGATGCAAAACAATGAAAAGTTTGTGCTTTACAGGGAGGAACTAGAGACACTAGTGGAAGAAGTGGCAGAGGCAAACTTTTTGGACGATGCGCTGGCTTGGAAAAGAATTGCTTTCCGGGTCAATACGCAATCGATTGAAAATGGATATCGTTATACGCCGTTCTACAGTGGGAGTCACTGCAGGAAGTTTTTTGCAAGAGAGGTTGTGAAGCCAGTAATTTTTGGACGCTTCAAAATACAACATAGTGTCCGTGGCCCCCTCAGATATGAATATGGGGTTTGGAATAAAGATCTAGCCTTGGAGGCGGTTTCCAGTTACCATGACGACTATGCTAATTCTAGGTGTCCCGGAATAGTGAACACATAGAGGTCATTCCTCTCCCGCGGATAGTATCTGACGTTATTAGTTTAACTACTTCAGCGTTGCTTATAGAGCTTGTCCTGCTGATTACCTCTTTGTGCCAACAGTTTATGAATAAAAAATTTTGAAAGACTATGGTTTCAGAGAAGAAGCATCCCTGAAAGAAAATCGACAGCTGAGCGTGCAATATCTAACTTCTGCAAGAGCTTTTTAATGTGAGTTCGCCTTTCCCAAGAAGTCTTCTGATTGAACGGTTTGTGATTTTCATCAAAACTTTTGTGTTTTCATCATGATAGGAGAACTTTGCGGTATGAAAAAGCAGTTTTATACAGTTTCTTGTTTCTTGTTGTCAGCATACTATTATTCGTTGTTTGTGTTGTTGGGCAGAGGGAGCCTCCGAAGTAGCATATAATTTCCCTTGTAAGTGATAGAGTTTTACAGCCGACGAAAATCAAAATGATCAGTGTTTCTTCGAACGTGAAATAATTAATTGAGACTCTGGAACATTCGTGGGTTGTGGAATTTTGTAGTTTAAAGTAAAGCCCCATCTTTTCACTATTTACGGGGCAGAATGGTAAGATATGGGGAAATTTAATTCAAGAACGTCAGCGCTGTGATTTTGCCTGAAAGGAAATATTTGATTTAGATACCAAGAGCGAGCGTCATGTGAATTTAGTCTTTTACTTTCTCCACGCAAAACTCCTTAGATGAGCCCATATCGTTTTTCGACAAAGAATGCCTAACACAATCTTAAATACTGAAAACACAAGTTGGACATTATGTTGAAGGAATCGTAACAAAATATCAAGCGTAAATTCACCCAGTCAATGCTACATTTCAATTACATTATCATTGAGTTAGAGCTAGCTTCCTGTTCGTTGGATGTTTTAGTGTTCAAAGGTTTCCCTCTCCAATATCTAAACTTTTTCTTGAGCATTGATGACTTTGTTAATGCTTTAGGTGAACTTCTCATATCTAAGGCTCTCTTTAGTTCTTAGTTATTTCAAATTTCATTTTGAATATGTTATGGTGTCTGTGTCAAGATTTCACCGCCACCTCTTTGTACCTATTTATCCAGAGTAAGAAAGCTAATTATATATAATCACTTAAGACCGGCATTGTAGTGGTGAATGATAAAGCTAGAAACATCAGATACATTATGTTTCTGCCTAAGTATCGCAAACATAATGTACTCTAAAAAACTGGCGAAAACCACGCCCAAGCTACCAATCTTAAAATGCTTAGGCGTGATTGAACATTTACGGAATACTATCGAAAAGAGAGATACCTTAGGACAGGATGATTCAAATCATTTCGAAGAATGAAATTAAGTGTTTTTTTTAAGACTACTCAAACAGACGTGCCTGATATTCGTGGAAGAAATTAAACACCGTACGACTTATTGTTACACAATATATACATACTCCCCTTTTTTCCCTTTTTTTTTTTATTTAATTTTCCAGGTTCAAAAATAAAATCAAAAACTTATAATTTGTAATTGTGCAATTTACAGCAACCTCTATCGTTTGTTCTATGTCTTCTAGTTTGATCTATTACGATCCCACTGATGGTCTCTCATGTTCCATCACGTGTCATCATACTCTACGAACCAATGAAGACTGCCGGTCAAGACGAAGTAAAAAAACTAAAAAAAAAGCGGACCCATGAAATTCAAGCAGTAGCCCGAACGACCAGATTGTGAGTGTGATTCAAGTGGTCTCGCAGCCGTGAATAACAACTCCATAAACCTGTTAAAACCAAAATGTTTAGAATTGCTGTTCAAAAAACTGCCATCAAGAGCTTATGCGCTCCCCGCGCTCGTCTTCTATCCACCAGTGCTGTGAGACGTAACGTTTTGCAAGATTTGTATTTGAAGGAGTTGAAGAATATTAAGTTGGCCCCTATTACCCCCAAGGATGCAGAGGGCAGTGTAAAGCCATGGGAGGAACCCTCTAAACCTAAAGTTCCTGAATTAGAGGCTCAAGGTACCGAAGCATTGCAGGCCTATAAGAGTGAGCCAGTCGAGACATTGTCTGAAAGTGCCGATGGCCAAGTTGAGGAGCCTGTCGAGGAGGACTGGCTTGTTTTGGATGATGCCGAGGAAGACTCTCATCATTGAGCTCGCATTTTTTTTTTCAAATATTCGTAAGTACATGTGTGTAAGCTAACGACATCAATTAACTTCACCCAATCGTCTCGTTGCAAAGTTCTAGGGGCAAATGGGCAAGTTTAGCAGTGTAGACGAAGCTGCCAGGCATGTGGACGGTCAGTTAACTCTTAAGGGTTTCATTGCTGCTGGTCAGTCTTTGCAACTCGAGCATTGTCCTGATGCAAAGTTGGTTATAAACACCGTACACAAGCTGCTGACATCGATAGAAGAAAAAAGCAGGCAAGTCGACGTGTTGCATGCAACGGTTGATGATTTAAAAAGGACTCCCAAGGTTGTCAAAGTAGTAGAACCCCCTCGTGTTGAAACACGTCAAGTACGAGTCGCTAAACCGAAGATTGATCACAAGCGCATACAGCAAACAGTCACCAAAGTCTTCCAAGTGAAGTTAAATCAATTACAATGCACTGTAGATGAATTGAGGTATCAGCTCAACTCCGAGAGAAACAGGAGTAGAAGATCAGTGGAGCCAGATATTACGTGGAAGGTGGAAGAGTCGATTGCCAAGCTCCCCTCAGATATGCCAACAGCACGAGAAATAATCAGCAAATACCAAGCCGAGGTCACGGATCTCCGTGTTGAATTGGAGGGAGCGTTACTTAAGAAGCAAATGATTTGCAAGCATTTGGATACAGTGAATCGGTACACATATTCCTGGGGCGTTTTAGATATCACTCCAGTGGAAGTTAGACCTACCGGAGTCCAAGAACAGGAATGGTCTGACTGGTTGAATGGTCTGAAAGATAGCGATCTCGAGTTGAATGAGTTAATTCAAGATTGGTATGAAATCGTAACTATTGCGAAGTCGCAACGGGCGACATCCGATGATGTGGGTAGCGAAGAGGATGCTGACGCCGCACAGAGTGACGACGGAGATTGAAACAGGCTTTTGCTCCCCCTAATTTCTGTAATAGAGGTAACTACGGTTTATATTTTATCAAATGGAAACGCTTTCTATTGTTGCCACCAGGACCCAACAGCGAAAGGAGGAAGAAAGAAAAATGCCGAACCTTTTTACATGAAGAGGTCGTACTGTCATATTACCCAAGTTTATCTTTCAGCCAACAGCTCGTATGAGTAACCCGCTCTTAGGTGAGAGTTCACGTATGGACGGTAATAATACATTGTGAATGCCATAAAAAGTAGTTATATTGCCATTATTGTTCGCGGTATGTGTATATTGTGTGCTTCACTAGCTCAGTAGGCAGAGCGTCAGTCTCATAATCTGAAGGTCGAGAGTTCGAACCTCCCGTGGAGCATCCTTATTTTTGTGTCGTTTGTCAGAAATAACTCTGACGTCACCAGCCTATGCAATCTCAAAGTGACTCTATTGTGAAGCACGACACTTTTTGGTCACTTCAAAGTGTAGGAGGCTTTATTACTTGACGCTAATGAATTCCCGCAAGGTGCCGCCACCCAATGAGAATAACTTCTATTGGGCGTAAATGTTTGTCAACAAATTAGGGATTGCCATCTTTGTGAAATTTGGAGGCGGGGGGCCGGGGAAGGGAAAGGGGGAGGGGTACCGCAGAGTTTTTCCGAACGCTCCCCCCGCAAAAATACGTAACTGGGGTACAACGAGCAAGCGGTGCAGACACCGCATAATGTCGGAATTAGGAGGAGAGGGAAACATCACCACACTGAACTTGATCGCAATTCACTACACAAACTCAGTATTTTTCTGGAGTAGGTGGAGTGTTCAAATTTATGCCAGACATAGAATACTCCCATCGGGTAACCGAAGTCCGCGGTTCTCTCCCACCGATGTAAGACTACTCTGACGTACACGCTGGAAGCAGTTCCCATACTGCAACCGCGGTTCATACCTCTAGCTCTGCTCTCACTGCCGTACAGGACTGTAGCATTATAGTACGAGACGATGGCCCTCGTTAGCGACGTATGAGAACAGTACCGCACAAGTATCTTGCTTAAAGTTTTGACGCAAGTAGGCGGGCGGGCCACATTCCCGATGCAAGGTAAAGCACGTAACGCAAGGCTCTTATGCCACTTATCATGTCACCGCACATTAGCTGCCGTAGATTGATTTATTTGATATAGGCAACTGGAAATGACTAACGCTAGATCACGTTATAGCACTATCACGTGATCCACACAAAGAGCCATACCAGTCGAAAAAGATTCGTGCACACCCTTACCCCACATGGCTTACTAGTAAAAGGCGGTGAAGTAATCGGAACGCGACCACTTTATTTCGCGGTTGCCCTCAGTCGCGGGAAAGCCTCTTAATTATCCGCAAAATCCCCGCACCTGTGCATTGCCAGAAACATAGCGTATAGCAGTGATCATTCCTGAGGTCGCAAATCTGTGGATTTTTTACTCAGAGTTCCAGCTCATTTGTTCCATGTTGTGAGGCGAACTTACAAACCTAATATGTCCGTTTGTTGTGCAACTAACTGCTTCACTGGCCTCGGCCTCCTGCGCGTTATCAACTGCGATTATACGATGCAGACACGAAGCGCTGAGTTTTGGAATTTCGTAACCGGCAGAACACGATAGTGACATCTCGCGCACTTTTCTTTTTCCTTCGTAATTCTTAATTTCTTTTGTCCTATGTTTGAAAGAAAAAAATGCATAGAAAATGTAAAACCGTGACCCCAGGGGGGCATCGAACCACTGGTACGTGCAGTTTTCAGCCTCCATCGTCAGTGAAATTTAAAGTGGGCCCCGCAGGCATGAGCAAGAAAGCTCATCACCAGAGCATTTCTTTTTTCTCAGATTGCTCGCTTCGGTTTATTCGTCCCGCTCCGCTCGCCTCGGCTGCACCCCGCTGCGGACACCCCGCGGGCTCGAGGTTTTTCCGAGGTTTTGATTTGCATCCGCCTCCATATAAATCCCTGCCAAGCATCGGTACTTGGCAAACACAAACTTACTACTGATAATATAGCACAAAAACATACAAATACATAGATTGTAGTCATCCTCATGAAGCCACCGGTATCCCGGGAAAACGATCACAGACCATTTGTTTGCGAGCATTGTCACAAAGGGTTCCATAGACTCGAACACAAGAAGCGGCACATTAAAACGCACACCGGTGAAAAACCACACCGATGCACGTTTCCCGGGTGTGGGAAGTCATTTTCAAGAAGTGATGAGTTGAAGAGGCATCTTAGAACACACGCGGGTACGTCTCAGAGAAAGACGAGGAAGAGCAGGCGTGTGGAGAAGAGCTTAAGAGACCACAGAAGCCCGATGAAGATACTGCCGCCACCGCAGGTATCAAATCCTGTATCGGTGAGCAATATGCCAGTTATGCAAACGGTGCCCAGTGTAGCAGTAGTGCCCAGTGTCGTGCCTAGTATGGCAGCAATGCTCCCTACACCGGCCTCTTCTAGGCCGGTCAGTGCTCAGAGCAGTGCAGTGTCGTTGCCTTCGCTGGCGAAGCTGGCAGCAGAGCAGCCACCGCTCCCTACAGATGAAAAGATCAAACTGCCACCAGTGAGCAACATGCTCAGGCAGATTGATGTGTTCAACACTTTCAAATAGTCATTGCCCATTGGCTATCGCCATCGGGCATCATTTTACATAGTAGCATGTCGTGATTTACGAATAGATTATACCACCAACTAAATGACAACAAGACGAGCCCAAGGGCGTAACCAAGGCAGAAGAGGCACAGGAAAGAGCCAAGATGGACAGCAACGTGACGCAGTCGTTCTCACAGATGAACCTAGAACGGCCCTCCTTGGGCCGTCGTAAGTCCACGCTTATATTTGACGATGAAGAAGAGATGGGTTACACGAACCACGAGGAGCATGGGAAAGCAATGGACTCGGATTCTTCGAGCTCTAGCGAGTCACTGAGATCTGGATTGGTACCCGTGGAAATTACTTGGAAGCAGGGTGGGGAGAAAGTTTACGTGACGGGTTCCTTCACTGGTTGGAGGAAGATGATTGCATTATCGCCCGTTCCAGGACAACCAGGAGTGATGCACGTCAAATTGCAGTTGCCCGTGGGTACGCACCGATTCCGGTTCATTGTTGACAATGAGCTTCGGTTCAGCGATTACTTGCCGACCGCCACGGATCAGATGGGCAATTTTGTCAACTATCTCGAGGTAGGTCGCAAAGAGGACCGGCTGAGCGCCAGGTCGCGAATTGCCATGGAAATTGAAAATGAACCTGATGAGATTGGAGACGGGTTTACTAGATTTCGCACAGAGCAGCCATCGAAGCCGCATGTCGAGTATACACAGGACATCCCCGCTGTCTTCACCGACCCCTCTGTGATGGAACAGTATTATCTAACTTTGGATCAGCAACAGCACAATCATCAGAATATGGCGTGGCTGACACCACCTGCGCTGCCACCCCATCTTGAAGACGTGCCGTTGAACAGCTACAGTGGTATGCGTGGGGAAAACGAGAACAATTCTGGCGCATTACCGATCCCCAATCATGTTGTCTTGAATCACTTAGCTACAAGCAGTATCAAACATAATACATTGTGTGTGGCGTCAATTGTTCGGTACAAGAGGAAGTACGTGACACAGATATTGTATGCGCCGCTGCAGTGAGAGTAATTGAATGATCAATAGGGAAGATTGACATCATTTTCGATAGTAATAGTACATAGAGTTCACAGTTGCAATAATTTTTGAAATTAAACATAAACATGTATAATAGTTTTTTTTATCTACTCTTCAAAAGGTTAAAGTCGTATTCCATAAGTCGTCGGAACAATTCAAGCCCAAATAGTCTGGTTGAAACAGTGCGACAGAGATTATCTCTAAAAAAGATCAACTTCCTGGGATATTTCCAGTTATGTTTAGCCAAATTAAACCGCTATTAAATTACTAGAAAGTAAGGTTAAATTGGGGGGGAGGAGTGTCAAAGGCACCAATGAGACATTGTAATATTTCCTATATATTTTGGTCGGTGTCAAACAAATACAAACATTGCCTCATGGCTCTGCATGCATTGAAGAAAAGTACAATTAGTACAATTATTGTTTGAAATCTATCCGAGCTCATAATTATCTCTTCCTTTCCTTATACTACAGTTGTGTGCTATCGTTCATCGAATTAACCTTGAGTGCATAATAACTTGCGCAAGAGAAAAAGTCAAATAAAGATCCTGCTGCCCAAATGGATGAGCCTTGAATTTGCCTTTTTCTTATTAAAAAAAATTAATGGATACTAAATACCAGGTTTAGTTTAATTCTCGTCATTTTTCATATCTTTTATTATGTCATTACACTTTTCAAGATATATTTATTTGCCATTCACTAACAAGTCGTGCTAGCTTCAAATGTTTGATATTTTTAAAGCTAAGGACTATGGATAAACTCAATCATTCATGTAGCTATGCGTAGCATTTTTACACTCCTCTAATTGGTAGGTTCTGCTTTTCTGCTGGGGTTTCGATACCAGCGCGCTTAAGTAAAAGTGATCGGCTTGAGAAGCTGAGTAAGCACGTGAAGGCTTTGACAAGGAGGAGAAATATGTTGCCTTTATTATCCCTGCTATCCCACCAGCATCAACGAACTCCGTCGATCCTCTGCCGACCTTCCGGAATACCTTAACTGCGTTACCAAAGCAAAAACATTTGCAGCGGACGTACATAAAGGGATGCAGTACTTCTGGAATTTAGACTGGTAAAGGGCCGGAAAGGATCAGATCGCGGCACAAATACGGAACACAACGGTAAAGCATATCATGAGCATGCCTGACAACCGTAAGAAAACGGCATTAGTAACTGGAGCATCTTCTGGTATTGGCTTTGAGATTGCCAGGGAATTAGCGAGGAATGGATACAAAGTTTTCGCCTGTGCTAGAAGGGTGGATCCCATGGAGGCGCTTGTACAAGAATTCTCTGAGGACGTGATCGTGTTAGTGAGATTGGATATTTCCCAGCCAAGTGAGATCACCAAATTATCTCAACAGCTAGAATCACAATTGGAAAACGGAAAATTGGATGTATTATACAATAATGCCGGCCAACCATGCACGGCCGCAGCAGTCGATGTAACTAATGATGCAATGGAACAGTGCTTTAAAGTGAATGTATTTGGCCACGTAAATATGTGTCGCGAATTTAGCAAGTACGTGGTGAATGCAAAAGGCACAATTGTGTTTACAGGATCCGTTGCAGGGGAGTTGTTGTTCCCATTCGGCAGTATCTACTGTGCTACGAAGGCAGCCATTCACCAGTATGCAAGAGTGTTGCATTTTGAATTGAAACCATTTGGTGTCAGAGTTATCAATGCCGTAACGGGCGTCGTCAATACCCCTATCGGTGTAGAGGTTTCTTTGCCTAGCGGTTCTATGTTCAATACTAAAGGAAGTGCTCAATGCTTCGAAGGCTTCTTAAAAAAACAAACCGAAATGGTGCATGACGGAATGCCCGCTACAGTTTATGCGCAGAAGTTAGTGGCTGATATTCAGAGTGATTGTGACCCTGTCGATGTTTATAGGGGCAAAATGGCAACAATTGGATCAATCTTAGCACTAATTGTCCCATATGGATTGTTAGAATACGCAATCCGCAAAATACTGAATTTGGACAAACTGTTTGCCATTTTGAAGAAAAACAATGAAGAAATTAAGTCCGATTGATGTTGTTCAATCAGTCTGCAAGTATGTAGATAGTAGAATTCATTTGGTGTGGTAAGCGTGTCGAATTTGAAGTTACAGTTTGCCATTGTTATAAAATCCCTTCAGTGCCGTACATCGCTATTCGAGCACCAAATTCCCAACGCTGACAAGTTTATCGGAGCGCGGGAGCAGCTTCTTTCAAGAAAATTACATAAAAAAAAATCAGTCAACTATCATATCAATAATCCTCCCGGGGTCGACATGTTCCTCTGGTTGATGCTTGCTTTAACTTAGATGCAAGCTCGAAAGTGTTCGCACGGATAGATACCGATGGCAATGAAAATTGGCCGTAATAAGATCATTGTAGTCACAAAGTACGAACTGTTACCCTGTGTTCACACCCTCACCAACGCGTATAATGAATGGCATTCATGCTTACTGAGCGGTGAAAGTGCAGAGCTTGGAACCCATCGATCAAAGTTTGTAGTGTCCTAACTGGCCATCACTTAAGCCAATTCGCCCTTGTTACTAGTGCATTAGTGAGGATGGTGGAGTTGAATATCGACTTTGACGTATTCAAAAAAAGACTTTTGAAACTTCATGCACAATACAAAACCTATGAGAATTCACCGGACACTCTACTGTTTGTGTTGGGTTCTTCGAACACGGAAAATCCATACCAAAAGACCAGCATTCTGCACAATTGGCTACTAAGCTATGAGTTTCCTAGCACCGTCATCGCTTTTCTTCCTGATAAGGTGGTGATCATTACCAGTGCAGCAAAAGCTAAGCACCTAGAGAAAGCAGTTGAAATGTTTGCTCAAGAGGAGGTTAAGCTGGAACTTTGGCAAAGGAATAGCAAGGAACCGGAGCACAATAAGAAACTTTTTGAGGATATAATCGAAGCAATCCAGAAAGCAGGGAAAGTTGTAGGTGCTCCAGAGAAAAACGTGTATCAAGGAAAGTTTATGTTGGAATGGACGCCACTCTGGGAAGAAGCAGTGAAAAAATATGAGCTCAAAGTTGTCGATGTGTCGGCAGGCTTGTCTAGAACGTGGGAAGTAAAAGACATGAACGAGCAAGCCTTATTGTCAGTCGCAGGCAAGAGCTCTGACAAGTTTATGGATTATTTGGCCGATGAAATGGTTCGTGCCGTCGATGAAGAATTGAGGATAACTAATGCCAAACTGTCGGACAAAATTGAAAATAAGATTGATGACGATAATTTTTTGAAAAGAATCACGCCTGAGGTTTCCAAATTGTGTCCGAAAGGACACTCCTTCAATATCGATTTATTGGACTGGACGTATTCTCCTATCATTCAATCAGGTAGTAAGTTTGATTTAAGGGTTTCAGCAAGGTCGTCAAACGACCAACTTGTTGGTAACGGCTGCATTTTAGCGTCTTGCGGTATCCGTTACAATAATTACTGTTCCAATGTTACGAGAACATTTCTCATTGATCCTTCTGAAGAAATGATTCGTAATTATGCGTTCGTATTGGATCTGCAAAAAGAGATCATCACCAATAAGTTAAAAGTGGGATCTACACCAAAAGCAATATACGATTCAGTCAACGAATTCGTTCAGAAAGTGAGGCCAGACTTAGCTAGCAATTTAACTAAAAACCTGGGCTCCATCATGGGCTTGGAATTCAGAGACTCATCGTTTGTTTTGAACTCAAAAAATGACACTCGTAAGGTTCAAGCGGGCGACTGCTTCAATATATCTTTCGGTTTCAGTAATTTGAAAGACACCAAGACAGGCAAGAGCTATGCTTTACAGTTATCTGATACAGTGTTGCTACCATCTCAGGAATCTGTTGAACCCCAGTATTTAACCAACTGCGCCAGATCTACTTCCCAAATTTCATTTTATTTCAATAACGAGGAGGAAGAAAACGAATCAAAAAAATCCAAGAAATCTGCAAAACCGGAGCCAAACTCCAAAATTTTAAAGACGAAGTTGCGTGGCGAAGCCCGTGGAGACTCTCAAGAAAATCAAAAGGAACAAATTCGTAAAGAAAATCAAAGAAAGCTTCACGAAAAATTACAAAAAAATGGCTTATTGAGATTCAGTGCTGCTGATGCTAATGGCTCCGGTACAGAACAACGCCAGTATTTCAAAAAGTACGAATCCTATGTTCGGGATTCCCAGATTCCAACAAATGTGCGTGATCTGAGAGTCCATGTTGATTGGAAATCGCAAACTATCATTTTACCAATTTACGGCAGGCCGGTCCCATTTCATATTAATTCATATAAAAATGGTTCGAAGAATGAGGAGGGTGAATACACGTATCTACGTTTGAATTTTCATTCACCTGGCGCAGGTGGAATCTCCAAAAAGACTGAAGAATTACCTTACGAGGAATCTCCTGATAATCAATTTGTTCGATCTATCACTCTCAGATCAAAAGATGGTGATCGTATGAGCGACGTATTCAAACAAATTACTGACTTGAAGAAAGATTCAACGAAGCGCGAACAGGAGCGCAAGCTGTTGGCGGATGTAGTGCGCCAGGATAAACTGATTGAAAATAAATTTGGCAGAACCAAAAGACTCGATCAGATTTTCGTTAGACCCAGCCCAGATGCAAAGCGTGTTCCTAGCACTGTTTACATCCATGAGAATGGTATCAGATACCAATCTCCTTTGCGTTCTGATAGTAGAATAGATATCCTATTCTCCAACATAAAAAACCTGATATTTCAGTCATGTAAAGGTGAGTTGATTGTCATCATTCACATCCACCTGAAGAATCCTATTTTAATGGGCAAGAAGAAGATACAGGATGTTCAGTTCTACCGTGACGCATCGGATATGTCGGTTGACGAAACTGGCACAGGTAGACGATCGCAATTCAGGCGTTACGGTGATGAGGATGAATTGGAACAAGAGCAGGAAGAAAGAAGGAAACGCGCAGCGTTGGACAAAGAGTTTAAGTACTTCGCAGATGCAATTGCTGAAGCCTCGAATGGCTTATTGACTGTGGAGAGCACATTTAGAGATCTAGGATTTCAAGGTGTACCAAATAGGTCAGCTGTTTTTTGTATGCCAACGACCGACTGTTTGGTGCAATTGGTCGAGCCACCTTTTCTGGTTATTAATTTGGAAGAGGTCGAGATCTGCATTTTGGAGAGAGTGCAATTTGGTTTAAAAAATTTTGATATGGTCTTTGTGTACAAGGACTTCAATAAACCTGTCACACATATTAATACGGTCCCCATAGAATCACTGGACTTCTTGAAACAATGGTTGACTGATATGGACATTCCATATACCGTCTCGTCTATTAATCTAAATTGGAGCACAATCATGAAATCGCTACAGGAAGATCCACACCAGTTTTTCTTAGATGGTGGCTGGAGTTTCTTGGCTATGGGCTCTGATGATGAAGCTTCTGACGAGAGCGAAGAAGAGGTTAGTGAATATGAAGCCTCTGAAGACGATCCAAGTGATGAAAGTGCATTTTCTGATGAGGATGCCTACTCAGAAGGCGAGGCAGAATTCAGCGAGGACGGCAGTGAAGAAGCCAGCGGAGAAGATGAGAGCGAGGACGGCGAAGACTGGGATGAGTTAGAAAAGAAAGCTGCTAAAGCAGACCGTGTTGCCACTTTCAAAGAATAGCCAAGAACAAAGCAGTTGTATATTAATCTGTGTAATTATCATGTAATTTTTGTTGGCTTTTTAATGAGTTTTCTTGAAATAGTTTGATCGCTAGTGTACACACCATTTTGCTCAAGTTTCACTGATCTTGAAAACACAGCATCATTTCGAATATGCAACAAATTTTGTGTTCCGCCATACGTTTGTCATATACCAGTAGCACATAATTTTAATTGAATCATAAATTGACATGAAATCCAATAACTTATTTCGAAACAGTTATCTAAAACTGTCAGCAGAAAAAAAAAATACTCTCACATCTCATCTTATACTAATATTATAACGATTATACGTGAATAAGTAAAGTATGTTACAGAATCAATACTTAAGCGGTTATAACTCTATTTTTTTCCAATCCTTCCAGAAGCGTCTTCAAAAAAATAAGCATAGCAATTGGAAACCTTACCCCAAATTCACCAAAGATCCCCTCAAACCTACAGCGATAGAAATAAAGTCTTCAATTTCTATGTGTTCAGAAAAGGCTTGGGGCACCATTAGTCAACATCAAGGTTTGACCATCAGTCGGATTTTCAGAAAAAGAAGCTTTTTCAGTCATCTCTTCAGCAAGTCTCTTGATTGCATCAGACTGTTCCTTCTTCACAGAGATTTCGTAAGGCTTGCTCAAGTCACCCAAGTTATGCAGCCATGAAATTTCTAAAACAAAATCGTACTCGACTAAGTGATAAGAGGTGTACAACAAAGCCACAAAAGCCTCTCTATTGTCGGTTTCAACGAAATAGGTCAGAAGATCTTGGACAACCTTACTGTCGCCAGAAATTGCGGCTGTTTCAATGGCGTCTTTCCACAGTTTTTCTTCTTTCAAAATATCCAAACTTTTAGACCACTTCTTGTTCCTGCGATATAGCAAGGCAGCAATCTTTTTAAAAAAGATAAGTTCGTGGCTTTCCAAACGAGCAGCAAGTGCAAGCTGGTCAAACTTGTCATAAGAGTCAACTGCATCTTGCAATGCCTTGTAATCTTCTTCTTCAATCATCAAGTCATGACAAGCCTGATTCACAACAGAGTTATTCTTGGGGAGTACATTGACCAAAAATGGCTTGATCAAAGGTAGGTTATCTGATTTGGCGAAAAGTTTAACAGTTCTAGGAATATCCAATCTAGGAGTCAAAGCTGCCAATAAATCAACGAGCAGCGAAGGGTGTTCAAGAACATAGAAGTTGATGGCCTTGTAATATATTTCCAAATTGGAAACCTTGACAATGACTTCTTTGAAGTATGAGTGGTCAAAATTTTTAGCAGACTTCTCAATCATAGTTAGCGCAGCATTGTCCCACTCATCGTAGTGAGCAAACAAAAAGACCAATTCATTCCAAAGATGTGCCTCTTCAACAGCTCTGATGACCTTGGGAATATTAATTCTGGACCAGAATAACTTCAAGTGCTCATATGTTTTGCTTGGCTCATACTTGGAGTATAAGATAGCCAACTCAGTAAACATACCCATGTGAGCCCTTTCTAACCCAAGACCTGCTTCGAACAAAGAAATGACTTCGTCGAAATAGCCGTTCGATTCATACTTCTCAACTAGCTCGTTCAACTCTTCTGCATGCACAATTAAGTTGAGGCCACAGATTTGAGCCAATCTGAACTCTTTTTTATCAATACAAGCATCGTTGACTAACTTCCAGACTCTTATGTTAGAAGCTTTTCTCGCCGTATCAACAGCAGCTTGATAGTCATCAAGGTAAACCAGAGTAGATGCAAGTTTTGAGTAGTTGGAGACACTTGCATAGCATAATTTCGCGGCTTTGTAGTTTTGAATTTCCATCAATTTATCCCCAACCTCTTCCAGGTCTGCAACGTTAGGACCAGACAGCAAATTCTCAATTTCGTGAACTTTGCCCAAGCCAGCGTATGCCAGGATCAAACAACCGTCAATTTTTGGCTCTTTCAAAGTTTTCCTAGCCATAGTCAAGTATGGCAACAATTCTTCATAATTCCCCTCTTTCTCTGCAATTTCAATGACATTCTCGTAATTGGATGGGTCCTCGGCCTTGATATACGAATCGATGGCACTTGGGATACGCAAAGCATCCAATTGGGCAGTACCCAATTGTGACCACAGGCTCGGGGTGTTGATTTTTTCAACATAAGTTTGGGCTCTGTCGAGGTTCATGATGTCTTCAATCAAAACCTTCAAAGCCTTATCATACATTTCGTGTTTGTCATAAATCTCGAAAGCCTCTTCAGTCAACCCATGAGAAATACACAGTGGCGCAATTTCATTAGCATCATAGTTTTCCAACTTTTCAATGTATGAAGAAACCTTACTTGGCTCATACTTGATAGCTGACAGCAACAGCAATCCCTGCAATGCGACGTTGTCACTAAAAGACGAAGGTTCCAAGATAATCTTCTCCAGAAGTTCAATTAATTCAATTTTCAAGCCGTTAGACATAAACGCCTGCACAGTCAAAGACACTGGTTCAGGGTCAGTCAATTCGGGAATACCAACAGAAATAACTGCTTCAATTAGCTGCTGTCTGTGAGAATTTTCAGCATTCAAAACTGAATTCCACAATTCCGGATCAGAACGCTTTAACAAGTATCTTGCCTGGTATTTGTACATGCTGTTTTCATTAGTAATTCTAATCAAATCCTCATCATTAGAGCCTTTGTCGTAAGCGATATAGGCTAGATAAGGATCTCTCTTTTCACAGTAGTGACCCACATCTAAGGTATCGTACTGGTCATTTTCCTTCAAAAACTTCTCAGGAGCATTATTAGAATCGATGTAGATCTTAGCCAGTGCATTATAAACGCCTTGTTCTTGTGCTCCTTGGGCCAAGGTCTGCTCCAGAAATGGCAACAATAATTTCAATCTATTTCTTTTTTCTACCTCCTCTGTTAACTCTTGAACGGAAATTTGACCTAAAACTGATTGCAGTAAGCCTTTAATGAAATTTTCATCACAATCGACATCCAGTAAAGCGCCGACAACTTGAGGAGTTCTCGATGGATTAACTTGTTGCACATAGGCCTCGATGAACTTCATATTGTGAGTTTTGTATAAATAGAGAATCAACTCGTGTGTGAAATTGAAACGATCACATACAACAATCAATGGGATCTGGTCCTCTAACTGAGCATTTTTCAAAAAGTTCTTAACCTTCTCAGGATCATAAACGTTATTATCCCTGACGATTCTTTCAATTTCCTTGAATTGGTGCAATTTCGCTGCGCACTCAATGTACTTATAAACAACGTCTTTGTCTTCGGTCAGATTGACAAAAGACGCCAGATAATAATACAATCCCTCAGTCGCCCTATATTCTTCAAACAACTTAATCAAAACTGAAGAGCCAATCAAATCCGAAAATTTTGTTGCTACTTGGACCACAATTTGAACATTGCTTTGTATATTACTTTCCATCAAAGTTCTCAAACATGCTAATGATTGTTCCACGTTCAACTTACCGAAATAAGCGACTAACCAGTCTACAGGCAGAGCATTAGTATGAACAATACATCTTTTGATGTCCTTGATATCAGTGTAATTTTCAAGGGCTCTTTGGTACAGGCCCGCCTTTTCAGACAATGATGCAATCGTAGGCTTGTCGTAGTGTGAGAAGATGTTGTTACCCAAGATTGCATCTGCCACTTGGGGCGCATGCATTAAATTGACCTCCAAGACACGAGTTTGCAAGTGACCTTGGTTGGGAGTATCCCCCTTGAGAGCGTCCAACAATAATGAAGTACCTTGTTGAACGTGATTTTGCGAAAAGAACAAGTCAGCAATTTTTTCAATCTCCAACTGAGATGCAGTGTCCTGATTTTGCAACAACGAGATAGCGAATTCAGCAGCTCTGTCTGGAGAAGAACGAATCAATGAGGAAATCAACACCAGAAAGTTAGGCTGAAAGCCGGTCTTCTGGCAATATGCGGTGATTTTATCAAACTGCTGCAACTCAGCAAGGCAAGACACGACTTTGGCGTGCGTCCCAGCTCTCAAATAACAGGCTAGTGCTAAAGTGGTATCAAATGGTTTCACAATGTCACCTAACGCTTCAGAGCATTCCAGTTTGTCCTCCTTGAGCCATTTTTCAAACAACTGTTTCCTGTCCTGCTGCAAAACTGGTCTCGCCAACTCAATAGTTTCGTCTTTGTTTAGCTTACCTTTGTCTAATAGAGTAGAAAAATACAGCAAGATCGGAGAAATGGCACCAGGTGCGGCTTGAACATTTTTCAATCTATTGATAGTGTTCTGATTCCTTAATTGCTGAGAAGAGGCTGCGACTTTAGCTGCACCCTGAAAATCACCTTGAGACAGAAGAGAATCGAATTGCTTTTGAAATAAGTTGTCAGCACCTGGGAGACCGCCTCTGGATGCCACGGTTAGAGCTAAGGAAACATTGGACAACTTATTCAGGATGTAGGGCACTATTTGTGAAGTTGCAATTTCGACGGCAAGAACTTGTCCCTTCTTGTTAATACAACTAATACCGTTCTTATGATCATAGGAAGTAGCTGTAAAAACGGATTCCGCAGTGATACGGTTAACAAACAAGTTGGTGCCTGTTTCCAACTCGTACAAGTGAATAAAGCCGTACTTGGTCAACAGGTAAACGACACCATATTTCTCTGAAACTTGGACAGATATGGGGAAATCATTAACCGCATCTGGTGGGAAAAATATGTCGACATTTTTCTTCTGGTAAGTGACAGGCAAAGAACTATCGTGCTCAATTTCAATAATTCTGAGTTCACCTGTACCGGTCTGCACATTTCTGTTACCGGTGACAAACACTTGGACTGGAGATACGTTACCATCCAAGAGAATGTGTGCGAAGATTGCCACATGCCCGTCAATCGCTTGTGAGACGTTGCGTTGCTTGGAATAAAGCTGTATTTTACCAGCTATGCGACCATTTTCTTGCAGGATACCCACGACAGCAAACCAATCTTCGTTCTTGTTGGTCACGATGTTTATGATTTGAGTATTGTTGAGACTTGCGTGCCTTAGTGTGAGCAGCTGCGGTTTCGCGCTGACGTTGCCGTCAAAAACGTGAGAAACCAGGATAGATCTGGCGGTCACAAGACCCAAGGCCTTGTCGTTAAGCCACTTCCAAAATAGGACAGGCTCGTCGAGCGTGAATGATTTGAGCTTGGACTTAGTCTCGAGATTGAAGATCTGCACAATAGTACCGTTCGCCCTGACGGAGATCACCATTTGCGAAGGATGCATAATGGCCGAATCACCGCCCATATTTTTCCGAATGACATTGTTGTTGTTTGCTAGATCGACAATAGCGACGGAGTTGGCCCCGTCTTGAGTTTCTCTGACGGTGACATAGTGGTCCGATTCGAAAGTAGTCGATCTGAAGTCGAGGGATTGAGGGGAGATACCCAGCGAGGTCAAATCGGCCAATTCAGTGAATTCAATGGGTAGGTCGCTCATAACGCGTAGAGTAATGAAGGCAACTTAACGGAGTGGTGGAATTTCTTCGAGGGAATAGGGTGGAGGAGGTTGGAGCGCGATCAAAGTCAAGTCAAGTGAAAAGAACAAAAAAATAAAACAAAAAGAGAGAAAGAGGAAAGCGAAAACTGCAGCTTCAGCAAGGGGTATACAGCTCAATCCAATTTCGTTATGGCGGAATTTCTTCTTGTCTTGTTCAATCCCTTTTCCTTCAAAGAACAGGTTGACTGAAGATGAACGTGTCTTGTCAAGGTTTGTTTCGAACGGACAACCTTCTGGATCCTTTTTCCCGAGCAACTTTATCGCGTCTAACGGAAAAGCTTCAAATTCGGGTAATGTTAGATGGCTTAGGCCAATTGTGCTACCATTTTAAAGCACATGACCATGAACACGTACACCGTTCTCCTTTTTTTCCCTTTTACAAAAGTAGGGACATAAGTTGACAAACTCAACCTGAGGTAACGACATTTGCGAATATTATGTAGACAACTGCATGTAATATACACGTGACCTAATTCACGTGCTCCAAAATTCCCCACATTTAAAACCCACTCTAGCACAGCGCAGATTGTCGGTGTTAAGTTCGCTTCCCCGCCGTATCTCTCCTGGACGAACGGCCTATCGTCGTGAGGTAGAGGTGGAAAACAGCATGGAGGAGTTCACAGGGGCTATGACGGCGGCTATGGCACGCTTTCATGGGAATAAGTGGGGTAAAGTATCCTCATGGCGGCTATGATAGCAGAAAAGACAGCCATGCGAAACATATAAAAGGGGGCGGGGGGTGAAGTCAGTGGCGTTGAGGCGTGTTCTTGCGTTCTTCCGTTCTTAAGAAAGTAGAAGATTTAAAGTTTACATCCAAAAGTAAATATAATTATATCAAAGAAGAAGTCTTAACTTTGCAAATTATTTACGGATTGGTATGACAAGAAGTTCAACTGTGGACGCAGCGAGCGTCACTTTGCAGCCACAAAAACTGATTCAAGGAGAGAGGTCTAGGGCGAAAATCGATGTGGATCAAATCAATGTATTTTTGGAGTCGTCTCCCGAAAGGCGCGATCAGGCCCAGGCGCTTATGACAGAGCTTGTTAATGACCCTGTCTTAAAGACGGACAGTTCGTATTATGGTAGGTCGAAGCGTGAAGAAAGGGAAGATACAGCACGGAAAATTGTACGTTTGGCCCTTTACATGGAACACGACATCAAAACGGCTCGCAAACATTTTAAGGGTACAGACCTTGTTGAAGAATTGCAGAGGTCTGAAGGTGAGGATTTGAGGAATGAAAGCGATTTAGTTCCACTTACTAATGCAGATGTGGCAATATTCGACAGACGTCTGTCTCTGCTTCACAACATGGACCCACAGGTCGGCACACGTCTTGGCGTGCACTTGGGTCTATTCGGAAACTGCATTAAAGGCAACGGCACCAACGAGCAGATTCGCTATTGGATGCATGAGAGAGGTGCTACATTTGTGAAAGGCATATACGGTTGTTTTGGCATGACTGAGCTTGGCCATGGGTCAAATGTCGCTCAGTTGCAAACAACTGCTACCTACAATTCTGAGAGCGACACTTTTACCATCAACACTCCGAATTTGCCAGCAACTAAATTTTGGATCGGAGGTGCTGCACACTCGGCCACTCACTGTGCTGTATACGCTCGTTTGATTGTAGATGGTAAGGACTATGGCGTCAAGACGTTCGTGGTGCCGCTTAGAAACCCTGAGACTCATCAACTGTTGGCCAACGTTGTGATTGGTGACATTGGGCAGAAAATGGGCCGCAATGGCATAGATAATGGTTGGATTCAGTTTCATAATCACGTTATTCCTAGAGAGTATATGTTGAGCAGGTTTACGAAGGTGTTTCCTCCGAAATCTAAGGGTGGTAAGGCCACCGTGAAAACGCAACCTCAGTTAGACCAGATCTCTGGCTATTCTGCGCTGCTTAGTGGAAGGGTCAACATGGTTATGGACTCATTCCGTTTTGGCTCTAGATTTGCCATAATAGCCGCCAGGTACGCCGTGGGAAGACAGCAATTTGGCCCACGAGGTCATCCAGAAACACAATTAATCGATTATCCATTGCATCAGTATCGTGTCCTCCCTCAAATAACTGTGCCGTATTTGGTTTCTCCTGTCGCTTTCAAGCTATTGGATACCTACTATTCCACTTTAGATGAGTTGTACAGGGTCTCATCTCCAGCTACATTTGACAAAGCAGGACTGGTCGTCGTTAGCAAGAAACTAAAGAATCTTTTCATTGACAGTGCCAGTTTGAAGGCTACGAACACTTGGCTAGTAGCTGATTTAATTGACCAACTAAGACAAGCCTGTGGAGGTCAAGGTTACTCAAGTTATAATGCTTTTGGCAAAGGTTATGACGACTGGGTCGTCCAGTGTACTTGGGAAGGTGATAACAATATCCTATCTTTGTCCAGTGCGAAATCCATCCTGAAGAAGTTTGCTGCTTCGAGGCGCGATGGCAATTTTGACGCAAGTTTAGATGCAGAATCATTCAGTTATTTGGAGCCTGGTTTCATTCATGGTGTACTAAAGACCGGCCAAAATGCAAAAATTGCCCTGGAACAATTGCCAGACTACACTAGAGTCTGGGCTGTAGCCCTAGTGAGATTCTTGGATCATATTGCTCGCTTAGTCGACTCAACCAGGGACTTGGACAGTGTGGCTAAGCTGTTGGTGCTCGTTTCTAAATTTCATGCCCTCCACTCTATGTTGAAAGCATATTACGATAAGTTAAACTCACCAAAGGATTCTCATGTCAGTGATGATGCTTCCAAGGATGCATTGTGGGACGTTTATAAGTTATTCTCGCTATACTTTATCGACAAGCATTCTGGTGAGTTTCAACAAATCAAAGTGTTTACTCCCGAAGAAATTTCTCATACCGTCCAGCCCCAATTGCTCAATCTGTTGCCCAAGGTGAGAAAGTCAATCATTCCTTTAACCGATGCTTTTAAAATGCCAGATGGTATGGTTAACGCTCCCATTGGCTATTTCGATGGAGACATTTATCACAACTACTTTGATGAAATTACCAAACAAAACCCAACAGAAGTCGATGGCGCCGGTGTCCCACCCTACTACGGATTGCTGACTGACTTATTGAATAGAGGCTGGGAATTTGATCACGCTCTCGGCGGATCTGCCAGATCCAGCGTCTTGAAAAAACTGGGCAAATAAAACATTTCAACTTTATACGTTCGATATATATAACTCACGACATATCATAAAAACAATAAAACCACTAGCAGGGCTAGTGAAAATTAGTGTCGTTTACTTAAACACTTTCTTGAGGCCAGACCAGCCGTTAGAAAGCTTCTCACGAGGCACGTGACTAGATACACCCGCGGCAGGTGCAGATATAGCGCTCTTAGTTTTCAATGTCGCCAAGGTTTTTTCCAATTCGGTGATCTTGTCTTGAAGTTTCAGATTTTCACTCATCACTTCCGCATTACGCTTAATGGTTCTGTTTAAATCCTGTCTAATGTCGCTTGGTAGCAGCCCATCATCAGGTGAAGGTGAAGTTTGTTTTCTATCCCGTTCTTCCAATTGTCTTTTCAAATCGAGGATAGTAGATTTCATGTCATTATTTTCATCATTTAAAGTTTCAATCCTGAGCCGATTCTTAATCAACTCATTGGCAATATCAACGTGTTCTCTGTTCAGCAAAGTATAACCATGCTCCAATTTGCGAACCTCTTTCTGCAATTGCTGGTTCTTGATTCTTATGGACTCGTACTGAGCCTCTTTCTGCTGCTCGATCTCATGTATCTCATCGTATTCTGAAGTATACCTCCGTAGGGAAATGGGCGTTATGTGCACGTCGTTCATTGCGTCCCACACGAATTGATCTATATCATATTCGTCATCTTGAATGTCAGCTCGTTTTGATGAGGAACTGGTAGACGTTATTTCTCTCTTCAAAACGGACTCGTTGTCATTATCTTCATTTTTGCCATTGTTCCTCTGTTCTACATGTGTTTTCAGATAGTAATAAAATAACTCATCTTTCAAAAAATCGAGCAGTCTATCAAACTGCAGATCAAGCAGGTTGTCGATGTTTTTAAGCATTAAATTGACAGCAAATTTGAGGAAAGATTCGACACCCTCGACGAAGACAATATCGTAGATACGCAGCACAAATCCTAACGGAAACTTATAGGCAAAAAAAGTAAGGAACCATTGGGTTGCATACATGGAAGAGCGTACGCCTTGTCTAGTCAGATGATTGTACAATTGCGGGGAGTGTTCTTCAAGCAATCTATCAAATTGGTAGAGCATCAACATTAGCCCAGGCATTTCCGGCAAGTACATATTTCTTAGACCATAGTTCTTCATTAATCTGACTAGAAGACCAAACGCCTCTGCCTCCGTCTCTGTGTTGAGCAAAAGCGGAGTCACAAGGAAAGCCATTCCCTGAGTATACCCCACATCGGGATCAAACACGGAATACACTTTAATAACATTGAAAAGGCTTTCAAATTTTCTCTCTGGAATGAATTTAGTTCGCTTCATGTCTCTACGGATGCTACTTTCGTGTGGAGAAGCAGTGTCCCGAAGCGTTTGGTAAATATCCTCAAATTCTACAGATTTGGAATTAGCAATTAACTGCCATATAATGCCGCGAACTTGTTCGGGTATACCTTCTGTTATTTTTTTTTCTAGTATCTCAGGATTACCAGCAACGGAAGGGAAATCATTAACAACTTGTGTCCAAAACGACCAATCAGTTTTTAATAAGTTTAATTCATCATCACCCAGATCAGACTCCTTTTCTGGCGTTGCTTGAGCACCTTCGAATTTACCACCAGGAGTTAACGGAGTACCAGGAAGACTCTCAAGGAAAGTTGAGAACGAAGACTTTAGAGCGCTTTGGCCTTTTTCGATGTTTTCTCGGGAAACCTCATCCTCAGTTTGGTAGTATTGCGTTGTTTCACGGAATCTGTTGGCAATCAAGTTAATTTCGGCAGCAGACTCTAATCTTTTAGCTCTGTTGATTGGTGGTGGTTTTGGCTCGTTATCATGGGCCCGTGTAAGTGATAAGTTCTTCCTGAACTCTTCCGACTGCATTTCTTGCTCTAAGGGTGGAGGGACTTGATAGCGCCTCATAGATGTCCCCCTCGCAGGCAATGGCGGAGATATTGGAGACTGTGTTTCTGGTCTCATGGTCTTAGGGCTAATATGAGAATTTCCGCTCCGTGCGACGGAAGGATCCAAATTTTGGGTGGGTGTATTTAATTGATTCTCCTCATCATCGTTTCTACTCGACTCTTTGGATTTCGTTAACCTCACAGGCGTTGCAAGGGATTCTCTGTTATCTTCAGTAGGCTCGTTCAAATCCACATCTGTCATTTCCGAAGAAGTAGGATCAGTCGCTTCAGTCCGTGGTGGTCCGAAGGATTTTGGCGGTGCTGTTTGCAATGGCTCACTGGAGACTACACTCCTATTGGACGATCTTTGCGAAGTTCTATGGAAAGACCTCAGACCTGGTACTTCATCTTCTTCCTCATCGGCTGAGTTCCCCTCATAACTGGCTCTGAGAGGAGTGATCTGATTAGAGTGAGAAGAAAAAACACTTTGCCCAGAACGAGCAGGCAGAGGTGGTTTGTTTGGCTGCTTGATTTCTTGTAAGTTCCCGCTCTTTGTCACAGGTAGATCCATCGGTATGGGCGGCAATGGACGGGGTGACGTAGGCCTGCTATCCTTTCCAGATTCTCTAGATTCTGTACTCGAAGTCTCTTTTACAGGTGTGGGATTGGAAATTCCACTGACAGGCCTAATGACAGGCCCACTTGCAACAGAGTTTGTTAATGCAACATTAGGAAGTGGTGGCAATGGCCGAGGTGACGAAGATTTCACCGAGTTCGCCACGTGAGAAATATTTAATGGAGTTGTGTCCACTGGTGGTGGTTTAGGACGGGGAGAGGTAGCTCTGATTGGGCGATCATCAGCTTTAAATTCAGCGGCGGATTCAATATTAGGATTGAGAACGTCATGAGTATTTTTAATATCTATGCGGGTTTGACGCTGAGGTGAATTGGGTTGGGAAGTGTTATTTTCTTGGGAAGGTGTCTCCAATACTTCCGACGGACGCAATGTAGTGGTTTCTAACGATGGCGGTTCTGGACGAGGTGAAGTAGTTCTAGTGGGATGGTCCTCCTCTCCAACTTCGGTAGCGGCTCTGAAGTCTGGATCAAGGTCACCGTTAGAATTTGCAATATCCACTTGAGAATTTTGGGGTGGATTTGATTGAGAAGAGCCATATTCTGGGGAAAGCGATTCTGCGACGGGCGTATCCGGCTTGCGAATGCGCAATGGCTGAGTTTCGCCAGGATTAGACTTAGGGACAAGCTCAGAATCTGTTTGCAAAGTATCAGTGACAGGCACAGTATCTGATTGAGAATCTTGAGGAGGATCCAGCAGACTGCTGTCAACTTCATCAGCGAATAATGGCTTAACTTCGGGGGAACTATGAGTACTGACGTCCAAGTTGTGCCCCGGAGCTGGTTCCGGACTCAAAATCTTGAGATTCTCCTGTTTATAGGATTCTTTAGGAGTGACATTATTTTCATGGCTATTCAGCTCTTCGGTTGTAGCGTTCAAATCATCCAACGAATCACCAGTTGCCGGCGGTGCTTCGGAGGCATCATTTGTATCACTTGTATTATTTTGACTCTCGTTATCATTAATAACCTCTGCTGCTCTTTGAGCTTTGGAAGCGGCAGACTTCTTTCCCTTCTTCTTACCCATCTTGAAGTTTAATGAGCTCCTTTGATTGATCTACTGGCAGTTTGTTCAAATCGGTAATTTTCAATATGGCCCTTGAACCATAAAAAAAAAAACTCGACCTTCTGCGTTCATGAAAGGAAAAATCTAAAAAAGCTCTCAGGTATTCTTCAGATACTGACGCTGATGCAGAGCAATGGAAATAATTAATTATTGTTTCCTATACATTTTGCATTAAATTTTACGCGAATAACTTGCCCCTTACAAATCCCTCCGAACCTTGATGCAGAGTAACGGCAATAATTGGATGTTGTTATCTTTACATTCCGAACTAAATACTTAACAGAAACTTGAACTTCCTTACAAACCTTTCAAACCCATCATAGCCAAACTGGAGCCTAATCCCATCAAACGAACGCATAGTTGTCACCAGCAATCGAAGGGGATCGTGACAACACGGATGAAAAACCACAACTCATGTCATCATCGAGGTTCGAAAGAACATCACTCTCTAGATCTCGGGAATCCGGATAGACACAGCCGAGAGTTATTCCTAACTCTGTAATGAGTTTCTCCGTCTCTTGCATAGTTGAAGTCGGAAAGTGAATGCGAACATAGTTTCCAGCCGAAGTCATCGGGAGTGATCCATAACATTCATATATTCGTCGAACGCTCTGTTCCAAGCCCTTGAGCTCGCCTGTATACTGGAGGATCTCCTCTCTCAATACATCGAGAGCTACAGAATTTGCGAAAGCTACGGAGGGCATTGCTTTTTCCATCTCGAAAGAAGGAACTCTAAACTCAACGTAAGAGCCCAGAGATTCTTCGCCATCGCACAACTGTGCCTCTTCCCTGTGGTATTGAATCATTTCGAACATTTGCATGTCCCGAATCAAGCATATGTCCCTCTGAAGCAACTGACCTTTGGTTCTTTCGGAAAGTCTGGGACCTAACTGGCCACCGTTTTGTGGAAGTACCAAGCCATCCAACGAGTTGAAAAAGCAACGCAAAGAAATTGCCATGTTGTTGACAGCTTCATGGGTAAATTTGATGGAAGCAGTAGAGTACATTCTCTGACCTGTGTTCCTTGCGCATAAATTCCAGTTGGTGAATAGTCCGCGAGGCATACCCCTTGGCACTTTCGAACCGGAAGAGAACATGGTAACTCTGCTATTATTAACAAAAGTAGAACCCTGGCTCAATCTTGATTTGATAAATTGATTTGCACAATCAGCAGCCAACTTTGTATTGTGGTGGTAAGACCTGCTGCTTACAGCGCCAGCGCGGAACTTGGGTGGCGCATTTCTTATTGGAACTGGGACTCTAGCTAACCTACCTATCTGACGGGGAAAATGACGCTCAAGAACGCTTCCTAACTCCACATCGATAACTCGGCCCAGCTGTCGCAACTGCTTCTTCGTGAGCTTCGCCCACTGCCTCCAGTTATTCGGTGCCATGGATTATAAACTCAGCTGACGCCACAAGTTAAATGTCTTAACTTTGTTTCTAGAAGTTGTCTACTTTTTTGGAGGTTTAGTCAAACGTGGGTGTTTATAGGATTGAATGAACGTCATTAATAAGAGCCTTTGCAGATGTCACATGACCAAAACAAAGGCCACGGATCAAATAACAAATTCTTTACATCATCGAAGGACCTCGGACTTCTTTACCAACATACAATGAACTGCCTCAGGCTGAACCGTTGGGAGGTGTGTGATCTTCCTCGTCAAACAAAAAGTTATAGACATCGTCCATGGTAGTGGTGTTGAACATAGAGGGCGTAAGACCAAAGGTGGTATTATTTGAATTCTGATCTGCCCACTGTAATCCTTCATTTTCCGACGAATAGTTGTGCACGAGGGGCACCGTGGTGGAGGCTACTGCGAGATCGGGATTAGCCAGACCATTAGGAGTTGGCGCTATAATTTGTGGATGCTGTCCAACAGAAACCTGAGGTGTCCAAGAGGTTTGTGGTAGTACGGGCGAAGTCTGAGGAAGCTGTGAAGGCGCTTGTAAGATTTGCCCTGACAAAGGTGGGAATCTTAGATTAAGCATAGGCGTTCTGTTAGAAAACAATTTCTCCAGATCTGAAAAACTCGCGGCAGATTTCACCGAGGGTGAAAGTGCATTAGACCCAGCAGGAGGTGCTTTAGTTGGATACAATTGCTTAACATCATTTTCACTAGGGCGTGAGTTGGAGTCAACTGTGTGTCGCCCGCAGAGATAGTCCAGGGCGTAGATACATTTTTCGCATGCAACCAGATTGTAGTCTTTCAAACGTTTGAGCAATCTCATAGCTATAGTCACCTGTTCTAAAGCATCCTGCCTGTTGGGTTGATCCGAATAAATATCTGTCGCAGGGACCAATGCTGCGTTAAAAAGGAAAAATGTACAGTACCAAGCAAAGAATGGTGTCATATGATGGTTGTTGATATAGTTGGCAACACTCATGATCGCATTTCGAGCCACATTGGAGAACATTAGTTTGCATTTGTCCAATTCAGAAATCGGTTGCGTTGTCCTCGTAGAATCTGATTGCAAAAACTCTTTGAGCACGTAAATTTGTAACCATTGTCGCTGCCATTTCAAATAAAATCTCATGAAGCACAACCACGGATATTTCTTCAAATAAAAGGAAAGAGCTGGCAGAGGTTCGTCAGCTTGTAAGTAGTTGGGCATTTCTTTTTGGCAGTCATCCATTCTTTGACATGCACGTAAGCTTTTTGACGAAGATAATGTATTATCCATATACCAAACGTTGCAAAAGGTTTTTAACAGTTTCGCTGTTTCTATGCAACCCATATAAATTGAGGGACTCTTCATCCATGTGGCCTCGTTTTCCATGGTGTTAGGCAGTGAGATGCTGATTCTTTCGTCTGAAAATGTGTACTGCAGCGGCCTAGCATCCAACAATGCCAGATAGATCTCATGCGAATAGATGCAACACCAGATTCTACGCCTTCGTTCGGTGGTGACGGCCTCTTGCGTGCTAGCAGGAAGTTCTTTATGTAACCCCAGAGACACTGCCATCCGGAGAGCGTGACCATGATATATGTACGCAGTATTCGGTTTTTGCCTCCACTCTGCATACCTTGACAACAAGTAGAATGCAATAACCAAAGTTAATGAACCGGATTCGAAAACTTTTTGAGTAATATTTGATTTAACATTTTGATAATAAAATAAATCGGCATCAGTGTGTTCACCCTCTACACACCATGCACCTATTGCTAATACCGTGTTGAAAAGAATTTGCCACTGATCGACAGACTTCAAACCAGCCTGATTATCATAAAATTTTAGAAATACTTGAGTATCCACCAGTGGATAATAACTGTGGAAATTATCGAAATAGGACTTGACATATTTCGAAGTGATTTCCCTAGAACACAACAAGTACGGATCAGTAGCAACATTGAGTGTTCTCTCTGTCGAAACAAGAGGCATAGGGCCTACCCCCAGACGTCTCAATGCTAACCGAGGAGATTCAACTCCATAAAAACCAGTATGGTTTCTTTCAGTCACCAAAAATGCAATTCTGTCACTCAAGGGCATGTCCTCCCTCTCTATCCAGTCGAAGCCACGCAGGGGGTCCTTAGGCAGTGCGTCCAGCGCAATACAATCAACGCAGTTCAGCTTAAGAGCATCCCATTGATCACTAGCAGGTGAAGTACTGTTTCTCGTAGTATTTCCGCTCTGCAGTTTTCCATTCAAAGTTTTCTTAAGCCTTTCCTTTATTTGAGGCGTGAAACCCTTGTTAAGTAGCATGTCCAAGTCCTTATCCGGGAGAAGTTCATGGAATAGTTGCTCTAAAGCATCCAGTTTACTCTCTACCTTGGTCAGATGAGCTCTGGTGAGAGGAGACCTGTTTATTTTAGGTGAGTAACAGCACTCCCAGCCATTCTTGACACATTTCGCACATTTAGGCTCCTCTTTGGAGCACCTTAGCTTCTTATGGCGGCAAGAATCGCACGCTTGGTCCATATTATCCAACTTTTTCATGATTGCAGTTATAACCTCCTTTCCTCCCAGTTTTTAATAAGGCATAGTATTGACATTGTATATTTTCAATAGTTTCGTCAAGGTAAGAATGAATTTACAAGAGCACGTATATCGTATTTCGATGATCTCAAATTTCTAAAAAACTGTACTGTTGGAAACCTACTGCAGTAGGTAGTAAATATCACTAGGTAATATGCTATGGTGCTAGTGTATAATATCGTCGTTTCTGGGCCAGTACCGCTTACCGTTGCAACTGTAGTGCTCAATTTGCCAAATTTGAACGACAAATTCTCACCATAAAGCCATCCAGCAGGTAATCAACGAAATCCTAGCTATGGTCACTTATAGCTTTTTCACCTTTCACTAGCTTGACATTTGTATTGAACTATCGGTATCGCTTCAAAACACGAAAACTTTTGAAACCACAACCTGTGGAGTAAGAGATCTGATCCAACGAGGCATACCAAAAAGGTTAAAAGGGCCTTAAAGCATGGTGTCCAAGCCATCAAATAACCTGCGAAGTGAGTGCAAATGGTTGAAAGAGACGAAATGTTTCCAAGATGACAGAGATCTGGCACTGCGAATCATCAATAGTAACACATTGAATAAAAGAATTCGAACTTCCTCCTATATAGGGGTCGAGAAGAAGTCAAAGGTTCAAACTAATGAGCCAAAAGCTCCAGGCTGTGAAACTTTTGAGGTCACTGGGCCAATAAGTCCTTCTCACAACACGCATTTTAAATCAGTTCTTTCTCAGCACAAAAATTCGCCTGGGTTAGTTACAGTGCCATGGACATTAATTCAATGTCTAAACTTAAAGAGTGACCTTTTAACGCAGAAGTGCAGTATCTTCGAATCTACTTCACTGTCAGAGGACGCCAAAAAATCGCAGATATCAAATAAGATCAATCCCGAACTTTTGAGCTTAGAATCAAAATTGAAAGTATTACAAAAGGACATAAGAATCATAAAGGATGGTAAATATTCCTCTTCCGATAATTCACACTCCAGTATACTTCCCAGTCCTGAGGATGGAAACCTTAGGGAAGACTTGTTGACGTCTGTACCGCAACAATTTCCAATAGCTGCACAGCCGCCCATACCGAACTCACTCTCTGTTCCAATCGAAGCACCAGTTGAGGCCCCAGGTTTCAATTCGGCAGCTTCTAAGATTCAAGATGATCTAATTCAAGTACTTGATGATGACGAACTGGAGCCTGTCGTCCTTTCGCAGAAAAAAGAGCAGCCTACTATGACTCCTCAGAGCCAGCATGATACCCAAGAGGCCGCACAGCAAAGTAATAAGACTAGAAGTTTGAGAGCCAGAGAGGAAATTAATTATAGAATCCCAGAGCACAATGATCCATTTGATTATGTCATGGGGGTCACGGAACCCTATAGTGGAGCATCTGATGGTACCATTGAGGCGGAAGACGATAATGCTTCAAATTACTTGCTTACTGATGATGAAAATAACTTACAGCCAAATCAAAGCGACATAGATTTTGTGGTTATGGATGAAGGTGGTGATACTATGGATCAGTCATACGGAGAAGTACCTAATGCCGTAACACAATCAGATCCAGAAGCAAATAGAAGCCATGACATTGACAGTGACTCAATAGAAATGATTCTATCATCTCCGCAAGGCAAGTTTTCTTCGTGCCAGCATAATGTGGAGCACATTGATTTGATTGAAGATGAATTCGAGAAGGACCAAATTATTGAGGACACTCTAGCTTCACCTTCGAGAAATTTTACTATGTCTCATTCTGATCTGGAACTCATAGTCAGCGAGGGCGAAGAAGAAGATGGAGTGACCATTTCCGAGAGCGACCTTGAAAAGTTTGATGAAGAGAGGGAAAATAGAGCTCGAGTTAAAGATATTAAGGAATTGGATGACGATTTGAGAATTATCAACGAGCGCAAGTTACGGGAAGACAATTTTCTTCCACAGTCAATTCTTGTAAAACAGGAACAATCTAGCCAACCAAATTTGGAAAATTATCATTCGATGGAAAGTTTAGAAGATGATTCTTTGTTAACTACCATTGCAATAAACAAACCCTACACTGTAAAGAGTCGTCGTAGATTACCGTGGTCAGATGAAGTTGAGTATCAATTAAGCCAAGTTTTTAAGTTAAAAAGTTTCAGGCCCAACCAACTTCAAGCAATAGATGCTACATTGGCTGGTAAAGATGTGTTTGTGCTCATGCCCACAGGAGGGGGCAAGTCTCTATGTTATCAATTACCTGCGATCGTAAAATCAGGGAAGACCAAGGGCACCACGGTAGTGATATCACCTCTAATTTCTTTAATGCAAGATCAAGTCGAACACCTGCTTGACAAGAACATTAAAGCTAGCATGTTCAGTTCTAGAGGCACAGCAGACCAAAGAAGACAAACGTTTAACTTGTTCATCCATGGACTGCTAGACCTAATTTATATCTCACCTGAGATGATTAGCACCTCTGAGCAATGCAAAAGAGGTATAAAAAAGCTTTACAATGATGGTAAATTGGCTCGTATTGTAGTGGATGAAGCTCATTGTGTTTCCAATTGGGGTCATGACTTTAGACCTGACTATAAAGAGTTGAAGTATTTTAAAAGGGAGTACCCCGATGTGCCTATGATGGCTCTTACAGCTACTGCTAGTGAACAAGTAAGATTGGATATTATTCATAACTTGGAGCTCAATGATCCGTTGTTTCTTAAGCAGAGCTTTAACAGGACTAACTTGTACTACGAAGTCTTGAAGAAGACCAAGAACACAATTGGAGAAATATGTGATTCCATTAAAAGCAGGTTCCAAAACCAAACTGGCATTATTTACTGTCACTCAAAAAAATCGTGTGAGCAAACTGCAGCTCAAATACAACGCAGCGGTATCAAGTGTACCTTTTACCATGCGGGCATGGAACCAAACGAAAGGCTAGCTGTCCAGAAGGCTTGGCAATCTGGTAAACTACAAGTGATATGTGCAACCGTTGCATTTGGGATGGGTATTGACAAACCGGATGTTAGATTCGTGTATCATTTTACCGTTCCACGTACGTTGGAAGGTTACTATCAGGAAACTGGTAGAGCAGGGCGAGATGGTACTCCGTCTTATTGTATTACTTACTTTTCCTTCAGAGATGTGAGGTCAATTCAGACTATGATTCAAAAGGATAAAAATTTAGATAGAGAAAGCAAAGAAAAACATTTGAACAAGTTACAGCAAGTCATGGCCTACTGTGATAACGTGACGGATTGCAGGCGGAAGTTAGTCCTTTCCTATTTCAATGAGGAATTCGACGCTAAAGAGTGTCATAAAAACTGTGACAATTGCTGTAATAGCGTGAATGTTGTCACAGAGGAAAGAGACGTCACTGAAGAGTCAAAGAAAATTGTCAAATTAGTACACTCTGTACAGGACAGCCGTGTAACATTAATTTATTGCCAAGATCTCTTCAAGGGCTCAAACAGCTCTAAAATTGTGCAGGCTGGTCACACAGAATTAGAGTTTCATGGTGCAGGCAAAAGTTTGCTTAAATCTGATGTGGAAAGAATTTTCTTTCATTTAATTACGAAAAGAATTTTGCAGGAATATGCTATCATGAATAATAGTGGGTTTGCTGTGAATTACGTCAAACTTGGTCCGAATGGAAGAAAACTTTTGGATGGCAAGATAAATGTGCGTATGCAATTTAACATATCTGCGCCAAGCTCTAGAAGCAAGTCAGTTGGTGCCACAACTTCCGTCGCTACTCGAAAAGAGACTAAAGCTAATAGCATTTCACTCAATCTAGAAAACTTCAAGTATAAGGACATGGAGGAAGCTGTGCAGCCGATATCGTTCCGTAATGATACTGAATTAAAATCTACTCAAGAATTAGCGGAGCTAACTCACGCATATGAAACGCTTAAGGAACTTTCGTTAAATGCAGGCTATCGTTTGAATCCTCCTGTGGCGAACTTTATACCTGACGTTGCGTTAAAGAGGCTAGCCACAGTACTGCCAATGACAGAAGAAGAATTCACTAACCTCCCAGATATTGGCAAAAAACATGGTAAGAAGTTTAAACTTTTCAAGAAAACTATTATAGATTTGAGAAAGCGTAGAAATGACCTGGGGAGTAACTCCAGCGATCGCCTCAGTGCCACGAATAACACAGTTGTCAGCGAGAGTAGCTTTGTCGGCGAAAACGTTACAAGGTCAAGATTTTTCAGTATTGATTCTGAAGAGCAAATAGCGAGCGCAGAGATTGTGAGGCAAATCAGAGAAAGTCAGCTGAATAGCATTGCTGAACCACCTAAACCGAAATCCGGTAAAAGCGGTAGAGGTCGCTATTCTTCGAATTTTAGGTTTAAGAAGCGCAGAAAATAATGGTAATAAAGATAAATTAAGTTCAATTGCACAAAAATCTACTGTTAATGATCTACTTGTCCGAACTTTTGTGATCGTCTATAACGTAAATGTGATCCTTTTGTAACATCGGTTCTGGTGACAGCGAGGATTCCTTCGCATCCATATCAACAGGCGTTACGGGGATGAATTCTGGCGGGGGCGTTTCTACGTTAGAATTGTACAGAATGATACCGTTTTCTTTCGAATGCTTGCGCTCATCTTTCTTGTAAAGCCACAAGACAAAAAAGGTCCAGATGGATAGTGCCAAAGCACAGGCAGCTGTAAAGCTATAACCTCTTAAGTACCGCGGTGCTTGCACTGTAGGGAAAAATACCACACTAGTCCAAACACTGAACACTGAGCCCGCGATGTTCATAATTACTAGAGTAATCGCTCTGGCATCGGAATCTCTACGGCAAATGTCGTTCATCCACCCGTAAAGAACAGGAGCCATCGCCCATCCCATGTACTGTAATATAAAGCCAAACCATTTTGCTCCCTCTTCGACGTACCACACTGCTAAAATAACATTACCTATAATGTTGAACACCTGCGTAAATATGATGGCAAACCATCGCGAGTGAAATTTGTCTGCTATTATGGCAGTTACTGTGAGATATACTAATCCTAAGCCGGGAGTTATCATACTTAACTGATTGACTTTAGGGATTGTATAGCGTTTCAGAGACTTTAGCCACAAAATGAAACAACCAGTACCTGCGTTACTGTTACACCAGCAAAAGATATTCCATACAGACAAAACCCAAACTTTCCAGTCAAACAGGACCCGCTTCCATACATCAAGGCTAAAAGCCTTTTTATGAAAATCATTTCCCTGAGTATTATTTTGCTCTATTCTTTTCCTAGCCAATCTAATCTCATCATCAGTTAAAAAGATTGAGTAACAGTTATAAGGATCGCCAGGCAGGGAGTAAAAGCCAATGATTCCTACTCCCACAGATATGATGGCATCTATGATGAAGTTCCATCTCCAACCAGCGAGTCCGTTTCTCCCGTTTAAGCTCGCATAAACTGCAGACTGAATACCTCCTGAGGATAGTGTCCCAATATATTGGCCGAAATAGTAGAATGCTGAACGTCTGACCATTTCATCGTGCTTGTAAAAGCATCCAAACAAGTATTGGTATGCGAGATAGGAAGGTGCTTCGAAAGCTCCCACAAAAAACCGCAATGCTTTGATGCCGCCAGTGGTCTTCACATAACCTTCACCAACCGTTAGCAAGGACCAGGCAAGGTCCAATGACGGTAAAAGATAGTTTAGTGATATTTTATTGAGAAAAAACAAGAACGGGAGTTGGAATATGATGTTACCAATAGAGTACATGTTTTGGGTGTGAATCAAATCATTGCCCTTCATGCCCAGTTCTTCTTTCATACCGGAAACGTAGGCGTTAGTCAAATTCACTGTGTCAAGATACTTGACCCAGTATGCCATACAGGAGTAAAAAGCCAGTAATACGTCCAATTTTAAAATAAGTTTCTTCTCTTGTGCAGAAGGAGAGCCATTAAACCATGAATACCAACGGTTACTTTCCTTTTGTTTTTTATTGCTTCTATACTCACCTTCATCAAAGAATTTCCACCATGGTCTATTGGCCTCGTCCCTGTACTCAAATTCTGTTTCTTCGCTACTTATTTCCTTTTCCTCCACATCATCGGCGGCCTGCTTATCCTGCTGTTTTTGCTGCTCCTCATAGTCCTGATGCTCTTGATAATCCTCAGAGACTTCGAGTTCATCACACGAGAGTTCTCCTTGAGAATTAGCTGCTGTGGTCTCGTCCTCGTCAACTATTCTGCGTACCGGAAGGAAGCCATACTTGAGCCTTTTCCAAGGATCCACAAACAATTCTCTGGCAAGAGATGTTGGCGAAATGCTCATCTTGTCCAATTGAACACTTTATATTATCCACTAATAACAAAAGATCATAATTCAAGGTAGGATGAAAATGCGTATATATATATATGTATATGTATATGTCACCTTGATGCCAAGTTCTCGTTGATCGTCGCGCGCTCTCCGCGATGCCTTTGAACCCACAGTTTTATGTCTACGTTCATCGCCATTCCTACGGCGTATTCTAAAGCGTCAGACCCACAGGTGTGGCGGGGAGATTTGTACCGAAAAAGAAGTGGCAAAAAAAAAAAAAAAAAGTAATTAAAATGACTACGTTAAATGCCTTGGCAGTATTCTGTAAACTCCGGATAACTAAGAATCTGCTGCCACATCTTCTACTGATGGGCAGGTACACATCAGATGCATATCACCATAAGTATCATCCAGTCTTGTGACAACTGGCCAAAACTTGTTGTGTCTCAGATAAGGAAGGGGATAGGCCGCTTGCTCTCTGGAGTACCCTCTAGTTTCCCAATCTTGCGCTAGTATCAAATCTTCTAAAGAGTGCGGTGCGTTTTTCAAAATTGCTCCGCTTGGATCGCCTGCTATAAAAGAATCAATCTCGGAGCGGATACTTATCATGGCGTCGACAAACCTATCCAGTTCTTGCAAGTTTTCTGATTCTGTTGGCTCAACCATTAAGGTATGTGGTACAGGAAAGGCGAGGGTGGGGGCATGAAACCCGTAATCTTGTAACCTTTTCGCGACATCGATCGCCTCGACTCCTTTGGCCTTGAACTCGCGTAGATCAATGATAAACTCGTGTGCACAGTGATTACCGCCAAAAAGAATTTGATAGTGTGATTGAAGACGTCTGCGCATATAGTTGGCATTTAACATGGCCAATACACTAGAGTAAGGAAGCCCTTCGCGGCCCATCATCTTAATGTAAGCGTAAGAAATTGGAAGCACGAGGGCATTTCCATAAGGACCGGAAGAAACGCTGTCAATGGATTTTTCACTGCCGACCTGTGTTATCATATCAACGACAGAATGACGAGGTAAGTATGGAGCTAAGTGGGACCTGACGCAGATGGGGGCACCCGCCGGACCACCACCTCCGTGTGGAATGGCAAACGTTTTGTGCAAATTCAAATGACATACGTCGGCACCCAAATCTCCGGGTGAAGTCAAGCCAACCTGAGCATTCATATTGGCACCGTCTAAGTATACTTGACCGCCCGCGGCATGCACCATTTCAAAAGCCTTTTTCACGCCCTCCTCATACAGACCGTACGTGGAGGGGTACGTAATCATTACGGCTGCAATCTCCTCTGCGTGCTTGTCAATCTTGCGCTGTAAGTCTTCCAAATCTAGCGAGCCATCGGCAAGACAATTGAACGGAACCACTTTCATGCCGCACATGGCGGCAGAGGCCGGATTGGTACCGTGAGCAGAAACAGGAATTAAGCAGACCCTCCTTTGCTTTTGGCCCATATCTTCTAAATATGCTCTTATCAACCTCAATCCCGCATATTCACCGGAGGCACCGGAATTGGGTTGTAGAGAGACTGCATCAAATCCGGTAATGTTACAGAGATCGTGCTCTAAAGAAGAGATCAACTCAGCATAACCTTGGGCTTGGTTGACTGGTTGAAATGGGTGCATATTGCCAAATTGAGGCCATGTGATGGGCATCATTTCTACGGTGCTATTCAATTTCATGGTACAAGAACCCAACGGAATCATTGAATTGGCAAGGGAGAGATCACGACTTTGAAGCCTGTGCAGATACCGTAGCATGGCCGTTTCGCTGTGGTATAGGTGGAATACTTCATTAGTGAGAATTGGGTCAGTACGACATAATTCGGATGGGAATTGAGGGAATTCAGTAGGAAGAGTGAAGGACTCAGACCCTGTAAACAGTTGAACTAAATCTAACAGATCTTTCTTCGTAGTGGTCTCATCTAAAGATAGAGATACCGTACTTTCGTTCACCGTGAAGAGATTCATGTTAAAGTTTTCTAGGGCTCTACGCAAAACCTCCTTAGATGTAGTGTTTTTCAAAGCAATAGTTAGAGTATCAAACCAGGTATCATTAAGTATACTATGGGGACTCAATTCTTCCACCGCCTGGGCTAAAATACTAGTCATACCATAAATGCGTTTGGCAATTTTTTCGAGCCCTTCAGGGCCATGATAAACACAATAATTGGCCGCAACATTCGCTAGCAGCGCCTGCGCAGTGCAGATATTGGAGGTTGCCTTGTCACGTTTGATATGCTGCTCTCGAGTTTGTAGAGCTAGACGTAATGCAGTCTTTCCCAAGCGATCTTTGGAGACACCCACTATTCTTCCCGGTATACGTCTGTTCCATTTCTCAGCAACCGCAAAAAAAGCAGCATGGGGACCACCATAGCCCATGGGGACTCCGAAACGCTGGGATGAACCGAGGACAATATCTGCACCAAACTCTGCTGGTGCTTTTAAGATTGTCAGTGCCATGAGGTCTGATGCAACGGAAAGAAGCGACTTGTGTTGGTGTAAAACCTTCGCAAACTGTGACAGCGTTTCACCGGATAATATTGACCCGTCAGTCGCCGGATACTGTACAATTGCGCCTGAAATACTTTTATCATTCAATACTTTGAGTGAATGTTCTACGTTTTCACAATCTATCTCGATGACCTCAATGTTCAATGGCTTAGCTCTACTGTAAAGCACGCTCTTAGTTTGAGGATGTAGTTTGCAGCCAATGGCATACTTCGTTTTCTTACCACGATGAGCATGGTAAGACAACAGCATTGCCTCAGCCGCTGCAGTTCCCTCATCTAGAAGAGATGCGTTTGCAACAGGTAATCCGGTTAAATCAGAAACTACCGTCTGAAAGTTCAAGAGAGACTCTAACCGCCCTTGGGAGACTTCCGGTTGGTACGGAGTATACGATGTGTACCATTCTGGGCTCTCCAAGACATTTCTAAGAATCACCGGCGGTAGCACAGTTCCATAGTATCCTTTGCCAATGAGATTTTTCACACTGTAATGGTTTTTATTGGCTATCTCTTTGAGATGAGAAATCATTTCTTGTTCGGAAAATCCTCTTGAAGGCGCTTCCAGATTCAATGCACGCTTCTGCAAAACACTACTGGGTACTACCGACTCGACAAAGGAATTTAAATCGGGAAAGCCAGTTACTTTAAGCATTTGTTCGACGTCCTTTGGTGACGGACCTAAATGGCGTCTAGGGAAACTATCCAATGCTCGATCTAAATCACTTGCGCTTGTGTTGTAAACCTGATTATATTTATTCGAGGAAACATCTGCATGGATCATGCGCAATCGAGACCCCATTGTGAGAGATCCCCTAATGCCTGTACGGAGACTAACGGGGATTACCACTCTGGCACTGCGAATCACGCCAAACTTACTTCTCAGCATCGTCACCTTGATCGTATATCAGTCAAACACACTTAGCTATAATTCATATGCATCATATACACGGTTTTAGCCCCATCTCCTTTTATACCATATGGTTGTGTCTTATCTATTTGACTTCCCTAGCCGCCAAAGGAGTCAATCTTTTCAGACGGGTCCGTCCATGTGAAAAAAAAGAAGTCAAAAATATAAAGGATTATTGGTCTTTTACTAGGCTACAAACTCGAATTGATGCAAAAATAAATCCAGTGCGTTCCACAGTGTCTGCTTTATAACTTCACGTTTTGAAATTTCTTGCCTGCGACGCTACCGAACCAATCACCGCCCTGCGGTCTCCATACAATGTTATTCACTTCTTGTCCTCCATTGGCATAAAACATCGCTGGTGTGTCCAGTGTGCGCAATGTATTCTTGGTGTTCCATTTAGCGACTGCAGTAGCCTGTTGGCTTACGTCTTTCGGCTGGTCAGATACTTGACTCTGATCGTTTCCTTTCGGCGTAAGCGATGCATTTAAATCCCAGTACAGCACTTGACAATCGTCACTACAAGAGAGTAGCACATTCCGTTTGGAGGGATGCCACTTCATTTGATTGACAGCAGCTGAATGGCCTTCCAATACGAGTACAGGTGAGCCAGGGTTTCGCATGTCAAGAATGAGAACTTTGGGCGAATCCAAGGCAAACGTGGCGATGACATTGGGGTCGAAGGGCGAGGGTGCCAGCCGTAGCAACGCAATGCCTGCTTCAGCGTCTCCTATGGCGGAAGGGGCAACTGACTGGGATTGCGCAGAATCAACTCGCGATGAAGGCTCGTAAATGATGGTGCTATGAGCTAAACACCTGAGATCAAAAACGCGAACACTGCCATCACCTCCACAGCTAGCAAAAAGTTGTGTAGTCTGTGTAAGAAATCGAACATCAAATACTTCGCTGTCATGAGCGATAAGCTGGGTTCTCACGTAGTTACTGCTCTGTAGGTCCCATACAATGCATGTCGTGTCAATCGAACTTGAAATGAGTAAGTTGGGATCTACAGGATTCCAGTGAAAAGAAGTGAGAGGGGGGAGTTCACCTATGAGGCTAGCTTGGCCTTCTTGTTGCTGCTGGCCAAAACCGCCACCCGCGGTACTCGACTTCGTGCCATGACCACATTGCTGTTTATTATATTTGCATAGCGACAGATTAACTTGCTCTTGCATAGACCTTTCTTGTTCGCTGAAGTTCCATATCCTCAGTGAATCACTACATGTAGCAAACCTGCGTGGATGCGGCAAGGATGGTTGCCACTGAATAGTGCTTATAGGATACGTGACATTACACTCCGCCACTTGATCCCAGGAAAGTAAATCTCCGGAACGTATCATCTGAAGTGAATTTGTGCTGCCGTCTCTGTAAGATCCCAAGCACACAAAGTCTTCATTACTCCAGTCTACGGCGAACAGTGGATGCCTGGATTCGTACTCACAAATGGGCGCATTGAAAACGCCTGCACCAGGGCTTCTCAAGGGGTGCAATGGTGAGTAACCTGGGCTGTAGGTGGCCTGCGCGTAGTCTAACTGTGAATAATCCAAAGGCGAATACATTGGTGACCTGGACACTACGTATGCCGGACCACCATTGTTATTGGTGTTGCCACTGGTGCCGCTGCTGCCATTGTAAATTGAATTCTGCATTAGTCCAATCCCTGCGCCGTTGTCGTAGGGTCCTGGTACGTAATTGGTGTGATTTGGCTGTCTGTGATAAGTGCCAAATGAAATGGAACTTCGTTTTGATCCTCGAAATGGGTCCATTCTTCACGTCTTTCTATGGTGAATTTCAGCAGATGGTTTACGTAATCCCCTATTACGGAGTACACCACTTTGAAACTTCTTTTGAGAACCTACCTGTACTCCCAGTGGCAATTTTTACGTGTTAGCAAGGGATTGATGTCTTGTTTAAAACTACATAAAGGCGACTTGTTCAAAGTCCTAATCGGCTGTTATTTCGAGAAAAGGGGAATAGCTAGGATTGTTCCATCATCAAGATTTCTCAAGGGGGTTAAGACTCTACTGCAGTGACTTTCGTAAGCCCTAAGGCTGTTTATTAAGCGATGCATTGCTTATGCAGGGGGCTTAAGTTAAGCATACTTCATCGTTTAATATGATCTGCAAATTTTGCAAGCTCAACGGCCTAAGTAGATCTAACTGGAAGTTACGTTCAGAAATAGAAAGCAGGCATAGAAACGGCGAGCTTGAGGGCTAAGAAATCGTATTACTTCACTTATAATGGCACGGCAAAACTTTCTGGGGCTGGTGGTTTCTCAAGGACGTATGCAGAAAACTGTAAAAGTTCGTGTGGAGACCAAAGTGTTTAACAGACGTATTAACAAGGAACTGTTCCGCAGAAAAGATTATTTGGTACATGATGAGGGCGAAATATCTCGTGAAGGCGATCTAGTGCGTATTGAGGCCACGAGGCCTTTATCCAAGCGCAAATTCTTCGCCATAGCCGAAATCATAAAGAACAAGGGTCAGCAATTTGCACTATATGAGTCGCAAGCCAAGACTCAAGTAGCAGAGGAGGAAGCTGCCAAGACACAGGATTTTTTACACAGGAGAGCCACTCGTAATGATAGTGGCGATAGCGTGCTCTTACGTGATATTCTTGTAATTCAAGATGCATTGTCAAGGGGTCAGTCGTCAGATGAACTTATCGAAATCAAAAAGCGCTATGGCGTGCAGGATTTTACTCCAGAGACTGTGAAGCAACTTTTGCAGCTAGATGTGACCAAATTGGAAAGCCGACTACAAAATCAGCGGTCTCATATAGACACCGTTCAGAAACGGGTTCAACAATTTTTAGAAGACGAAGCATCGGCCAATGAGTACCTTAGATCTCATGGCGTAGAAGACCCTATGGCTCTTAAAAAGAATATCAGAAAAAACATTATACGGAAGCATGTCTTGCGAGATCTCCAAACGTAAAGGAAGTCTTCGGGAAAATTCTTGTACATAGAAATAATATACGATAGAATGTAAAAAAAAAAATATGTATATAAAAGCATTTCATATTCATGCAGTGCCTAAGACACGGCCACCGCCGCTTTGTTGTGGCGATTCATTTTGAAGTGGGAGAGTTACATTGGGTTCAAACATCCATGAATAGTCGCTGCGATCAACATCTTCCATCTCCGATTCTTTATAGTACTTGACAAAGCCAGGAATCTTGCTAATTAAGAAATCGAGCTTGTCTTCGATCTTTATGATTAGCCAGCTGGGAGGAATAATCTTGCCAAACAACCTTTCCTTCCATGCTATTAAGTAACCAATCACGAGTCCTGCTAAATGTCCCCAAAAGCTAGCGCCAGGGAATATAACTGAGATCAGAATTAGGGGCAATAGTGGCGAAAGAATTGTTGGGAAACGGTACTGTGTTTGCAGAATTTGTGCCCTTGGGTTAGACACAGATGCCTTCCAAGAGAAGTACCCTAGAAGAGTAAAGAACCATCCACTAGCGCCAGCAACACTTGTATGTGGATACAAAAGCTTGCCAACTATGCAATATAATAAACCAGTAAAAACAGCAATCAAGTTGAGAGCTACACCCGTATGCACCGTACCATGTTGCGATTCGAATAGGTTCAATGGAGCCATCAAAGAAAAAACATTGAAAAAAAGATGGGCCCACGACAAATGAATCAGTGGGTAGTTAGATAAGCGCCCAGGATTGAACATATGATCAGGCGACAGATCCATTTTGTCAGCCAAGGACACAACTTGGCTTAAAAGAAACAGGAGAGTTAAAAAAACACCCAAACCAGCGGTCAGGGCGCAAAAAGGTTTGCCATTTGGCTTAACTAGGGACTTCCAACTTGACATGTCACTTGCAAGAACTGTTTTTTTCCAAAATTCCGATGATCCCCCTTTTAAAAGTGGGATAAATTACTCGAAATTCATGAAAAATGGATTGTTTTCCGCTTTTTCTCTCAAGCGATGAGATACAAGAATTGAGGTGTCGCCAGAGACATAATGACCCAAGGATTTAGGACGGTTAAAAGAGCCAAAAAGCTTGGTGCTGCGGTAATGCAGTCTGCCGCAGCAGATCGCCTTTCTGCTGTGCCACTTAGCGCCGAACAATCGAATTTGAGGACAAGAATTATGGATTTTATTAGAGATTCGCTGAAAAAATATAAAAGTGACTCTGGAACTTCGATGTTTGTAATCCAAGGTGATGCGGGAACTGGTAAATCAGTCATACTGAATTCACTTTTCAATGAGATACAAAGGTCTAGTAAGAATTCGCAGGATGTGCTCAAAGGAACCTCTAATTATTTGGTCGTTAACCATCCTGAAATGTTGAAACTTTATTTAAACATCAGCAAACATTTTGCCTATATTGCACGTAGCAGTTTAGAACGCCCGACTTCACTGATTAATAAGCTGCAGAAAGAGAAAACAGTTGCTGACGTCGTGATTGTCGATGAGGCACATCTTTTGGCTACATCAAAAGATGCCTTCAAAAGATTTTATGGCCAGAACCATTTGCAAGATCTCATGTCATTAGCTAAAGTTTTGGTTATTGTGTATGATGAGAAGCAAGCCTTGAGGACTGGGTGCTTCTGGGATGAGGATACGAACAATGGCGCCACATTAAAAAGCTTTTACAATCAAGTGCCAGAAAGCCAAAGAGGTTGGTACACACTTAAGCAGCAATTCCGTGTTGCGGCACCACCGGACGTTCTACAGTGGATAGATGATATAAGTGTTAAAGGTAAAATTCCCAAATATCCAGCTAAAAGTGACAATTTCGATTTCAGAGTGTGGGACGACTGTGGTGCTATGTATGAAGCTTTAAGGCAACTCGACGCCCAATACGGTCAATGCAGGATGTTAGCAACATATGACTTTCCTTACAGACTAGATGGAAAGGATTATTTTGTGACTTGTGGCGATAATTTCAAAGTTCGCTGGGATCGTTACACGCCTCGCTCTGTCTTACCTTGGAGCGAGAGACCAGATACTATTGATGAGGTTGGCAGTGTATATACTATTCAAGGTTTTGACTTGAATTATGCAGGTGTCATCTTGGGACGTTCCATTGGGTATGACGCCGCGAATGACTGCATAAAGCTCAAGCCAGAAATGTACGATGATCATGCAGGTTTCACCAAGAAGAAGAACATTGAAAACGCACAAGTAGTCCAGAAAAAAATTATAATGAACAGTCTCAACGTTTTGTTAACAAGAGGCGTTAAAGGCTTGTATGTATATGCGTGGGACGATCAGCTTCGTGAAAGATTGACGAAGTCCCGCCAACAGTAGATTTTAGATACTCGATAGAATACAATTTATAATGTTATAGAGTAACTATTTACTCCCTCTTGATGTTACTCCGTGGGGGAGAGGCTCTTTTGCAAATTGCCTCCCAAGAGATCCCGCTAAATACGACGGCGATGCCTAGCCACTGCAATGGCATAACTTTCTTATTGAAAACTAATATGCTCAGGACCATAGAAATCATTTTCCTTGTCACTGTAATCATCACTAGCGTCAGCGAACCGTATTTTTCTAGGGTAAAGAATATAAAACATTGCCCCAATGAGCCGCACACAGCGTAGATCATCAAGTAGCGCCAGATTACTCCATCAACAGATAACATTAACTGAGCAGCGTCCACTTGCGGCCGATCTAGCAGTACTAGGTATGCAATGTTCCATACTATAATAAATAAATTAAGCGCAAACATCATATGAGCTCCGGTGATTGGTTTGGCGCTTTGTTTCCTATTCGCCTTTAACATCTTATCCTGGGAAGCGTTTGTAAGCCCATCCAAAAATAGGCTAAGCATTAGTAAAGCATAACCTTGTAATGAAAAAGTGCCATTTGAATCATCTTCCTTGCCGCCAGACCCACCGAAGGTAAAGATAGCCACTCCCAAACTTACCAGTATTGCTACGAGCTTCTTCTCGCAAGGAATTGCTGTGCGATACAGCAACAGATGGACCAGTAAGACCGGAATCATTTTGCAAGACTTAGCTAGCATATAAGTCAAGTAATCCACGTATTGCAACGAATATACTGCTAGAGGGCCTGCGCAACTCTGAGAAAGCGAAATCATCGCCAATGACTTTTTATGGTCTTTCAAAAACTCCAGAGCACCATATTTGCAATGCTGCTGCTTCATGTAAATCAATCCGACTACCATAGCAACGGCAGCCTGTATAGCTGCCACTACGCTTGGTGCCTGAAATTTTTGCTGACTATTGGGCCATATTCTAGTGCTTAAAGGCTCTTGTACCAAAGCCCACGTCAAAAAACTTGAGTATATACCACCAGCACATGCCAACAATGTAAAGAGAGCTTTTCCCATTGCCTTTACTCGTGTCAGAAGTTCAGCAATGGTCACGATCCATTTTTTAAGCTACATTATTAGTGATTTCTCGGACCTTTCAAGACGTAAAGCGTCAAGAAAATAATGCAGGTGGTAACAATAAGTAACAGTTATGAGAATCCCCGAGGCGATCTGCAATGAATGAGACGACCCCTGCATTACTCTGATGCAGTTTCAACCTCATCGTTCATTCAATTTGTAAGTACATTCGATCACGTGATACATTCCCTCATACTGACAGAAGCTGAAAATTTTCGAATAAACCAACTGTCAACACGATAATGTATACTACAAAGTGGTGAAGTACCGACAAAACCACGTTGTGGGACCCCAGAGATTATGTATTCCCCAATTCTTGCCACATATGGAATTCGCATTGATCAACTGCTGGAAACGGCTCAAGATTTCGCCAAATATCACGAGAAACTGAACAAGAAATTGCAAAAGCTTAGACATAGATGTCAATTGGTTACTAAGGATACTAAACGGTATTCTACTAAAGAAAAGTATAGTAAGATTAGCAGCAAAGATTACAATGAGAATAGTAAGTTGTTTGGAATTTTAGTGCTCTTGCACGCCGAGAGAGACTTGGCTCTGGCAGAAATTTTGAAATTGAGAGCTCGTCAAAGAGGTAAATTGAAGAAAAGCGAGAAAAAGGTTGTGGCAACCAGGTTAAAGAGGGCTTTACAAACTACTGAAAAGTTGGTTGATCTGACTCAGGATGAACCTCAGTGGACCCTCCGTGCACAGTACTTGTTGTATTCAAAGCTGGTTCGTGCTGAATATTTAACTTATGGAAAATCTCAGAAACACAAAAATAGCAGCAAGGTATCGCGGGATCTGGCTCTTTCCTTTGCGGCTTTGGAACATCTGCATAATTTATCTGTTTTGCCTGATAGTGTACTGGATCTTTTGCACGCAAAATATGAGTACACTTTGAAGCAGCATTCCCAAACTGCATTTTCATCCTCAGATTTACATAATGTGATTGTTCAGCAAGTCCTAGATGCCCAACAAGATGCTGACGAGTTAGTGACCTTGTTGGTGAATAATGGTTATAAACCTCGAATGCAAGCTACTAAGCGGAGTGCTTCCGTAAAAGAAATTCAGTGGAGGGCATTCACTGCTAAGATATATGATCCCCAGGTCGAAGCATTAATTGCAGAGGTGAAACATGTGCCAATCAGGGGGGCGCCAGATTACGATACAAAGTTACTCAAATGGCAGCAGGCTCTTGAAAAGCAGGAGGAACGCATCGCTACCCAAGATGAGGAGGAAGAAGATGATAGCTTAGAGAATGACCAAATTTTGCTTGCATATATCAAATGTAATGCCCTGTTTACCTCTATCCTTCGTGATAACTATCTCTTTACCCAACTTTGGCTGCAATGGAACAAATTGGGTGCCTCAATGGCTTCTCGTGTTACGAAATGCAAAGAAATCGAGCGTATCGTCAAAAATTTACAAAAATATATTCAAGATGTCATGGAACTTCCTGGTATTTATCAAGATGATGAGCTTATGGCACAGTTGGAGTTGACAAAACTTTACTTTAAGTTATCATTCACGTCTGGCTGCCTCGGTAAATTATATCAGCTTAAAGGGAAATATTTAGAGTCGTTGGCGCTACACGTCGATGCTCATAACAAGTTAGAAGAGAAGTTAATTAATATGGATGATTTTCATGATGTCTTAGTACCAGGTAACCTTTTGTCCGATAAAAAAATCGCTACATTACAACAAATGATCAGGACTGGCTGGAAAAGCGTGGTGTCTCTGGCGGAATATGAAAAATTCATGAAGAAAAATAGTCAAGAGTTATATCAACCTAGTATTATTGAAAAGTTAGATTCGGCGAGAATTCTACCAGCTGAGGTCACCCTATCAAATATTTTTCCATTGAGACCAAAATTAATACCAGTTCCTAGCAAACCATCCTTATTCGACTTGGCGTTCAACTACATGAACTATGATGATAAAGGTGAGGTATCTAAATCTTCTGAGGTCACAACTAAATCTGACTCCTCAGTCCCAGTAGTCCCAGAAGACTCTGCTGGCAAAAAGCGTGGCTTTTTAGGCCTATTTAGAAATTAATGAGAAACTTGGGCCTGTGTTCTCTGCAATGTTTTGTAATTCTTCACTTCTATAATTTTTTTTTTTTTGATGACGAATGTGCTGCTAACATCAGACACTTGACCTAACGTGAAGTAAAGTATAGAAAAACAGAAGGAGAAACGTACTTTTCAGCACTATATGAGTGATTAGCAGCTAGGATCGTATTCGACCATGTGGGCAAACCCATTGAAGCATAATTGTACCTGCTGGATATGTCTTGAAGAATCAACTTTTAATTCTTCCTGGATACGCCATGAATGTGGGTGTAACCTGCAAGTACACAAACTATGTTATCTACATTGGCTTTATCGTTTAAATGAGGATTATATTGGAAAGACTTTCTCTACAAAAAATGCGATTTTAGTGTCTGAAGGTAACTTAAGACGCACGATGTGCTATTTAGTTGACGGCCATAAAGATTTTCAGAGGGACATGTCCTTGGCAGACATCTACTACTGCCTTCCTTTCATGAAGGCAAAAAATCTAGGAAGTCTCACCTATCCGATCAGTTTTATCAATATACTGGGTATGAATTATTTGATCTCTTTCAAACTTGTCAGAACACCTATGGTTTTACCTGTCACATACGCAGAATGTCCCCAATGTAAAAAGCACATTGTGAATCATCAAGTAAGTGTTACCAGTGGTTCAATGTGCCTGAAAGTTTTTTACTGGAGTAAAATGACAATTAGGAATATAACTATAGCGTTAACATTAGCAATTTCAACTATGAACCTTGGAAAATGGTGGTTTAAACTTGGCTTGTGGCAGATGAGATGGATATTCCCTGAAAAAGTTCTACGAGTTGTGTTGGATATTAGCACTACAAAAGCTTTAGATGTTTATGGTGAAACAATGGGTGGTATATCCAGTGTACCGCAATTAACTCGTTTTCTCATCTTTGGTTTCCCGGTTTATTTGATGGGTATCCGGTCTTCGTTCTCCGTTCTCAGTAGATTCAGATGGTTGTATTCGCTTTTACTGGCAGTTAGAGCAGGTCACTATGATTCGCAAAACACCAAAGTACTTTCAAGAACTCTAGCAACCTGTAATATTTGTTCGTTAGTTCATTCTATCTTGATATCACCCATGTTGTCCAGGCTCTATGAGTATATGGTTAAATCTGTAAATCCGTACTTCTACTTGACCGAGCCATCATTAGATGTATATCCTTCCCAAGAATATGAAAATGTAATAATAAAAACATCATGGTGTGACGTGCTTTTTGAATCAGTAGTTTGGCCTGCATTGGGTAGCATGCTTGGCGGGAAATTATTTGATGCAGCTACATGGCTTCAGCATACACTAGGTTTCCAGTGGTCACCGGCGTTTTCTCCGAACGACTGCAGGATGATTTTTAATTTTGTTGGTTGCGGCTTTACAGCTATTGCTAGGCAACTATTAAATATATGGGCTACGCACTTGAGGGTAAATGAGTTGAAACAACTTCAAAGAAGTCTCGAAAATGAAGCATGATAATTAATAAACGAGTATGCAAATATGCAGGAATAAGTTGTAAAATTGTACCATGACTTAGAAAAGGCAATTAAATACGAAAAAAAAAAGTTTTCAATGGTATAATGACTCACTTATAGATTTTTGAGCATGAATTAGGTCAGGAATATATTTATGACTAGTGTGAGCAATTGTGAAGTGTTAAAAACGACCTTCCCATTTAACAGTTTCCACGTGTCTTTCTTTGATCCTACTTGTGTTGCTAGCAAATCTCTAAAAGTGAAGGAATCAACACCTTCTAAATGAACCCTATCAATCCCTTTACGTCTGTCTAATAATTGGACCCAATAAGTTGAGCCGTCTGAAGTAGAAATTTTGAAATTAATGTCGGGAAACTTAGGACCACTAGATCCGAAAACTTTAACTTTCTGCTCGGCTAAATTTTCGCTCTCAATAGACTTTACGACTCCTTTTTCGTAAAGCTGCCTGGTCGTCCACTTGAACTTCATATTACCTTCAAGCTTATCATTTCTTTTGGTCTGAACTTTCTTGTAGGCACCTTTCAAATTATCTAAAGCGCTTTTATGACCGGGGTTAAAGTCTCTCGATTTCAGAAGTTTTCTGATAGCCTCGTTAATAGAAGACCGAGAATTCGAGAGGGTTCTTTCTAGTTGTCTGTTAATTTTGGATATTCCTTTTAGCGTCTCTTCGGTCAAGTAGAGTTCTTGGGTTACGTAATTGATGGTGTAATGTGGATTTTTGATTGTATTAGCGATATCATTCAGGAAGTTTTGCATTTTGTTGCTAGTTGGTTTAATGATACCTAAGTGTTCCAGCTCGTTCAATTTTTTCAAAGTAATATTTTTGAGATTGAAGTATTTTGGAGACTTTAGTGCACGAATCATAGGATCGCTTTTGATACCAGGGTTCGTATTCACCAATGCCTTGAAGTTAGGCTCATCTTGGGGTAGTACTGAACTTACAATCAAATCATACACGTTTGTTTGTATATCTTCAACTTGCATCATATAAATCAGGGCACGCTTAACTTGATCATATACCTTTCTCATGCGATCATCGCATACTAAAAATCTGTAAGCAGAAGCTGTTAAATCCAGTATAACTCGACCACTTTTCTTCAAATCCTTACCGTTGGGGCTCTTCTTCAGTATTTCATGTATGACGTCATCTTCCGGAAACTCTAGTAGATGCTCTCTAAATTTCAAGCTGATACTAAGAACTTTCTCGGTTAGAATTTCAAGTTGTGGACTTGCTGAAACCATGTCTCTGTAAATTAAAGTGTCACCTTCTTGTTCGAATGAAGGATCCAATATTATATTGAATAGAAGCTCCCGAACTTGTAAATTAATCTCCTCTGCATATTGATTCAGAGGATCGTAATAACCGGAAAACCTACCAAGCCCAAAAACAGTTTCTAGCGCCTTCATGTAAATTTCCATTTTTTTGTCTACTTCAGGATTATGATTGGATTCAAAGCCGTAGAACCTTCTATTCAGCATGAATTCGGATATAAAGCAATTCACCAAAACAGCAGATAGGGCTCTCAATGTTCCAATTTCATCAGTATTTTTGTCAGCAGCACACGTAAACATTTTACTACCAATGAATCTTACTTCCATCGGGATGTCCTTGAGCTTTCTTGTAAAAATTTCTGCAGTCATTTCAATAGCATGCCATAGGCTTCTTAAGTTTTCAATAAATTGTAGTTTTGTTTTTTGGTCCTCGATTGCTTCTGAACGGCCAATTGGGTCCGATTGGTGGATCTCCTTGTAAATTATGTAAGGATCGCTTTCAAATTTAACCTTTGGATTGCTTATGTAATTTATCAGCGGAGCAAATATTGCAAAAACTTCAGGATACTCACGTTTCAAGAAAACTCGGAGCATTCTATTCCAAAATCTTTCACGTTTGCTCAAAAAATGCTCCATCGATCGTGCATCAGTAACTTCCAGCTGTAAGATCTCTGCTAACAATCTAATAAAATAAATCTTTTCTCTTCTTCCCATTCTTTGGTTGACGGTCGTAAATGACACGTACATGTTCTTTTCAACAAACTCAGGCTCGAGAGTATAGAGGACTTTCCAGTAAGAAGGATCTACTTGAAGCAGAAAAAATAATTTTTCGAACGTAGGATATCTGCAAAATGGAATATTCATGCCCTGCAACTCTTTCGTCAGACCTGAAGTTAATTTATACTTCTCCAGCACATCACCTGTGTCCAATTGTTGCCTTATATTTTTTTCAAAGTTTTCTTTTTTCAAGTTCTCTGAATCAAGTTGAGCTTGGCAAGCTTCTAATTTATCCTGGTTTTCCTCGATTGTGCCAATATTATTGAGAAGATATGCGAATTTTTTAACATGCTGTAAGTTAGGATTAGGATAATGCATTAAATCCAGATACGCCTCTCTTTGCTGAAAAGTCCTGATTCTGCTTTGTATTACTATCACAGAGCGCTCATTGCGTTTGTAAAATTTAGTTCTTTCTTGGATACGAGAACGTAAAAGAATACCTCTAACATTAGCTTGAAATTCTTGCAAAGCGTTGGACTCAATTATGTCATCAACTAAATCTAAAGTATAACGAACCAAGACCCCTCTGATAACGCCTTGAAGATGTTGTATGTTATGAAAATCAAATGCATTTCCATAAAAGTAGTTCACAAATAAATTCCTTATTTTGTTTCCTCTCAGGAGGGCCGAAAAACATAGAAAAATATGTTCTTGTTCTTTAGCTTCACTAAGCAGACGGTGTACCGAATTACGCTTTTGGACACCACGCAGAAGTTCTTGCAAGCTGGAGAGATGATCAACTGCATCGTCCTCAAATCTGCGAGCAAATATAAATCGTTTTCTAAACAGCGAGCCTCTGTATACTCCTTGTAGTTTCGTGATGTCATTCAATTTTGATTGTAGTTCTTGACAAGCACCCACGATATTATGTCTGCTGTTGTTTCCTTTAACTAAGGCCTGCAACTTTTTAAGAGGAACTTCACTGGTGTGTCTATCAGATAATATTTCATATGTTGATCTCCTTAGAAAGATCGCACGTACCAGGCTCTGCAAGACGTTCACCGATGCTTCATGCCTCAACAGTTTAGCTTTCACAGAATCATAGTACGACCGTGTGAGAAAACCTCTCAAGATTGATTGGAGTTCATGCAACTTTGTTGTCTTTTCCGCATTTAATTTTAAGGAGAACCGTTTGGGCGTCTTAGACCTCTTATTTTTGCCGCGAAGAAGAGATTGAAAATATATCACTTCTCTTTCAAAAAGCTTGAGTAGTCTTAATTGGATTCGCAAATCGAAGCGGGTATTTGCACCACGGCATGTACTTTGGATTTGTACAACCTTGTCTAGAAATTCCACTTCGTTCATTTTTTGCTTTCTTTGAGGGGAATAAGCGACTGGTTCATACTTATAACTTTGGTAAAAATCGACATCTCGTTCCCTAGCTTGACTCCTTCTCATGTAAAAATTGGTATCATAAGTCAAGTATCTGGTAATAGAGGGTGAATAATAAGATAAAGTGGTGCTCTTGAGTGGGCTATACTCCAAATGAGGAGTTCGAGATAGCAGCTCACTATCTCTTGGCTTGAAACTTGGCGTCCTAGTAGGTGAGATACTGTTGTAATCTTTGATATGTGCAGTAGGAGAGAAATAGAGAGATTGCGTTTCACTTGGAGGGGACAATTCTACCGAGTCAAGCTTTTGTCCCGTTCTTTTGATAGGCGTACTTATTACTTGTTCCTGTTTGACAGGTTCAAGTTCTTCGACAGGTTCGGATTCCGCTTGTAAGTTAGCCTGCGATTCTTGTTCTGCTTTGGGAAGCATTTCTTGTTCAGGTGGCGGCCCGGCTTTTATCTGAGGAACGGATTTGATTACAACCTGTTCCTGCGGTTCATGAGATTTTTCATTAATCTCAACTGTACTAAAATCAGCAATGAGACCACCGCTGTTTGGATTACCGGTTTTTTTACCAATGGTAGATTTGACTGAATTGACATTTAAAGATTTGAAATCGCGAATTCTTGGCCACGTCTTTTTGCATTTTCGAATATCTTCTTTGGAGAAATTGACCTTACCTGAAAGATTCTCAATTATCGGGGTCTTGGTGGGCCACTTCTTATTGATCATAGTGATCAAAATATATAGGGTTTCAAAGACTTGAGGTAAGTCTTGTTTGTTGTAGAGATCTTGCAATTCAAACCTGAAGGAGTTGGGCAAGCCAACATGGTCAACCAAAGAAAAGAAAGAGTTGATATTTTGCGTATGTTTAAATTGTAATTTGTTCCCTGCGGGAAAAACTGCAGGAGCTAGATCAGGATTGATCTTGTGGGTAACGGTGGCCAAATAGACTCCATTTCTTAAAGAGTCACCTGTACTCAAATCAACTTCAGAAGGCAAACTTTCATCAATGACTCGTTCAATCCATTGCTTAATCTCCGCGACTCTGCATAAAAATTCGTAATAGCCTTTCTCTTCTCTTGATAAATCATTTGTAATTGATTTATTTCCGTATGAATTATCATCAGAGGTTTGGCGAACCTTTTGCATGGCAGATTTCGAGATTTTAACATCTCCTTCCACCGCTACAAACGGATTTCCGGTTAATTTAGATCCAGCTTTTTGACTGCGGCTGTTCTCTTTATTGGAGCCATCGATATTCCTCACTTCATTCTTCACGGGGCCTCTAATATTTTGGGAAGAGTTTAGTCTAGAAGAGGAAGCTAACTTCAGCTGAGGCGGTGAAGCATCGTGTGGTAAATTCTTAACGTACCGATCTAATACGCTGCCCTGTTTGATGGGAGAACCAAGGCTCGTTGGCATCCTGATACTCAAGGCCTTCAGAAACTATTTGATTCTTTCCAAATTTGATAACCTTGTTCATGAGAGAGGTTTCGTCAGGAAAGTAATTAGTTAGTTTCTATTGATATGGGTCTTCGAAGTCTCCCTCTTCCTTTATATGTTTACGAATTGCTGTAATTGGAAATATCATGAAGTTGAAGCCATACCATACGGGGTCCGCAAGCTCATTACATACGTAGCATGAAACATGGAAGCTCAGCTATGCGGCAAAGAGTCTTTTTGCCATGGCCAGTCGAAGGCCTGATATTGAATGTTTTTGGTGACATCCTCCTCTTTGGTCAGCAGCAAATTGTCGAACTCTTGAATTATAATCGACGATCGACAGGACTCGTGGAAAATGGTATTGTGGCAATTTTCCATAACTACAATTTGCCTCGAATCTCTCACCGGCTTAATTAAAATCTTGCAATTCTGTAATTTGTGCAACCGAATCTGAGTATTCCTGCCAACGTGCAGGAAAATAGAACAAGTGTTGCAATCTACCATCATGATGCTGCCTTCCTCGAAGGGAATTTCACGGAGATTTATGGTGCACGAGACAAGCTTTTGGAAAGTAAGTGAACCTGTCAACGCTAGAGAGTGGTTATTTTCCAATAGACATCCCTGTAAGTTCTCGTAAACAGCAGCACGTTCTCGTAAGTAAATAACTTGATCCTTCCTTGGAAGCATATCATCGTTTTTTGTTGTAGTTAAAGAAGCTTCTTCTTTTCTTTTAAATTTTGGCTTTCTCTTGAATTGAAAGCTTTTCACTGCGATTGGTGTCTTAGCATCCAGCAGTTTTAATATTTCGTTAGTATCCTTGGAGTACCTTTGTAAATCATAAGGTGCCAACTCTGGAGCTATATAGTTTAAAAAAATTTGCAAATGATTGGCTTGCTCTCTCAGCAAACATGCATCTTGACCAGCACGAACTCCCCTCAAGAGTTTATCCCTTTTTTCAAGAAACTCCTGACTCATGTGTACTTACTTCTCGCTTCCAGTTCTGTTGACATTAAAATTAAAAGCTCAAACATAAAAGAATCTCTATTTTATACGGGTGCAACTTATTACGTAACTACCAAATTACTATCACTTATATCTTTAATCAACCTCCTCCATTTCGGTGTCAGCTGGCACTTCAGATGGAGCCTCAGGCGCTGCCTCCTCAGGAGCTGCAGGTTCTTCTTGCTCCCACTCGTCAATGTTCAGACCCAACGAAATCAGTCTGTTGATTCTCTTCGCAAAAGAGGATGGATCCTCTAGGCTGAAACCTGAAGTCAACATCGCCGTTTCAAATAGCAAGTTAGTCAAGTCTTTCACAATTCTGTCGTTAGCACCACCTTCGTCAACTCTCTTTTTCAACTCCTTGGTAATAGGCGATTTTGGAGAGATTTCAAAGATTTTTTTAGAAGACATGTAAGAGGACATAGTAGAGTCTCTTAAAGCTTGCGCTTTCATAATTCTCTCCATGTTAGCGGACCAGCCGAATTGTCCGGTTCTGATGGCAGCGGGGGCGTCAATTAGCTTCTCAGACACCACCACCTTCTCCACCTTCTCACCGAGGATCTGCTTTAGAGCCTTCGTTAAAGGTTCATACTCCTTAATCTCTTCCTCCCTCTTCTTCTTCTCTTCCTCAGTCTCCTCGAGCTCGAAGTCCTTGGTAATATCAACCAATGGCTTGCCCTCGAATTCCTTCAATTGGGTGAAGGCGTATTCGTCAATAGGGTCAACTAAAAACAACACTTCAAAGTTTTTGGCTTTTAGAGCGTCGAGGAATGGTGATCTTTCAACAGCCTTCAGAGACTCACCAGTGATAAAGTAGATGTTCTTCTGGTGCTCTGGCATTCTAGTCACGTAGTCAGTCAATGATGTCATCTCATCAACAGACTTAGTGGAGTTGTACCGCAACAACTTGGCCAAGGCAGCTCTGTTCTGGGTGTCCTCATGAATACCCAACTTGATGTTTTTGGCGAAGGCAGAATAGAATTTGTCGAACATCTCAGAGTCCTCTGCAATTTCGTTGAAAGATTCAATCAATTTCTTGACGATGTTCTTTCTGATCACTTTCATGATCTTGTTCTGCTGCAACATCTCTCTCGACAAGTTTAGTGGCAAATCTTCAGAATCCACAACGCCCTTAACAAAGCTCAACCACTCTGGGATCAAATCCTCAGCCTCGTCAGTGATAAACACACGACGCACGTACAATTTAATATTGTGCTTCTTTTTCTTGTTCTCGAACAAGTCGAAAGGAGCTCTCTTAGGGATGAACAAGATGGCTTTAAATTCTAACTGACCTTCAACCGAAAAGTGCTTAACGTACAGTGGATCCTCCCAGTCATTAGAAATAGACTTGTAAAATGCATTGTATTCATCCTGAGAAATCTCAGATGGGTTTCTGGTCCACAAAGGTTTAGTTTTGTTCAATTCTTCCAATTCGGTAACTTCCTCCTTTACCTTCTTGGTCTCGACCTTCTTTTTGTCTTCCTCTTCATCGACTTCTTCCAACTTAGGTTTCTTGTCGTCCTCTTCTCCCTCTTTCTTTTCCTCCTCTTCCTTCTTTTCCTCCTCGGTCAATGGCACTTCTTTTTCAATCTCCTTGTGAACAAGCAATTGGATGGGGTAGGCCACAAACTCGGAGTGTCTCTTAACTACTTCTTTAATTCTCTTCTCCTCCAAGTATTCTAGTTGATCGTCTTTCAAAAACAATCTTAGCAAAGTACCTCTACCCAATCTCTCATTCACCTCATCCAGGGTGACTGTAAAGGAACCACCAGCGTTGGACTCCCAGATATACTGTTCGTCATCGTTGTGCTTGGAAATGACTTGAACTCTGTCGGCAACTAAAAACAAAGAGTAAAACCCTACACCGAACTGACCAATCATGGAAACATCCGCACCAGCAGAAAGGGCCTCCATGAAAGCCTTTGTACCAGACTTGGCGATAGTACCCAAGTTGTTAACTAACTCGGATTTGGTCATACCGATACCAGAGTCCCTAATTTCTAACACCTTTTCTTCTGGTCTGGGAGTAATCCTGATAAATAGCTCGGGCTCAGTCTCCAATTGTTTTGGGTCAGACAATGCCTGGTATCTGATCTTGTCCAAAGCATCAGAAGAGTTGGAAATTAACTCTCTTAAAAAGATCTCCTTGTTAGAGTAGACCGTGTTGATGATCAAACTCATCAACTGAGTGATCTCAGCTTGAAATTCAAACGTTTCAGAAGGCATGGGCGGTAATTTAATAGAATGGTTTCCCTACTTCTTGATACCTTAAGATTAATGATGTGTTGAAGCGGAGAGAGAACGTGTTCGATGCCACATCTTCATTCCCTTTAAATACCCTTCAATCTGCCTTAACGCCCACCAGAAAATGGACAAATTTTTTGTTCTTCGGCCTTCTAGAAAAATGAAAGGCAAGACATGCGCGGGTAACGAAAATTCTAAGGACAATTATCGTTGCACTAGAATGTTCTTGAATGCCCTCCTGAATTCAGAATGGATAACAGCTGTGCTGCTTGATCACGTACTAACATATCCTGGTCTTTCTCTCTCGTATATTCCAGCAAGGTGACCAACCTCGCTCTGTTGTACTGAGATGGGAACGTCGCGGCACTGCATAGCAGATCATGAATCAGGTGTAAAGCCGCTCTGCGGACTACAAAGGACCCTTTAGTCTTCGTTTCCATCTGAAGTATGCCAAAAGAGCAATCTAGCATGTCGCTAATGCGGTCCTGAATCCCACGAGCATTAGTTCGTACGCCCATACCAAGAAGTGAAATGGCAGACATACGGAGTCGGTCATCAATTTCGTCACGCCTTCTGATTTTGTTCAGGCAAGTATCAATAAGCTTATGAGCTTGGGGACCCTGAAACATCTCGTTCTGATGCTGTATATAATTGATGAATACTTCTCCAATTTTCAGTATGTCATCCAGTCTGCTATTGCTCTTTTCGGACCCAGCATACATAGAGAGCAGCATGTCGAATGTCTGTTCGTCACATTCACATAAAACACTAAGACCCTTGATGGCGGTTAAATAGATGTAAGGGTCATTGTATTGCAAAAATTGCAAGTGCCATTGAGTCACTGTTGCTGGGGTGACTACGCTCGATTTTTTTAGGATCAGTTGAAGTAATTGTGTCAGACCTAGAACCTCCATTGGTGCTGACGGGTCGCCCAAATTCACTATTGCTTCGTGTAGGGAGTCATCATCTGCATCATGGTCGGTCGCCGCACATTCTTTGCTCTCTATTACGTCCGTGATGGCTTCGTGCATACTGTGGTTGCCTTGTTTGAGTAGCTTGGCATCGATGATGCGTAAGGAAATTTTTGCACCCTCTAATTTGGCAGCCGGCATGGAAAGTATGCTTTTTAGTAGCTGAATAATCATATCCAGGACACTGGGTTGAGTAGACTGTAGCTGTGCTTGAATCTTGTGCCCTGCTGCAGTCTCCCCACTGCTATCCTCGTCATCGGAATCTTTCTCTGACCTCTCCTCGTCGTCAGAGTCATGCTGAGGTACTTCATCTGAGCAAATATCCATTAGCTCTATTAATAACTGCAAGATGTCCGTTGGTTTTTTGACAATATCTGTTGTAAACTCGTTGTGCAGCTTTTCGAGAATCTTTAAGTCAAGAAGAACAAGTGCACTAGACTGGATGTCTCCCAATGCGGCATCATTATACCTATCCGTTTTGGCCCATCTGGCGAGGACTGCTAAGAACACATCTTTCACCATGTCTTCTTTATTAATCATTTTCAATAATTGGGCAAACAAGTCAACTGCTTCATCGATGCTGGTAAACATCTCATTGGCTTTAATCAAAGGATCTTTGCATTGCTGCCGTACCTTTAATTCAATTTCTTCGCTGCGTACAGTAATGTAAGCCAGTTGAGTTTCGAAATCGATGCAGTATTCCCATTTTTCGTGGCAATAGTTCAGGAGATTCATACTCAAGTAAATTAACACTTCACTGTCGTTCAAAAGAACCACAAACGATTTCAACAGTGTCAAAATGACCTCATAGTACGGGCTATTTTCTTCGCCTAGCGGGTTGAGCTTTTGGCTTCTTTTTAAAAACAATGCATAAGTCCATAGGTTGAGATAGAACAAATTTTTATTCACTCCCTCAACTAGATTCTGTAGCAAATCATTGCAGGAATTTTTTGTCAGTGAAATAAGAACATTAATTGTATCGTTCAGCTCTTTGGCGCAGTGGTCTCTTATCGGTTCATTAAAAATAACTTTGTACAATTTTTGAAAAAGAAAATCCCTTACTATCTTTGGATTTTTCAGAAAAAATGTCGTCACAACGTTATTCAAGCAGTTTACCACAATGGGCCTGTTCAACATGGATAAACCGTTGTATATCTGTGGAAAGAGACTCGAAAAGTACTGGCTGCTACTCATTGACTTGGGTTTAGCCACTAACAGCTGTGCCACTCTGTTTACTTTTTCTAGATCTACTTTCTCATCTTCTCTAACACCCATGATGAAATCTATCAGACATAAGACACCATCATTCCTCCTAACCGCCAAAGTTCCCAGTTGAGTCAGTAGTCTTGCCTTCGCATCGGTGTTCCTGACTTGCACCAAAAAGGTATACATTTCGAACAACTCGTAGCCTTGTTGGACACTCTCAAGTTCCTGCAACATTCTCTCGTGCTTTGAACTGGGCATTTGGACACATAACGTGAGAAGCCCAAGGTAAGAATTTGTGAAAAGTGGGCCTTTCAGTATAATAGATCTCACATAATCCTTTTGATCACTTTTCTCGAGCAAAATATTGTGAACCGTAGCGCACACTACTTCCAACGTAGACGAGTTTGGCTTGTATGATGATGGAACTTCATCTTTCGAAAACTGTAAGGGAGGTTGAAAATCCGTCGGAAGGTTAACATAAATTCCATGAATTATTAACAATGCAATGAAACTCTCTACATACTTCATATCATGCAAAGATATAGGAAGCAGGTCGCTTCCTTTTGCGTTCAATTTAGCTTGCTCATCTAACGTCAAACTATGTAACTTTCGGAGGTAGTGCAGCAGTTGTGAAACAAACCTTTGGTTATCAGATTTCAAAGACCCTGTATTGGATAAGATTTTAGCTTCCAGATCTTGAAAGAAATTGTCTAGTGGTGTAGATCCTACAAATTGTGGATACTTTAATATGTCACTAACACTCATAGGTCGAATAATATCGGGGTGATGGGATCAAATAGAATATTAGGAAATCAAATATTAGAGACTAGCTGTGCACAGATGCGGTGGCTGAGAAACCAGGGTATACTACTGCTTGGATGATAAAGGTCCCGCTGAAAGGTGTACTCAAAATACTTAAAGGACCATCACTCCGAACGTTATGAAATTTTTTACTTCGCGATGAGATGAGATGAGATGAGATGAGCCGGTACACGAACCCTCTAAGAAAACTGTACGAAAAGTCATCACGCTTTCATGTCTCTTTACACTGAACCTCTCGAGCAAGAAGACCAAGATGCTATTATTATCGACTCCAGATCGGGTGATTTGGAATCCCTCCAAGAGATCTTCTCGACACTTATTCATCCAAGGTTACTCACCAGTTGTAAAGATTGTGAGACGCAATGCACACCCTTGCACATGGCAGCAGCAAACGGACACCTCTCAGTCGTGAAATATCTCTTGGAACTAGTCAAGAAGCACAATCCTGATGAGTTGCATAATTTCGTCAATCGACAGAATGAGACTGGTAATACGGCATTGCATTGGGCATCATTAAATGGTAAACTTGAAGTAGTCCAGCTGCTTTGTGACGGTTTTAACGCGGACCCTTTTGTGAAAAATGCATTTGGTCATGACTCTATATTTGAGGCAGAAAACAATGGCAAGGAAGAATTGGAGGATTTCTTCCTCAAAAAGTATGATATCTCACCAGCAACACAAGACGTTGGGGACCAAAGAGTAGCTGTCAAGGAGGGCACAGAAATCGAGCAAGTTACAAGAGACGCAGAGCAAGCACAGCAGAAGAAGAATGATAATCAGGATGAGGAGACACTAGCTAAAAGCACAAAACAATTGGACATAAATGATAGGCAATGAGTCAGGCGATAATGGTGAAAATAATGTGTACTATGCTGAATTTCGCTTGATTTAAGTATTGATAGTTACCCTGCTATAAACGTATCATTCATTACGAAGTCTGAAAAAAATTTTTGAGCTTTGAAAGAAGCACGGCAATGTGATAGATATACAAGAAACGCATAGTAGGAGAACTTCCGAGTAGGATATTTGGAAGTAAACCTAAAGATACATAGGCCTCACAATGTCCTCTGAATTGGCTAATGAGCTAGGATTTGATCCAGCTTTGAAAAAGAAGAAGAAGAGTAAGAAGGTCGCGCCTGAAAATTTGGAGACTGAGGAGAAAAGCGCTGAGAAAGCCGACGCTACGGGAGATGAGGATCTATTTGCTGGTCTGAAGAAGAAGAAAAAGAAGTCTAAGTCACCTTCTGTGGAGCACAGCGGATCTGTGGATGAGATTTCGGAAGCTCTTGGCGAGTTAAAGCTGAAAAAGAAGAAGAAATCTAAGGAGACAGAAGTCGACGATTTTGAGCAGCAGCTAGCTAAGGCTGGTGTCAAAGTAGCTGGAGGTAACAGTAAAGAGTCCACTCCTGTGACTGAATCTAGCATCCAGCAGGATGTGGGTCTAACATACCAGGATCTTCTCTCTAGGTTTTTCAACATTTTGAGGGCCAATAACCCAGAATTGGCTGGTGACAAATCTGGACCCAAATTCAGAATTCCTCCACCGGTGTGTTTGCGTGATGGTAAGAAGACAATTTTTTCCAATATTCAGGATATTTCTGAGAAACTGCAAAGATCTCCAGAGCATCTGATCCAGTACTTGTTTGCGGAACTGGGTACCTCCGGTTCGGTGGACGGTCAGAAGCGTTTAGTCATTAAAGGTAAGTTCCAGTCGAAGCAGATGGAGAATGTGTTGAGACGTTACATTCTGGAATATGTTACCTGTAAAACCTGTAAAAGCATTAATACTGAACTCAAGAAGGAGCAATCTAACAGATTATTCTTTCTGGTTTGCAAAAGTTGCGGTTCCACGAGATCCGTTTCGTCCATTAAAACTGGTTTCCAGGCGCATGTGGGCAGGAGAAAGAGGATGTGAACTACGTGGTGCTGATAATAATGATATATATATATGTACTTTATACTGCTCATTCATGCACATTGCGTATGCTCAAATATTTTTAGAAATGCCGGGCACCAATTGATCACTGTGATATCGGACGACATCCATGAGCGCAAAGTGTTCGATGCTTTTGGCTTGTCATGGGCTTCCTCAAAGAAGCGTGTCATAACCTGTCTCGTAGAAGCACTGTTTAAAGACTCCATTAAGTTACTGTCAATCTTCCGCTTGTAAAAGTCATATTCTTTCTTTAAAAGAGTGGACTTCAGAGCGTATAGTTCGTCGACTCTATGCAAAATCTCCTCTTTGTCCAATATCTCGGATCCGGCCGTTTCTATGCGCTGCTTTCTATTGCCTGCGATGGGTGGAACAGATGCAGAGAAAGTTTCGTCCCCATTGCCTATATCGAGCGGTTCTGAAACTACTCTATGTTTTCTTTTATGGCTTGTAATTGGCGGCACAGATGAATTGCTGGCAGTTTCAATTACGTTATCAGCATCGAGAGGCTGAGAAACTATCCTGTGCTTTCTCCTGGCTACTGGCCTGTGTGGAAGGAACAAAAACGAAGGACAATCGTTGTAGCCGGGTACCTCCGTCTCTGAGCAGTTCTGGTAGCTTTTGGAGACTATCATCAATTGTAATTCAATAAACCCTCCTGTGGTTTACCCAAGGCTCTTGTGAAAACGCTCTGTTTTGCCAGCAATACTGATTTCATTTTTATACTCCGGCCATTCTTTGCTTCGTGTCAGCGTGTCCGTTTTCGTGCATACTCGCTCGCGCCAAGATTTGGGAGTTCGATCCTCCCCCAACAAAATTTATCTCGTATGTCGATCAAAACTCGCTACGAAACTTGAAGCTCTTGTAAAGCAGTGAGTAGATCGTTGATATCTGGTCTGGCCGCCGGATCCACCTGCAGGCACATCTTTATCAGGTGTATGAGTCGTCAGGAGTACCTGTGTTGTTGAGGAAAACTAAACTTGCCCGTACAAATGGCGTATTTTAATGAAGCTCCACTTACTTGCTCTTCCCTCTCAAATGGTGAAATTCCAAATAGCATGAAATAGCAAGTGCAGCCAAGGGACCAGATATCCACCTCGGTGCCGACGCTGGTATTAAGTGTGACATCGAGCAATTCTGGAGCTGTGTACTGTAGTGTGCAGTGTTCCAAAACCCACTCTTGTAATTCATTCAACTGCGCACGTGTAGTCACTGTGAGGTCGGCTTTAGAGCAAGAACCTAGATCTGATATAACAGGCAACCCGTCAGAAGAGAATAAAATGTTCGAAGGCTTCATATCGCGATGCGCATACGAACTGGAATTCAAAGTATGTGCAGAAGAAAGAATGTCTAGCTCTAACGGTGTATCCTCGAGCAGCAAAGCGGCTTCGTCACTGTACGACATTGAGACCGCATCCTGTTCCTGGGACGGCTCTGAATCTTGTGACCTGGAACTAGGGTCATGTAGACATCGCAACCCTCTGGCGATGCCTATCATAATTCGCACGCACTCGCCCTCTGAAATGAATGTCCCATTAAGCAAATTGCGACACGTAGAATCTTGCAACGAGCCTAAAGGAAAATACGGCAGTAGTACAAACACGGTCTTAGATCCATCTCGCTCCTGAGCCACCTGCGAGTCCACCAAAGGCATAATATAGGGACTCTGAAATCTCTTGTAATTGTCCACTTCCTTTAGAGCAGCTGATATGCTCTCTATGTTGCCAAATGGGCATCTTATCCGTTTCAATGCATACCATCCACCTCCACTTAGCCCATTAGAGCTTGTTACTGATCCCACAACTTGTACCAGGTAAATAAAAGAGAAACTTCCTTCGCCGAGCAGTTTCCTTATGGAATATCGCCGTCCGTTAATAGACACATATGATTCAGAGTAGTCGCAGCAGCAGCAACATGTTCCGCAGAATAATTTGAAAAGTTGTCTGGTGGCTTCCATGGTAGTAGCTTTCGTCCTTAAAATTGTTTTCTTTGTTTCTTGTAATTCATATACGGGGAACTTTTCATCTCATTCCGAGGGTGTCCCTTACATATGTACTACAGGGGATGGAGAGTCACCACAGGCTATGCACGAATAAGATTTAGGGAGAGTAAGAATCATAAACTGCATGAGTATCGAAATGTAATGGTGAAATGATGACGAGATAGTGAAGCTTCTACAGGAACTGAGCGCTGCTGATATGTTCACGTGACTTCGGATTGGAATACATGAAAAGTTTCAAAGCATCACCACTACCCAACTCATCATCACAAGAGAGTATAGTTAAACGATGTCTATACAGACCAGCAATCCAGACGAGCCGCTGAAATCCCTGTCGCTCATTGCAGCACATTCCCATATTACTGGTCTCGGTTTAGATGAGCACCTGCAGCCTCGAGAGGCAAGCGAAGGTATGGTGGGCCAGTTGCAGGCACGCAGGGCCGCAGGTATTATATTGAAGATGGTACAGAACGGTACCATTGCTGGTAGAGCCATTCTTATGGCAGGACCACCTTCGACAGGTAAGACCGCACTGGCCATGGGGCTGTCTCAGTCACTGGGCAAGGATGTTCCTTTTACGGCCATTGCTGGATCAGAAATATTCTCACTGGAGCTATCCAAGACTGAAGTATTAACCCAAGCTTTTAGAAAAAGTATCGGGGTGAAGATCAAAGAAGAAACTGAGTTGATCGAAGGTGAAGTAGTAGAAATTCAGATCGATAGATCCATTACTGGCGGTCACAAACAGGGCAAGTTGACCATCAAGACCACGGACATGGAAACCATTTACGAACTGGGCAGTAAAATGATTGACGGTCTGACTAAGGAGAAGGTGCTAGCCGGTGATGTGATTTCAATTGATAAAGCCAGTGGCAAGATTGCTAAACTGGGACGGTCCTTTGCTCGTTCGAGGGATTATGATGCTATGGGCGCCGATACCAGGTTCGTGCAATGTCCGGAAGGTGAGTTGCAGAAACGCAAAACAGTAGTTCATACAGTTTCACTGCATGAGATCGACGTCATTAACTCAAGAAGCCAAGGGTTCTTGGCACTCTTCACTGGAGACACGGGTGAAATACGTTCAGAAGTTAGGGATCAAATTAATACCAAGGTAGCTGAGTGGAAGGAGGAAGGAAAGGCAGAGATCGTCCCAGGTGTCCTATTCATCGACGAGGTGCATATGTTAGACATTGAGTGCTTTTCGTTCATAAACAGAGCACTTGAGGATGAATTTGCCCCCATCATTATGATGGCAACCAACAGAGGCATCTCCAAAACAAGAGGAACCAATTACAAGTCTCCACATGGTCTTCCTGTAGATCTATTGGACAGATCTATCATCATTACTACGCATAACTATAGCGAACAGGAGATAAAGACAATTCTGTCCATCAGAGCTCAAGAGGAAGAAGTGGAACTCTCAACTGAGGCTCTTGACCTTTTAACTAAGATCGGTGGAGAGACGAGTCTGCGCTACAGCAGCAATTTGATCTCCGTGTCGCAGCAGCTAGCCTTCAAGCGGAAGTCGTCTCAAGTAGATGTCGCCGACGTGCAGCGGTCGTATTTACTTTTCCTGGATGCCTCACGCTCGGTGAAGTACGTCCAGGAGAATAATACACAGTACATCGACGACGAGGGCCATGTAGGGGGAGATGTCATGGACACATCCGAGTGATTTTACATAAAACGCTTCAGAAAAATAGAGGAAATTGAGACTATCTAATATATGTATTACTTACCTGAGCCCCTGGTGTTGAGAATTAGGGCAACAATCATGCCGTACAGGCCTAGCACTTCTGAGAAGATAAGAATTAGCACTATACCCACAAATAAACGAGGTTGATGCATTGACTTGCGCACACCAACATCTCCTACAATACCAATCGCATAGCCGCTGCTCAAGCAAGCGAATCCGACACACAGGCCAGCGCTCAAGTGAAGGGCACCGTTGAAGAGCGAGTAGTCTTCAGTGGGCGAGAGCCCCCCTGCAATGAGCACAGCAACAACAAGTCCATAGATGGCGAGGATACCACTCATAACCACAGGAATCAGCGATTTCATGATCAGGTCAGGCTTGAAAGTACCGATACCAGATATACCGATTCCCGACTTCGAAGTTCCTATAGCAGCTCCCAAGCATGACAGAACCATGGCAGATGCACATCCTGCAAATCCAAGAAACGGAGAGTACAACGGTGTGTATTCAGACATGTATTATTATGCTTCTTTGTTCTTTTCTTTGCTGATTGTCAAACTGTTGTGCTGCAAGTCCATTTTCAGTTCTAATTTCACTTAAACTTTTAGAAAAGTAACAGCGCGTAACACAACATGTCCAAGATAGACGTGACTGTGGACCAACTGCGAGCCATCTATGGCCAGCTCTACGACGTTTTACAAGAAAAGGCGGCACTTCATCTGCCTGAGGGGCAAGACCCCGTCTCCAAAGAGGTCAGAATGCAGTTGCAGCTCTACCTAGCAGGTGTCATGGAGATGGGAGCGAATAGTTTGCGAGTGGACGGCGGCGACGCTAAAGACGTTCTAGCAACGAGATGCGAGCCCTTTGATTTAGAACTCAACGAGCGCGTCAGAGGGGCTTACGAAGAGTGGGAGGACGAAACTGTCAGAGTGGCAAACCTACGTAGGGCTGCCCAGGAACAGATTGTTAAGCTCTACAATGAATCAAAAGACACTTACCTGGACAGCCTCGATGAAATTATCGACAGTCAGGAACAACAGCAAACTACAGGCGAAGAGGAAGAAAAATCACCTGACCGAGCTGGATTGACGAGTGCTACACAAGACTACCACTCCTCTCTGAATTCTCTTGCCGAGGCACAGTTACATCTTCCTCGGCTGAGAAGTCGACTCGAGAAGCTGTCTCAACTTCTACATCACATACAGGACGCATGACCGTGGCTCGTACAACAAGGGGTGCGGGCAAGGGGGAGGCAGGGCCATTAGGAGAACTTTCGGGACAACCCTCCTTCCCCCGGCTCTTCCCCCGGCCCCTCTTTCTATCACAACGAGCCTACATACGTCGTGGACCCCATCGTTTTGGCCTGGTTTCCCCAAGAGAACATTGACCCAAAACAGTTTCATCGCCCCGTTAGCCAACGTACGAGAGAATTTTAGTTTGTGTTTTCCTCTTTTCGTCTTTGGGCATTTTGCTGGCAAAATAAAAAAAAAAAAATATGTAGTCAATTTCATTAGACTTTGGTTAAGGACCAAAAAATACGAAGATTTGTATTTGGGCGATTGAGCACTTCAGCATCAACAAGAACTTGTGGACCATACCATTTTAAAGCATAACGGGAAACTGGCAAGATGAGCTACGACAACCCGTATGAGACCGGAGTGGACAGCTACGAGATGCGGAACACAAGCAATGTGTTTGACGACTCGAGAGCGACGGGAGCGCCGTACAATGGTGGAGATACTGATTTTGTGGAGTTTATGGGCAAGATCAATGAGATTAATAGTGGCCTCGACACGTACGAGCAGCTTATCAATAACATCGATACCTACCACAAGAGGCTGTTAGCCGAAGTCAATGAAGACCAGGAGATGCAGCTAAGGCATATGCTGGACGACATCGTGGCCCAGGCAGGCACGCTGCAGTACCAGCTGAAGAATGAGATCAAGAGTGCCCAGCAAGAAGGTTTAAAAGACGGCAGCAAGCAAGCACAGGCAGAGAACTGCAGACAGAGATTTCTGAAAGCCATCCAGGACTACCGTATCATTGAGTCGAACTACAAAGAAGAAAACAAAGAACAGGCAATGAGGCAGTACATGGTAGTGCAACCGGATGCCACTCCAGATGAAGTAGAGAATGCCGTCAGCGACGTTGGCGGACAGCAGATTTTTTCACAGGCTCTATTGAATGCCAATAGGCGTGGTGAGGCCAAGACTGCTCTAGCCGAGGTGCAAGCTAGACACCAAGAACTTCTGAAACTGGAGAAGACCATGGCTGAGTTAACTCAACTGTTCAATGATATGGAGGAGATGGTCGTAGAGCAACAGGAGCAGGTGGACAACATTGACAAGAACGTCGAGGATGCACAGGAGGACGTAGAGCAGGGTGTGGGCCACACCAACAAGGCCGTTAACAGTGCCCGCAGGGCCAGGAAAAACAAATGGAGATGTATTATCATTTGCATCGTCATCGTCATCGTCATCCTCGTTGCTGCCATCGTCCCATCAGTCGTTGCTACTCAAGTGTAGATTTATTATTATTATTTCCTTTTCTCTTATCCTTCTCAGCTTGCCTGAGATGTAGTATATCAAGAATTACAGTACGTGTCTAATTGTCTAATCGTCTAATTGAACTGAATTGCTTACTATGTACCCCGTTTGATATAGTCCTGCAGCGCTGTGGAACAACAAATAAAATATTCAGGCGCTCAGGGTGGAGACGGGTGCAAGAGAATGATCTACCACGATCAAGTTCTCAAAACCGATGAACCACACTAGTTCGCAAACTATGTGGCGGAATTGAAGGCTTTTATTGATCTTGGTTTCTTGGTGTATTCTGAGAATGAGTTGTAAGTATGGGAAGATGTGCACCGACAACGGTTTTTATTTCGGAGAGAAAAAAAGAGGCAAATTATGGGGCGGGTAACAATGGAACTTCAAATTTTAGGGCGACAAGCCACGCGTCAGCCATAAACGGAGCAAGTTTTTGAGCTCAGTATTGCTAATTCTCAACATTGCCAATTAATTACTTTCCGGATAATAAGTTTGGGTCCTAAAAAGATCACAAAAATACCTAGAGAAAGAGCATACTACATGTAAAATCTTGACAGCCTTTCCTCTGGGGACATTCGCGACATTGTTGGTATAATCTTTACAAAAAATGAATTCTGGGTAATATATGCGTCAGAGACATCATTGGTAGTAATACTGCACGAAAAATTACGGAATATATTTCATAGGTATTAGCGGGCGCTTGACACGGAGCCGACCGTACGGCTTGGCGGTTCAGGCCCCTGATTGCAAATTTTCTTACTAACTGTATACTTTTTTCATTGATTGTCTTGCTGGTGACGTAAAAAGGGCGAAGTGCATGGAATAATTCTCTTCCAACAAGTGACTGATTCTCAAGAACTGTTTTGAATGAGCAAAAAATAGTAGAAACATTTACCATGTCCACGAACAAAAAGCAGGAGAGTTGTTTCCGCTTTAGCCCCTTTTCCAAAGCGTTCCAAGCGTTTAAAACGCATAATGTGTTATTGAAATTTCCAAACAAATTCGAGATTAGTAATGGTAACATAAAATTCCCAAGGCCTTGATGAAAGTGGTCACCTTTTGGAAACATATAAAGTGCATGCGAAGCCACCAATAATTTACATGCCTCATACCAGTTATTATGGTTCACATCTAACAAACTTGAATCAGTTAACGCTTGATTCAATACAGCCCGCGATCACAACATATTGAGCAATAAAATGAGTGAGTTAACAAAAATAACCTACTTTATTACCGGAGGTAACAGAGGCATTGGCTTCAATTTAGTCAAGATATTGAGTGCATCTCCTAATAATGTTATTATTGCATCCATCCGCGGATCAACTTCTCTGCCAAAAAACAAGGAGTTAGAGGACTTGAGAAAGGATAGAAAAAACATTCATGTTGTCGAACTTGATATCACTGAGGAGGAAAGCATAAACAAAGTCGCAAAGGAGATTAAAGAGACGCCTTCATTCGATGGAATTGATATTTTTATATCGAACTCAGGAATTTCTGACGCTTATTACAAAGTCTTGCAAGCACCAAAGAAAGTCTGGCTCGACCATTACACGACCAACACTTTGGGACCGATTTTAGTCCTTCAGCAAATATATCCTCTTCTTCTGTTGAAAAAGACTAGAAAATTATTTTTCATTTCGAGTCTGGCTGGATCGATCACGGGATTCGTGCCATTCTCGCTATCTGCTTACGGGCAATCAAAAGCTGCCTTGAACTATACCATAAAAGAATTGAGCTTTGAATTGAAATCCGAAGATTTTACCACGGTTGCGTTCCATCCTGGTATGGTCCTGACAGACATGGGGCAGTACGGTATCACTAAATTTAAGGATACGGATCTCAAAATAGATTTCAGTAACTTCAAAAGCTTAACACCGGAGGAAAGCGCCACTGATTTGATCAATGTTTTTGGAAAGATATCAGTTGAAGACAATGGAAAATTTTACAATTATGATGGAACGCTAGCAGATTTTTGACTTTCATCGAAGGGATTGGGAGGCCCTGCTTCGAAATTCCCAATCTACAGAATGTGTCACTAAAATAACATATCTTGTAGAAAACCTTTATTGAAGCTTCCTTATATCTGTTTTTTTATTTAGCTATTGTCCCCAGATTCATACTGTCGTTTGCACATCTTAACATAGTGATACACTTGCGCAGCGCACTATTATTATGGGAGGCTTGTCTTCATATTAGTATTACGCTAGCCATACATCGATTTTGCGCTCGCCTTCGAGCTTGCTAGGTTCAGGTCCAGAGCTAATTACACTCGCTTGTGGGAACCTATCACGATTACGGTGGCCACTGCCCACATCGCGTGATGAACACACATTCGGTACTCTGTCATGTGGAGCAGGCCGCCTGCATTGGTTGTAGACTAAAACTAGAAGTTAATTGAACTAACATTTATCGCTTGGGATATCCCTAGGCTCCTTCCGGATTTAATTGTGTATCTGAAGGAAAAGAGCAAGACAGTTATACAAACATATCTACTGTTACTATTATTTCTGGGGTATTCAAATATTCATCGTTGACGACTAACCAGTAGAGGTCAACTCCGATTGATAAACCTTTTAAAGATCGTAATTGGATGGAATCGTCCAACACCTCTAACGGAAAAGATATAGTATATAACCACCATTGCAAAGAGATTGAAGACAATATAGGCCCAATAAAAACCAAAATTTCTCCATAAATTTCCGTAACTAACTCCTCTTTGTGCCAAATATTCATCCCCCACAGAAAGTTGGCAATATGCACAATTGGATGTTGCGTCAGAGTTGCTGATATAACCTTCGGAGCGCTGCAAAAAGTTTTCCATGTACTGTCCACACGTCCTTCCTTGTGGTGGATCGAAAAGTGATAATTCTTTCGTTTTGCAGACTACCGGCTTCTTGTGAAGGACGATGGCCACCATATTTTGGATGAAGTAAGTGTATGGAGAGACCTTCCACATGAATGTCCAGAAACCAGGCATTAGGCTAACTGGCTGTACTACACCGCTAAACACGACCAACATAGTCACGATTGATCCCATAATCACGCTTGCTGCGGGCAAATTGGGCGACATGTAAAGAACCATCAGTCCTAAGGATATGTAGTAGAGCTGGAACATGATACTATAGTTGAGAAAAAATACGGCCGATCTCGATGCTTCAAAAAAGACTCTTAAAGGAAAATACATTGCGCAAAAAAACATCGTTGAAAAGACAAATTGATAAGGAATCTCTGCCAAATATTCTGTGAACAGCAACAGAGACCAGTGAAACATGTTCGACTTGGATTCTCTAACCTCAAACAATTCGCGCGACGCCAATGCTCTTGCTTGAATCTGTTTCATACTAGGTGCTGATACAATAACTGCCATGAAGGCAGCAAATGTTGTATCCTGCAAACCAGTGTAGCTTTCGCCAGGATCGAAAAAGGTCCATCCAATGTAAAGACCCGAAACCACTTGCAACATCATTTTAGACATTAGATATTGCTTGTCTCTCCAGAACATGATATTTGTACGTAACCAAACATGCTTAAATTGGAAGAAATAGTCCGTAGCGTATTTTCTTGGCTTATCGACGGGTTGAGTTCCATTAGATGCCCGAGAAGACAGTTCTTCCTTCCATTTTTTGATCTTGCCGTCGACTTCATGCGACTCCTCCGAATTTTGCCAGATTTCATGCCAATCCTTCTCAACAGAAGCCGTTGCTCCAGCACCGATAGCCTCTAAAATGTATTCAGCAGGGTTTTCACTCTTACTGCAGTGTCTGAAGCCATTATTTTCGAAATAAGAGAGCACTGTGGAGGAATTCTCACCAATATCACCGAAATATACTGTCTGACCGCCTTTCCTTAAGAGTAATAATCTGTCAAACCTTTCAAAAAGTGTCGCAGAAGGTTGGTGAATGGTACAAAGAATGCACTGGCCAGCGCGAGCCAATTTTCTTAACAGTTGCACGATGGCCCAAGAAGATTGGGAATCCAATCCGGAAGTTGGCTCGTCAAGAAAAAGTAATAAATCTGGCTTAGCAACCAATTCCACACCGATGGAAAGTTTCTTTCTTTGTTCCACATTCAAACCCGCCCCTAGATCACCAACAAGTGCCTCAGAATATTCCTCCATGTCTAGTAATTTGATTACAGTACTGACACAGCGCAATTTTTCTTCTTCAGGTATTGACTGAGGTCTCCGTAAACGTGCAGAAAATGTCAACGACTCCCTTACAGTCATTTCAGAAATATGGACGTCTTGTTGTTGCACGTAGCCGGTCCTTCTTTCAAAACTCGAATCGATGGGACAACCATTTACCAGCATATCACCCGTAACCACACCAAAGTTGTTACGCCGTGCCAGTGTGTTAAGCAAAGTGGTTTTTCCAGCACCAGATTCGCCCATTAATGCAGTTATAGTCCCTGGCGCTACAAAGCCATTGACGTAATCAAGCAAAACTCTTTCGCTGCCCGTGTAAGGAATTGTATAGCAAACATCTTTCCACATGAATATGCCTTTGCTCTGAAAGCTTTGGAACTCTTTATCGAATAATTGTTCGTCCTTTCGGGTTACATCACTGTCATTGGAGAAATTTTCTCTTACCTCGGTTTGCAGGTTCAAGTCGTCTAGTGCTTCGATGTCGCCAGGTCCCACTTGTCTGGCAACAGCTTTTCTGGTTCCTTTTTTGAAAACAAGAGCGTCGCCGCCCCCCTTTGTAGGTCTCTTAAACTCGGTGAAAAGCGTTTTGGCCACAATATATCCGATAAGAAATATGAACATAATACCCCAGTTTCTCCACATGTGCCAGTACTTATAGCCGAACTGTGTCTTCAAATAATCGTCGCCTGACACCCACGACTGGCCTTTTTTGGAACCAACAAAAGCACACACCTGGTTATCAGATCGAATATCCTCATAGCCGGGGCCAGAAGGCACCAAAGAGCCACCACAATCCATGTGTCTGCCGTGGAATTCCGCTTCCAGCATACCTTCGAAAGCGTATCTAACCGGCAACACGTAAGAGATCCATCGAAACCAGGGGTGCATGTTGGGTTCCTGAATAACATATGTTGAATACATGGAAATGGAAAACATGATAATACCGGCAATAGGGGTGGCCTGTGACATATTGTCACAAATAGCGGCAATCGATTCGAACAGCGCGTAGATTGACTCGGAGCAGACAGTTAGAAAGAAATAAATCCTGAAAAAGGTCCCAGCCGTTCGATTCAAGTTGGATAGAAAGAATAGGATTATAAGAAAGAGCGTCAAACCTACCATCCTGAAAGGCATGCCGCTGAGAGTACTACCGAGAGCCTCCGCTCCTGGGTGGTACAGAGAATATGTCTTGTGCTTTTGTAAAATGGGTCTGTGATCAAAAGTGACGTTAGCTAATCCCATCAGGGAATAGTACAGCAGGGAGAAGTAAAGTACCCCGCCACGAGAGAAGGCGCCATTCGTTGATGAAGGAGAGTTATAGTAGGCTGATCCAGCGATAAATGCCTGCACTACCGCTGCACCAATGTTTATGAGAGTATACGCTTTGTTACCATAGATTCTTTGGAACCCGCGTATCGTGCACAACCTTACTTGTTGGAAGAATGACACTGTATAATATGACTTCTTGCGAACATATTTAGATTTTTCGGCATGCATCGTCTCAGCAAAAAACTTCTCGGTATTTTTTCCATTAGCTGCCTCTTTGTAAGCCGTGATATTGCGTTTCATAACAGCGAACTCCGGCGAATTTTGCCAGTATTTTTCCAGATCATCCGCTGTCTGAGGTACCTTGCCCTCGAAACCTGAGCGAACCTCATGCAAACCTTCGGGATCGGTCATGGCAGTAAGAAATTCGGCTGTAGCTTGTCTGGCTGGACATTCGAAGCCCATGTTTTCAAAGTATGCCTTCGCTTCTTTTGCAGGGCCATAGTAGATCTGCCGCCCGGAGTGGAGCACAGTAACCTTGTCGAAGGTATCGTAGATATTTTCGCTAGCCTGATAGATGGTAACAAAAACTGTAGATTGAAGTAGGTTAGTAAGAATGCGGATAGCATGCGCGTATTCTAGTGCCGTTGAAGCGTCGAGCCCCCTCGTGGCGTTATCCCAACAATACACCGTGCCTCTAGCCGCCAAAGCCTCTGCGATTGAGACGCGCTTCCGCTGACCCCCAGAGATACCATGGACAAACTCGTTACCGACGGGTGTGTCGTATACCTCGGTGAGGCCAAAAATGGTAGCGTACAAGTCCCTAGTTGTACTAATATACTTGCTCCGTGACACACCATTAACCCTTACTGCTGGGGTTTTGCAGGCAATAGCAAAGTCAAGTGTCTGCTTCACAGTCAGGTAAGGAAAGTGTACATCCATCTCACCGTTGTATATCACGCTGGACTTATAATTCTTCATCATTGTTTCCTGCGGGACACCATCGTAGCTGATATCACCTTCCACTCCGCCAGCAAACTCCTCGGTAATACCTGCAGCGGTTTTCAAAAATGAGGAGCAACCAGAACCAGGTCTACCCAGCACTAGTACCATTTCACCGGGTTTCGCCAACACATTTACACGACGGATGATCTTGCGTAGCTTGCGATGCCTGGCTGCTTTGACGGCCCTGTATATCGTGAGAGGCAAACAAAGAATGTCACCGAAGGTACTCCCCTCAAGCGCTCCTCTGTCAGTACCACTGGCTGTAACGTCTTCCATGACCACGCCGGTCTTTCTAAATTCAATACCTTGCTGCTTGGCGTCCCTAACAAAGTCATGTATAATCTGTTCGGCATTGAATCCGTTTTCGTGTGAACTTTCCAGATCATGCAGCTCATCGCTAATCTGTCTGCTCGAAAGCGTACGGGCTAATGCGCGTACTTTTGATGCCATCTCTGGGGTCAGCGGAGAGTTTTGGGAGCTACTCTCGCTTTGAGTAAGCATCTCCTGAAGGCTCTCAATACTGTGAGACTCCTGATACTCGCCCCCATTGTCAAAAGAGGGCGTTGAATCTGCCTCGTCAACAGAATTTTTCTCCAAAGACTGATTAGGCAGCGAATTCATCTTGTGGAGTTAAAACATTAGCTGCTCTGATAAGATAATGATGTGATCATAGATATACGTAGATCAGATAGTCCCCATAATGTCTCTCGTTTTAACCTAATTCTACTCTGCGCATATACGCGGTAGTGCCGCTCAAGGAGCGGCACTACGTGCGGCGCGACCGCGCATATGCGCGGGTTAATGAAAAGATACTATTCTCTTGGTTGAGCTCCGGGCGGATTTACACGAAGCAAAGCGCAAATAGCATGTAGTAACTGCTCCATTGCTATTTGCGCCGTTGCGAATTGTGACTATACTTGGATATAGAGCTGATTTCGTTGCAAGAGTGACAAACTACCATGAAGGTGGCATTAAGACTGACTAATGAGTACCTAACTTGTTGCCAGACAATTGATACGAAAATTAATACAACACATTTTACAATATGTTTTTATTCCGATAGTTCTGTTGTTTCCGGAGAAAATACATATTTCCTTCTCAACAGCGCTACCATAGTGTAATAAGAATTAACAGACCCATATAGCCTAGTGTGTAAAAAACGACGTGACGAGTTGAAAGTGGTGTCGGCGTGATACTACTTCAGAGTAGCGCTCTTGAAGATACCTCTTGTAATGTGAACATTTGACTACATAATGTTACTTAAGGAGACATAATGTTTTATTCGCCGTTGCAAAATCTGCTTGCAAAATATTATTAGTGCCTTTCAGTTCATCACCGATTTATGACCGGGAGATTCCAATGAAATTGAAGCTCATCAATCAGAAATAAATACGATATGTCTTTGAACACTTTCATACCTCGGAGGAACTTTCTTATTTCCAATATAATAATTCAGAGACATCTATGCTATGGTCACCATTTACCTTTCGTGGATGGTGACTAGGGGTACGACCCACCTTTATCATTCTAAATAATAACGTTTAAAATATCCTTGTATAATATAATAAGGGTGCTCATATTATATATATAAAAAAACTTTATGAAGGAACCTATAAAAAATGATCGAGGAATAATTAATAATAATATTATCTTCCTTCTTCCCTCCGATAATATAGCTAGTGCCGAAAAATGTCAGTCCCACATTTATCGGGACTTTAAAGCTGTTGATTCAGCGTATCACAGAAAGAGAAAACTCAAGATGAACAATGTAAATAATAGTAAATATCACATACCTTTAAAATGCACTTTTCAAAATATCGATCGTTCATTACCGATTCACAGTCATTGTTCTGTTTATCTATAGCTGACATAACATGGTCCGAAAATCTGATTATGCGTCGGCTGAACAATTGAATAACTCTCAAGGTTTTTAGGAGACGATTCTCAACAACGAGCAAATACTTTGAAACTCAACTCAAAAGTTAACATTCGGGACCAATAGCTGACCGTCTATGAATTCGTTAAATAATCAGATGATAATAAGACGTGCAGAGAACGATACTCATGCTCAAAATCCCGATGCTGTAAATTATGTGGCAGAAGTGAGTTACTTGAATGCAGCACATAGAGACGTTCCCTGGCAATGATAGAGGAATTCGAGAAAACGATACGTGCAGGTGTCATATGGACATCCACCGATTGGATTGGTGAAATCATATCTCCTAGCAATCCCATCCTATGATGTGATGGTTTTATTTTTATAGTTCCGAATCAACCAGTCACTTTGGTAACTACCTGACCTAGGACATGAAACTGAGCCTGAAAACCCCATTCTCGTGAATTTCTTGAGTTTTTATCAAGGCCAAAAAAATGAAAAGAGGCAGTTAGATAAATCTTTCGTCAAAAAGAAAGCTTCCTGGCCCGTTTCACTTATTATAGATGACTCAGTGGTATGATAAATCTGTGCTGCATCTTGAGTAAAAATTTTCCTCCTTCAGAAATACTGGCTTCATATTTTTATTGTGTTTCTTGATTCCAATACCAAGGCTTTTTCAAACGTATTTAGATACCTTCTTTTGTAATCAGTATAATTGATTGAAAAAAGATTGAGCAACATTCGTACGATATGCTGATATCTTTCCATCAATACAAAAAGTAGCTCCAAATTTAACTTCATCAAATAAACAGACAGAAATATCATGTTCCTGTAAGTCGTCTTCTTGTTTTTTTCAAAATGGTTTTGCGTTTTTCACACGAATGATTTTTGTTTCTATTTTTGTGTACACCAAACCAGCGGATTTCGATTGGGAAATATGGAAAAAGGAAATTAGTCAGGTCGATGATTCCAAATTTGACAGAGAACATGGCTTAACTAATGTTTTAAGCCGCGAAGAAGGCGCTGCCTAAGTTAATGAAGAAGATGAGAATTTTGGCCGTTACATGAAAAAAAAAAAAAGAAGGAATATTCGGTAGGCGATTGTTACTTTCTTTGTTCTCTTCTATATGATCCTATTTCCTTTAACATTGTTTGGATCTGGGTGCATTTTTTCTTAGACCTTTTTTAGAGGATATATCGTTGTCACTTTTATTTGGGCCTTTGCTGCCGGTACTTTTCTCATTATATTCCCAGTTGCAGAAAGTTACGCTGGTATATTTATTTTCTTCCAGAAGATCTTTGGAAAGAAGCCTGTCAGTAGAAAGCTTTATCCTGACGAAACGATTGACCATGTTACAAATAACGTTTCTACGAGAGCGAATTATGAAGTAGCAGAAACTAAAAGCAGCATGGCGCACGAGACGAAAATGAATGGAGGGACTCACATTACAAAATCAGAAATTATATACCACGAATGCCGCTCAACGGAAATGGCTAACTTGCGTGTATCAGCTTTTTGTTATTATTCTGTAGCTCCTACTTGTTAAATCCAGTTACTTTATAGTAAGTGAAAGTGCCTTTTTTCTTGAAATCAGCTTTTCTCAACGTAACACCATACCTGTGCGTAGGTTGGTGATAGTGACTTTATCCATACTGAATTATCAATCGTGTTAAGCGTGCAAGTACGGTAGAATCTACAACATTTTTTTAATTGGTAAGATTTGCATCTGTGATCCGCTGGAGGAAATATTTGCCAGGAAGAGTTATTTGTTTTCCGCTCGTCGGAATAGTACATCTAACTTAACTTATCAAATGATAAGTACCACATTTGTTTTTCTTTTCATGGATCACATCAACGCGATTTCGCTCGGTTATCCTTCCGACCCTCGTTATCTCCCACGAGATTTTTGAGATAAGATACCAGTATATTTCTTCATGCGGGAAGAGAAACAATATCACCAGCAGTGCACTAAGGTATGAAGTTTTCATAAGCATCCAAGGAAATAGTTATTTTGGATAATATTTGGTATGATTACAAGCCAGACCACTAAAATAGCAAAATGGTCGAAACTCAATTGGAAGGGAATGCCAATATAAACGGGAAGTACATGGACCAATATGAGATAGTTTGCGATATGGGCAAAGGTTTTGGTAAGTGAAAAATGGGACCAGATGAATAAATCATGCCACTTATAGATGTAGCTAACGTGGCCTGTGGGTTTCACGCTGGTGACTTCAATAACATGCGAGAAATGGTTCAATTGGCCAAAAAGTATGAAGTGAAAGTGTGTTCACACCCGGACCTACCAGAAATGCTTGGATTTGGTAGAAGAAGATGGGATATCCCTGCTGTGAATGTATATAACATGGTAATTTACCACACTGGTGCACTCGAGGCTTTTTTGGACGCTGAAGGTTATGGCTCTTAACCATATTAAGCCCCATGGAGAACTTTATTTTTATGTAGAAAGAGATGAAGCAATAATGCATGCAGTATTGATGACAAAAAAAACATTTAATGTTCCTGTAGTTGGTGCAAAAAATTCAGCTTACGATTTGATGGCTAAAAAAGAAGGAGTTGATCTAAGAATATTATGCCGACATGGATTGGGACGCAAATGGAAGACATGTTCCTGTGCAAAAAAGCAGACCAAAGGCACCAGAAATCATTTACAATGACACAAAAAACGCAGGAACCACTGATTCAACAACGACCTATGACGAAAGGCACATTAGGCTAGGTTTTGCAGAAACCCTTTTATGCTTTGCCTGCATTCAGACATGCCTACTGCCTTGAACAACATAAAACAGGCGAGAAAAGCTTTTGATAAATTAAATACAATTAAGGGGTTGCCAGTCAAAACTTCTTACTCGTAATCGATCGTATTCTAGCGCAATAGCTTTTACGGTCAAGATTCCTCAATATATCAATGAATAACTTTTGAAGTTTCTAATTTGTACAATATTTCCATTGTGACCAATAATGACGTTAATTAAAACCTGAGTTGAGTGTCTTGCTAAGTCGTTTAAATAGCAACACAGAAAAAAGATTTCTTCAGAGAAAAATTAGAAAATAAAGCTAATAATAAATCAGTTGTTTGCGCAAAATCTCCAAATTTTTTTGAATATTACGAGATCTCATCATAAAGTGAAGGTAGATAATCATCTTTTACCTGGCTTCACAGAAAAACGCTAATGGAGTCATTGATTTGTGAAGAAGCTAAGTCTACTTTTGATGATGATCCCACAAAACTTTCGTGACAAATGATCCTCTGGAGCTGACTGCGGCAGTCTTAAATATGTATCATTCGAGCTACATTCAGTACGGCATCTTAGGTTTGCTTATTATTTTCAAACCCTAACACCTGTGTGGATGATATTAATCTCTTTGACCTTTGCTACACCATTCTATTCACCACATTACAAACTCATTAAACGTCCTTCATACGTGCCCTTGATCATGTGCATTAACCCGGGCAAATAATGAGTACTGATTTTTGATTTCTGTTAGATATTTGGACATTCATTAGCTTGCCTTGTAAAATTAACTGCTGGGAAGGAGGAATTCCTTCTTTTTCTAAACCTATTTTTGAGCATAGTTTAAATAAATAATTTAAATATTAAACTCTATTATTATAATAAATCATCATAAAATATTCACTCCTCATTATATATTTATTTAAGGATTAAAAGGATCAGTGGGAGAGACCAAACTTTTTTTCGTAGTATCGGTTTGACTATAGTTTCCTCGATAGCTTTTTTAACCATACAATTGGCCTGCAAAATTTGCTTTTTTCTGACGTACACTGATTTTTCTTGACTCGGCTCGAAAGTGCCTGTCTTAAGATTTGCTATAGGCAAAGTCAAAATTACAAAAGAAGGTGCGCGTAATTTGAAACTAAAATAAATATGCTGACCAAGCTCTGCATAATGTTGTCTGTGTGATGGATTTAGTTTCTACCATTAATTTCAAAGCGTGCCGCTTAGGTAATAGCGTGCGGCTTATTATAGGCTAATTCAATAGTGATGATGACCTGGATGTCAGTAATACCTCAAACCTGATAGCTTCGGACAAACACATGTTTTCTTTGAATTGCATGTCTAGAAGAGCAAAATACTGGGGTTTAGTATTTGCAGGATTAATTTGACAATAATCGTATCTCTTGAATTTCCAGCTGTGGTGCGGGATCCCTGTAGGTGACAAATCGAGGTTACCTAACTTGTCAAAACTTATCCAGTATTATTTGTTTATTTGCATTAATTATTTTATTATAAAAATAGATCACATGATATTTCAATCCTTCTAATAAGCTATCCTTTTTCGTCCCCAACCGATGTGAAATTTACTTGTAATTGCCAAATGTATCAATTTGAAATGAGCTGCTTGAAATATCATTGGCCGAAAATTAAGGGTTTTGTGGCAATTGAAGATGACTGGCATCCTCCAAGCAATGCGTATCATTTGAGATGTTTATTCACCGTAGGTGAAAACTATTCTCTTTCAAATTCTATCCTAAAAAATTATTATAAACCTTGTCGGACAAGTGGCCCCCTCTCCTTCAAAAAAGATTGAAATAGCAGGGCACGGCCTTACTCTAATAAATTTCAAGAAGTCCAAAATAAGAAAATGGAAGCGCATAGGAAAGAAAAGAAAGACATATTTTGATACACGAACACCTGTAATGTTGCAAAAATTTACAATTCGTTTGCTGCTTCTTCATGAATTTTACGAATCTCTCTGTTTCCCTTTCAACTCCGAAAACTGCTTCTCGCCGCCTGATCTGGATATTTAGTTTCGAGGCAGATTTTAATGCACAGCCACTAAGTGAGAAATAACAATCATAAAATGGGATATTGCAGCTCATAATACAATTTTCGGTAATCCATACGCTCCATAATATATGCCTTTTGCTTCAATATGATTATACACACAAATAAAAAAGAATGATGCACCATTAGCATGCATACTAATAAATGTCCGTATTGTACATCTCTCATAGTATACTCAACAAAAGGAAATGTTAATTCAGAGTGAGATACGACCCTGATTTACAGATATTCGGTAATTTACGAAATAATTTAAGTGTAGCCTCTTCGACCATTAATTGATTATCAATTACTCCTCTCCCGATTTTGAGGAAGTTTTCAACGCAGCTAATCAACTTCTAATTCTCTATTGGACTGTTTAATAGGTTCCCTCTCTGCCCATCACGGCCAGGGGCCTTCGAAAGAGGTTAATACAAAATTCTTAGTTCATTAGTATAAATAAGTACCTATAATGTAAGGTCACGGAGTTTGGTCCTTTGTTCTGCAAACCTTACATGCATAAACAAAAGAGACTCAGGTTACCAGGGATAGCTACAATGCTACTCCTTGTTAGGTTGGCATTCACGAGTGTATTCAGCCAGTTTCATTCCCTTCTCTCCTCCAACCTCGTGTCTGAAATTATCTATGAGGCCTTCTATATCGACCTTATTTTTGTTCTGGTCAAATTTAAATTTGGATTCGATATGAGTGATCTCAATCTCAAGCCCAACAATATTTTTTAGCATCACATTCAAATACGAGTCCGGAGCGTCTGAAACCTTCCATTTCTCTTTGAAATTCTCGCCTGTGGGGCGCTTCCCTTCTTCTTGATCCGTTATTAAATTGAGCATGTTCAAGAGCCACTCTTTATCCTCTCGAATTATCTTCGGACTTCCGTAAACATGCACTGCAGCATAATCCCACGTAGGAACATATTTGTGTGTCTTCGGCTTTAAAGGATACCATGAGGGAGATACGTAAGAATTGGTACTTTGGAAAGTCACCAAACAATTCGAAACATTTTCAAGTTGCTCAACCTGATTATTCTGAGCTGCGAGATGCGCAATCAGTTTATGTTTCCCTTCTGCTGACTCCACGAAATAAAATGGAATATGAGTAGCACACAACTCAGAGTCAGGCCGATCATTTTGACCATTCTTCCAGAAGCTTAGTACGCCTCCTGAAGAAGGGCATGATGTAAACAGAGTACCTAATGGGTAATCCTTAATTATATCAAGCTGCCGTTGCAAATCCGTTACTTTGAAGTGCTTTGGTATGTACATACTGCCTTAAATGAGGCAACATCTTTGGCAACACTGTAGATAGGTCTGGGCCTTCAATGAACGCTTTTTATAGTGATACTGTCTGTCCTTAAGCTGACAAACAGCGGTTAGAATTCTGACAACTTGAGTCATTCGGAAAACCACCCCCGATAAAGAAAATATATTTGGAACAGCCGGAAGGAACACGCTCTTGATTTGGTCACGCAACCCTCTGTGTTTTTATCAAGTTTGTTGCATGGAAACGCCGAGAATATCGTGTAAAAGATGATAAGATTAAGATTTAAGGGACCGGCGGGTTTCCAGGACACAGGGATCAAAAAATACTCAAGACAACGGTATGGTAAATATTAGGCCTAATGTTATCAAGTTGTGCTGATGTCAATTATGCATGTAAATAATATTTTGGAAAGTTATATCGCCTAGATTGAGCATGAAACGGCAATATCGGTCATAAAATACTATCGCATCAGGGTTTAATTTTATCAATTAACAATGTTAATATTCACACGCATTAGGCGCACCTTGGGGATTGTTGATTATTTCACGGTCTCTCTTAGATCGAGATGATGCTTCCTAGAATTAATTGATTTATAATGCATTGTTAAGGTAAGAAGCATCGGAAGTAATCGATAATTGCCAGAGATGGGTAAATGCGTGAAAAATATCCGGTCAAATGTAACCAATTAAGACGAATAATTTAAATTTATATCGTGAAATAGAATGGTATTATTGCGATATATAGCCACGTATACATGCAGGAATCACCTCATTTACACTATACATTAAAGGATATCAAATGTATTACTTCTCTTCCTCTTTTGAAATTTTTAGAGAGTCATGCCACTTCCCAGTATAATCATTTACCTTCCATTGAATCATATAATACAACAATATATGGGCAAGTGTCAACATTGCTATTCATGAAACTGATTTCAACATTAAAGCTTCAATAAACTTTGCTTGTGATAACTAGGTATGTCAGGAATTCTTTTATCACAATAAGGAACTGCCTGATGCTTACTTACCTTCATCGAATGATATTTCACGGTATGAGGCTTCGCTCATTGATTTTGGAATTGTGAAGAAAAACTAAATAAAAAGAGAAGGAGCGGGTGTTGGTGATAAACTTAGCATCGGTTTCATGTATTTTTCATAGTGTATGTAGCCTTTTCATCAAGTGCGACAAACTTGATTCAGGTTCTAAAAGAGGTACGAATATTCTTCCCTTCTAAATAACATGAGGCTATTTTTTGACGTCATGTGGAGTTGAACTTATGATCGGTTGATAAAAAAATACTCTCTTTCTCGTCCTTCACTTGAAAGTATTTTTCATATCATAGAAAAATACAATCGGGTAAACCTTCCTCTAGCTCTATTTTCGTGCCCACAAGATAGATTATTGAGAAAATTCAGACACTTATGTCTTCCTCCCTCTGAACTCTTCGGATATATTAACTTTTTTGATTAAAGCAATTCAAGACAAAATGGTAACCAGAAGGGAAAAATAGGAAATATTTAAATTTTTCATCATATCATGAAGCAAAATTACCGTCTCGATAAACCAATTCAATGAGCTTGAAGCACCAAATTTGTTATGACTAGAGAAAGTTAGCAGTTGTCTTGAATGCAACAGCTCCAGTGAATCCTGTGCTAATTTAATTAGCAGTTCCATTACAAAAAGAGTAAAACTGTTTTTATACGGGCTAAATGTTCTTGTGTTTTTTCTTGATATTTGAGTATCATCATTTCTTCCACAACAATGAATCTGTTCTTGATATCAGTCAGCCTTCTTGTTGGATGAAAATACAATGAACCGCTAATTTACTCCCTGTCAACATCAAAGTGAGGTTCCCCAATCTTAATATGCTCTTATTTTCAATCACAGAAACGTGGACTAGCTAGCTTTATGGGAAAGTTATACACACATATATCTATATCAAGTCTGTAGGAAAATGTCGGATTAGAAAGTATTGTATCGCCTTATTTTCATCACGCTCTGCCTCGCTCTCTTTTTCTTTCAGCGGCTTGAATTATAAAGAACTGTGAATTTATCTTTCATCTCCATTCTGTGCCGTTTCACCAGAATTACTTCGACTTATATACTGCCCGCAACTACCATTCAATCAAAGCTTAGATGGACTATAATGCCTCCTATGGCCCACCTCAGTATAAGTTACCCTATAGTTTCTTTATGGAAGATCGAGGTAACTCTCATTCCGAAACTCTTTATGCTGTTTTGGAGGCTCCTTTTCATAGGGCTGAAATGGGCGTAACAACCATCTTTCGTCCCACTATGTTACTTTGCATTCGAAAAAATTCAGATTCTGCAATACTTACTATAGATGCAGAGACTCTTTTTCCATTCAAAATATTAGAACATCGCTTGTACCATACATAATTCATGTACTGCCTAATCGTACCTTAAAATGTTTTTCTTATAATTCTTTCTGTACTTCAGGGGGATTCTATGCTCAGGTATACTCTATCATCCATTATTTAAGTATTCATGCATGTAAGGTTCGAAAATTTCTGATGTATTTTTATCTGTAAGGTGAACAGTATCTCTATCTATCATATCTTAACCTCTTATCGACTGTTACCCGGTTTCCCAACATTTTTTTTTCAGCGGTTGTTGGGCGGCATGGCGCCAACTGTATAAAAATGAAGGTAAAGAACTGCGACGACACCAACATTGCCTCTCACGAAGAAGGCACGGTAACCAGAAAAAAGATGGTTATGAAGCCCGAAGTAGAACAAGAGTTGGCTCACATCCTTCTCACTGAGCTATTGGCTTACCAATTTGCTTCCCCAGTGAGATGGATTGAGACTCAGGATGTTTTCCTCAAAGATTTGAACACAGAGCGTGTGGTTGAGATTGGTCCATCGCCAACTTTATCAGGTATGGCACAGAAGACTATGAAGAACAAGTACGAGTCTTACGATGCTGCTCTTTCTTTGCATAGGCAGGTGCTATGTTATGCCAAGGATGCTAGGGAGATTAGTTATACCCCAGACCCTGCCGAACTGGAAGCTAAGGAAAAGGCTGTGAATGAAAATGTTGGTACTGATGCTACAGCAGCTTCCCCCACTCCTGCTGCTGCTCCTGCTGCTGTTCCTGCTACTTCTGCTCCCGCTGCCGCTGCTTCTGCAGCTCCCGTTGCTGCTCCATCTGGCCCAGTAGCAGAATTGCCGGACGAGCCTGTTAAGGCATCTCTTTTGTTGCACGTTCTGGTGGCACATAAATTGAAGAAGCCATTGGACTCCGTGCCTATGTCTAAGACAATCAAAGATCTTGTTGGTGGTAAATCTACTGTTCAGAACGAAATCTTGGGTGATTTAGGTAAAGAATTTGGTGCCACACCTGAAAAACCAGAAGAGACTCCATTGGAGGAATTAGCGGAAACTTTCCAGGAAACTTTCTCTGGTAGTCTAGGGAAGCAATCTTCGTCCTTGATTTCAAGATTGATGTCGTCTAAAATGCCTGGTGGTTTTACACTTACAGTGGCCAGAAAATACTTGCAGTCTCGTTGGGGATTGGGCGGCGGTAGACAGGACTCTACTTTCCTTATTGCCTTGACTAACGAGCCTGCTGCACGTTTAGCTAGTGAGCCAGATGCCAAGGGATTTTTGGATTCCATGGCTCAGAAATACGCTTCCTTTGCGGGTGTGGACTTGTCTGCTGCAACTTCTGGCGCTGGTGGCGCCGGTGGCGCCGGTGCTGGCGGTGCTGGCGGTGCAACCATCGATGCAGCTGCTTTTGAGGAGTTGAATAAAGATCAAAGGATTTTAGCTCGTCAGCAGTTGCAAGTACTTGCTCGTTACTTGAAGATGGACCTCGACAGTGGCGAAAGAAAATTCTTGAAGGAGAAAGATACTCTTGCTGAGTTACAATCTCAATTGGATTTCTTGACTGCCGAGCTGGGAGACTATTTCATAAGTGGTATTTCTACATCTTTTTCGAGAACAAAGGCAAGAGCATTTGACTCTTCGTGGAATTGGGCGAAGCAATCCCTTCTTTCTCTGTATTTTGAAATCATTCACGGAGTTTTGAAGAATGTTGATAGAGAGGTGGTCAGTGAAGCCATCAATATTATGAACAGATCTAACGAGACTTTGATTAAGTTCATGGAATACCATGTTTCTCATACAGATATTAACAAAGGTGACAATTACAAGTTAGTTAAGGATCTAGGTCAGCAACTGATTGAGAACTGTAAACAGGTTATCGATATGGATCCTGTGTACAGAGACATCAGCAAACCATTAGGCCCCAAGACTACCATTGACAAAAATGGTAACATAACTTACTCTGAGGAGCCTAAGGAGAAGGTCAGGAAACTTTCTGAATATGTTCAGGAAATGGCTCTTGGTGGCCTGTTGTCTAAACAATCACACTCAACAATCGAGGAAGACTTGACCCGTGTCTACAAAGCCATTAGTGCCCAAGCAGCTCAGCATGACATTTCAGGTTCGACTGCTCTGGAGTTCGAGAAGGTTTACGGTGACTTGATGAAATTTCTGCAAAACTCGAAGGATATCGATGCATCTCAGACCACTCAGTTGGCTGGTGTCGTTGACGATGCTTTGGACCAGGACTCTACGAAGGAAGTCGCCTCGTTACCTACCAAATCAAAGATTTCAAAAACTGTTTCTTCCACCATTCCAAGGGAAACTATTCCTTTCTTGAATTTGAAGAAAAAGACCTCCAATGGAGAGTGGCAATATGACCGTCAACTGACTTCACTTTTCTTGGATGGCTTAGAGAAGGCGGCTATCAATGGTGTCACTTTCAAAGATACTTATGTTCTAATTACTGGTGCTGGTAAAGGCTCCATCGGTGCTGAAGTCTTGCAGGGTTTGCTGCAGGGTGGTGCTAAAGTAATTGTGACCACTTCGCGTTTTTCCAAGCCGGTGACCGACTTCTACCAAGCTCTTTACGCAAAATTTGGTGCCAAGGGCTCAACTTTAGTTGTGGTCCCATTTAACCAGGGTTCAAAGCAAGATGTGGAAGCATTGATCGAATATATCTATGACGATGAAAAGAATGGTGGTCTAGGTTGGGATTTGGATGCTATTATCCCATTCGCTGCGATTCCAGAAAATGGCATAGAGCTGGAAAACATTGGTTCGAAATCTGAGTTTGCACACAGGATCATGATGACCAACCTGTTGAGAATCATGGGTAATGTCAAGATTCAGAAGGCTGCCAGAGGCATTGAAACAAGACCAGCTCAAGTCATCTTGCCAATGTCACCTAACCATGGTATCTTTGGTGCCGATGGTTTGTACTCTGAGTCAAAACTTTCTTTAGAAACTTTGTTCAATAGATGGCACTCTGAGTCTTGGGCAAACCAAATGACTGTATGTGGTGCAATTATTGGTTGGACAAGAGGCACCGGTTTGATGAGCGCCAACAATATCATCGCTGAGGGTATTGAAAAGGCTGGTGTACGTACATTCTCTCAGAGAGAAATGGCCTTTAATTTGCTAGGTCTGCTGACTCCAGAAGTTGTGCAATTGTGTCAGAAGTCTCCAGTTATGGCTGATTTGAACGGCAGTTTGCAATTTTTGCCAGATTTGAAAGAGTTCACGAACAAATTGCGTTCAGACTTGATCGAAACTTCCGAAATTAGAAAGGCTGTTTCGATTGAAACAGCATTGGAGCACAAAGTGGTGAATGGGGACAATGCGGATGCTGCCCACGCCAAGGTTGAAATTCAGCCCAAAGCGAACATTCAAATGAACTTCCCATCTCTAAAACCCTATAAGGATATTAGAAAGTACTCTTCCGCCGATCTTGAAGGTTTGCTGGATTTGGAAAGAGTCATTGTCGTTACTGGTTTCTCTGAAGTCAGTCCATGGGGTTCTTCGAGAACTAGGTGGGAAATGGAGTCCAAAGGTGAGTTCTCTCTCGAGGGCTGTGTTGAAATGGCATGGATTATGGGTTTGATCAAGTATCATAATGGTAATTTGAAGGGTCGTCCTTACACAGGTTGGGTTGATGCAAAGACCAATGAACCCGTTGATGACAAGGACATCAAGTCCAAGTACGAGTCCACTATATTGGAACATGCGGGTATTAGATTGATTGAGCCAGAGTTGTTTAACGGTTACAACCCAGAGAAAAAGCAGATGATTCAAGAGGTTGTTGTCGAAGAAGATTTAGAACCTTTTGAGACCTCGAAGGAAACCGCCGAGCAATTTAAGCTCGAGCATGGTGACAAAGTGGATGTCTTCGAGATTCCAGACAGTGGCGAGTTTTCCGTCAAGATTTTGAAGGGTGCTACGCTGTTTATCCCTAAAGCCTTGAGATTCGATCGTTTGGTTGCTGGTCAGATTCCAACGGGCTGGGACGCTAAAACTTATGGTGTGCCGGATGACATTGTTTCCCAGGTGGACCCTATCACTCTGTATGTGTTGGTTTCCGTAGTGGAGGCCTTTATCTCCTCAGGTATAACTGATCCATATGAAATGTACAAATATGTGCACGTTTCAGAGGTTGGTAACTGTTCTGGTTCAGGTATGGGGGGTGTAACAGCTCTCCGCGGCATGTTTAAAGACCGTTACAAAGACCAGCCAGTTCAGAACGACATACTACAAGAATCCTTCATTAACACCATGTCTGCTTGGGTGAATATGTTGTTGATTTCTTCTTCTGGTCCTATCAAGACTCCTGTGGGTGCATGTGCCACGGCTGTAGAGTCTGTGGACATTGGCGTTGAAACTATCTTGTCTGGTAAGGCAAAGATTTGTCTCGTTGGTGGTTACGATGATTTCCAGGAGGAGGGCTCTTATGAATTTGGTAATATGAAGGCTACTTCTGACACTCTAGATGAGTTCGAACATGGCCGTACTCCAAGTGAAATGTCAAGACCTACTACGACTACCCGTAATGGTTTCATGGAAGCGCAGGGTGCCGGTTTGCAAGTTATCATGAATGCTGACTTGGCCCTTAAGATGGGTGTTCCTATCTACGGTATTGTTGGCTTGACTGCTACAGCTACGGATAAGATCGGTAGATCTATCCCTGCTCCAGGTAAGGGTATTTTGACTACTGCTAGGGAGCACCACGGTGAATTAAAATTCCCAAGTCCATTGCTCAACATTAAATACAGAAAACGGCAATTGACTAATCGCAAGGAACAGATCAAACAATGGGTCGAGGGTGAACTTGAAATGTTAGCTTTTGAATCCGAATCTGTTCCGTCTGAACTTCAAAGTACTTTTTACGCTGAGCGTACCGAAGAAATCAAACGTGAAGCTTCTAGACAATTGAAGAGCGCTCAAGCTCAATGGGGTAATGAATTTTATAAGAACGACCCACGTATTGCTCCATTGAGAGGGGCTTTGGCCACTTATGGCTTAACCATTGACGACTTGGGTGTTGCCTCTTTCCACGGAACCTCAACCAAAGCTAATGACAAGAATGAATCTGCTACGATTAATGAGATGATGAGACATTTGGGCAGATCCGAGGGTAACCCTGTCATGGGTGTCTTCCAAAAGTTCTTGACTGGACATCCTAAAGGTGCTGCCGGTGCGTGGATGTTGAATGGTGCCATCCAAATCTTGAACAGCGGTGTCGTCCCAGGCAATCGTAATGCTGATAATGTTGATAAGCAATTGGAGCAGTATGAGTACGTATTGTATCCTTCCAAATCCCTGAAGACTGACGGTGTGAAGGCAGTTTCTATCACATCATTCGGTTTTGGCCAGAAAGGTGCTCAAGCCATTGTTATTCATCCCGACTACTTGTTTGCGGCCATCGACCAAGGCAGATACGAGGATTACGTCGCTAGAGTTAGTGCTAGAGAAAAGGCTGCTTCCAAGTTCTTCCAGAGCGGTATGATTCACAACAAGTTATTCATTAGCAAGGAGCACGCTCCTTACACTGATGACTTGGAGCAATCAGTATATTTGGACCCATTGGCCAGAGTGTCCAAAAGTAAGGATGGTTCTCTAGAATATGAGGCTAGCGCCCTTCAGAAGAAAGATAATTTCGTTACTGACGACAATAAGAAAACTGCCGACATTGTCAGCAAAGTAACCAAGCAGGCAGCTGGTGATTCTAATAATGGCGGTGGCGTAGGTGTTGATGTCGAACTAATCAGCAGTGTTAACGTGGCTAACGAGACTTTCATGGAGCGCAACTTCACCGAAAACGAGATTGCTTATTGTAAAGCTCAGCCTAGTGCTCAAAGTTCGTTTGCTGGCACCTGGTCAGCTAAAGAGGCGGTGTTCAAATCTCTAGGCGTCAAATCGCAGGGAGGCGGCGCTTCTCTGAAGGACATAGAGATTACCAGAGCAAAGGATGAAGGACCACAAGTCGTTCTTCACGGCCAAGCCAAGAAAGCTGCTGCCCAAGCTGGTGTCATTAATGTGAAGGTCTCTATTTCACACGATGATTTCCAATCTGTTGCAGTTGCCATTTCTGAGAAAAATTGATTCGTAAGTAATATAAGTAACTCTGAAATAGTTGTGGATTTTGCTAGGTTCTATATATTTGAAATTTTTCTTAAGGGGGCAGAATTTTAGCCCTAGATTATTTTGTATGTGCTGGACCTAAAACTCAATATCCTGTTGCTATCTTGAGAGACCAAAAATCGCTGTAATTGTTACTCAAAACATTATTGTGCTTGAAAGTGAAAAAGCAGGCATGCTACACTAATCTTCAGCCTCATGGAGAATAAACAATGGAGGAGAGATTCATTCGAAAGTTTTTCACAAAAGAAATGTAATTTTTGAAATTTTTATAGAGTAGTTATTGATATAGATCAAACAGTTGTTCAACATTTTCGTTGACTTCTCAAGTTCAATACGTTGTGTGTCGCTTTTATTTTTCTCCGAATTTTCTTGAAAAGTATAGAATTTTCCTTTTGGGCCATAGAAGCTTTCAGAAGCAATGAAAAAGAAAAAATAACGTTTCAGTGTATTAAGGGCTGGTAATAATATAGTATGTTACCATACTATTCGCCATTTTAAATAAATATATATATGGAATAAATGAGGAATCACCTACGTGTGCTTCGTTTGAAAATGATTCGATAGCGTTACTTCTTTCAATATAATACAATAAAACATGTCATATTGCGTGCCGTTCTTCGCTTTTTTTGACACAATTAATAATGAAGTTATTAATTTTAATCAAGGCTTGGAAAATTTGGGATATAGGAAATTCCATCAACTAATCGACAACAAACATCATCTGGGGAAAGGGAAGGTTCAAAAATCTCACACAAAGAATCAAAAACATATTACTAGTCTCAATAGAAAGATTGGAAGTGATTGGTCACTTTTACCAGTGAGTTTGGATTCCACAAATATCGTGCCGCCTTTAGATCTCTTCGAGCATGATGAGAGTTACGAGGTGAGTGTTGCCATACCAGGCGTGAAAAGTAAAAACGATATCAGTGTAGAATACTACAGGGATAAAAATCAAATTGTTATCAGCGGTGAAATCCCATCCAGCGTCACCGAGGAGAACAAAAACAAGTTAAGATTTAAGGAGGTTGCTTCTGGTAGTTTCAAACGTGTTATCTCTTTACCAGAAAATCCTGGTGTCGACGTCAGTAAAATAAAGGCGGATTATTCGAGTGGTGTACTGAAAGTACATATTCCAAAATTAAAACAGAAAAATTCCAAGGGTGAGGTACTAAAAATTGCACTTTCCTCACAGGACTCCTTGGAAGATTAGTTTCTCTGCGGATGAATATAGTAAATAACTTGAAAATAAATCTCAAGTTTGAATGTGTAGTAGAAAATACAAGTATTTTATGAAGGATCAATCGCGTCCAATTTTGGGCTAATATTCTTGGCCAGAAGACATTTGGATTTATATCTTTTAACTCCGAATTTGGACGGCCATAGTGCTATCACCATATATTTTCACGATGTCATCCTCAGTAGTCATCCTATTTAATCTACACAAAAATGTTTCACGTGTCAAGCAGAGAGTCAATTTGGTACACACTGGTCTATTTCCAAACTCTCGAGGAGTTTCCTTGTATACTACAGTTGGTTTATGACAAGACAAAAGTAGACGTATTTTTTTTATGTTTTGCCTTCGTTGAGTATCCTTCCAAATTAAGCATGATTGGATGCCTCACCAACGTGCTGAGTCGCCCTAAATACGAAAACAAAAAAGGTGTCTGCAGGGATACGTAGGACAGAAGCATGTCAAATAGAGAAATTGCCTTCTATCAAAGCTTTTCAAAGTGTTTTTTAAGTTCAATCATCATCTTTACTGTAGTACTAATTATGTTAAACTTGAAATTTAAAACAAGCATCAGCAGAGTAGCCGGTCAATTCCCGCAGGTCCCTGTTGCAAGAGAGTGTACAAAACTTTCTTCCCATCAGAGTTTTTTAAACAAACTGCATCCTAATGCTTACTGCCTTTAACCGGTGACCTTCCACCTTTAATTCAGCATGCAAGGATACATAATAGATGTGCTCGATTAGTGCTCTTCTTCTAAGTCACTTAAAGCATCAATTATACACAATGGCGCAATATTGTTCAAGTTCAAATCGATGCGCTTATTAGTGCTAACCTTGGCTAAAAAACGTTGTATCTTGTAAGAAATACCGCAACACAGTGTTCTTGGTATGCATAGGCTTATTCTCTGGAAATTTAGATTACAATTCGTTTGAATGCCCTTGAGCTCTTGTGCTTATAAGTGGAAACTGCATCGACAGGGCAACAACCTTGCTTTTTATGTCATGAATAGGGGGGTGCACATGTAGCTCAAGACTTTAAATAAAATTACAGCAGAGCAGCTAACATCGCTTCAATAGACTCACCAACAAGATAGAGTTAACAAAAATACGAGACACCCGACAAACATCGCACTATTCTCTACTTGGTAATGAACATAATCAAGGTGCGTCTGAATTTAAGATGGAAAACGTTCTCAGCCGCAACTATCCACAAATATTATTCAGGGCGTGTGAGCAATAAATTCAAGTATAACGTAATAACGATCTCATGAACTGAGTTCCCCCTTTAACGTTTGTCTTCATGTCCCGAACCCCGATAATAACTCGAAGAGAAATGGGAAGCCCGAATAATAATGGAAGAGCCACACACCTCGACCATTCTCGATGGCTCGAGAATTTGCTTTACACTTGCCGTGTTGCCGAGTTAGTTAATCATCTCCCAATATTGATCAGATTAACTAACGTGACAGATGCGCAGCATGCGTACAAAGTGATATAGGGAAACGGCACAACGTGAGCAACGCCCCTTTGTTGACCATTGCGAAAAGCATAACATAAAACTGTTAAGTGCAGCAGTGTACAACTGACAGCCATCTATCTAATCGCTTCAAGGACACCAAAAGTGTAACATTAAAGTATTAAAGTGTAACCTATTATCAAGTTGAGAAAACAAAAAAATATTTTAGAACTGCAAAAACGAAATACCCCTCACGATGCAAACAGACTACCTCAACATTAATAACTTCAAAGTCGGACGTTCAGTGCTGGATAGTCAATCCCAAGGGCAGCCACAACAGCAAATACCTCTCAGCCCACCACAGTTTAATTCTCCGCTAGCCTCTGGAAGCAGCGGTAGTAGTGTAGAGTCGGATACTTTGAGGTATAAGAATGACATGTGCAAGTCGTTCGAAGACGACCTCTTTTACTGTCCTCGCTCTCTGTTGTCCGCTCAGGAGCAAGTAACTTGTGAGAGGATGGATATGTTTTTGGCAGAGCAATTTAGGGAGTATCAAATGCAAACGCAGCTTACCTCGTCTGCCAGACCCAAATTCAACCCTTATACTTCGGAAAGCTTTAACCCAGGCACTCACAGCCAGGGCTGAGAAAATAAACATATTAGGGTGGGGAGAGTGGCCTCTATATAACCACATCATACATAGCATCTTTTGGTTGGGTTCATATTGTAATATCAGGATTGTAGTACAATGAGACGTATTTCGCGATTTTTCACGGGAGCGGTGAAGAAGAGGTTGTGCATGCTGGCGTAGACACTCAACACTCAGAACAAACAAGGAATTGCAATATGAGCCAGGAACAGAAACCCGTTCCTAAGCGGGCGCTGTCACTAGACGATCTTGTTAATCACGACGACGATGCACGAAAGTTGCAAAGGACTGAGGATTCAATAATGGAAAATGGGGATGAGACAGACACCGACGATGGCGTTGGGGGAGGAGGTGGAGTGGACTTCGATTCTGAGATGACTTTTGATTATGAGAAGCAAGATAAACCAGTGAAGGATGTGAATGCCTCCTCTGTCAACACGATATTCGACGAAAAGGCCTCGTTACAGTCAAAAAAGAATAACATAAAGCAGGATTTGAGGGTTTTGAATGAGATCGCAGCTACTTCAAAGCCCAATAAGTACAAAAATACTCCTATTTGGGCTCAGAAATGGAAACCTACTGTTAAGGCGCTGCAAAGCATAGACACAAAAGATTTTAAAATCGACACTTCATTCCTCAATATAATACCGGACGACGATTTAACTAAATCTGTTCAAGACTGGGTGTACGCCACGATCTTCTCTATCTCGCCTGATTTGAGACCACTAGTGGAAATGGAATTGAAGTATGGCATAATAATAGATGCAAAATCGCCTGATAGGATCAGCCCGCCCGTTTCAACTCAGACTATTTACACGGATGACGGAAGAATGACTCCAAATGTGGACCAGGCAGTGTTTGAAGAGTTAAAGAAATACATCCATGGCGTTAGCGAGCTGAACGAGAACAGCGGCAAATTCAGCGTCATTGAATCCCTGACCACTGATTCTTTGTATAGAGTGGGTGTGGCAACACAACGACCTCGATTCCTGAGAATGAGTACAGATTTAAAGACGGGTCGTGTTGCACAGTTTATTGAAAAGCGCAAGGTCTCCAGTTTACTCATATTTTCGCCAAAAGATTCCTACGACATGAAGCTATCCATCAACTTAGAAATTCCAGTACCCGAAAATGAACCCCCAGAAAAATACAAAGACCAAACCCCGATAAGTTCTAGAACGAAAAAACGTATTTCCTATATCCATAACGATTCTTGCACAAGAATAGATGTCACAGAGGTTGAAAGGCTGCAACGCGGGCCAAAAGGTCGAGATAACAGTAGCACTACCTTTGAGGTGGAACTAGAAATCAACACCGCGGCACTTATGAATTCTTTTGATAACATCGCCTCGGATAGCAAGATGTATGCAGCTCTCATAAGAACATTCCTTAATAATGGAACCATCATAAGAAGAAAGATGTCTTCACTCGCGTTGGACATTTTTGAAGGGCAAAAAAAAGGTATGTAACAAACAAATGAATTAAAAAAAATGCGTTGTACTATTATACAGTTATGTCTTAACACTCCTTGTCATCTTTGTAGATGTGCAAGATGTATGCCATTCTTATCACCACTAGATCCTTGGCCATATTGATGCTATCGCGTGCTAAGTCCATTTTGGACCCGTCGACTTCATGCCAAGAAATGGGCACTTCTGCAATCGGTATGCGTTTCCTGAGGGCCAGCATCAAGATCTCCACATCAAAGATCCATCCCTCCGTATGTAAATATGGAAAGATAGCGTTTATGGCTTGTCTGTTGAATAGCTTGAACCCACATTGGGTGTCATTGATAGATCTTACGCCAAATACAAATACCAATGTGTGCAATCCATACATCAACAAATTACGGATAAACGACCTTTCTACGACTGCATCTGTGTTGACCATATGAGCGCGAGACCCTATAGCGACGGCGGCTTGGTGTTTTGGTCCTTCCAATTTTTCAATGCTCGTCAATAATTTATCCACGTCGGAAAACTTACTGGCACCATCAGCATCCGCAAAAAGACCGTAGCGCCCACGAATATGCAAAAGACCCTGTCTCACAGCGCCACCCTTGCCACGATTCTTAGTAAACTTTACAACTCTCAATTGACCTTTTTCTAATCGAAAAACTTCTCGAGAAAGCTTTAAGCAGTAATCTGATGTACCATCTTTGGAACCGTCATCCACAATAACAATTTCCCACCTGCGTGGCATACGGACCTGCAGATAAGAAATTGCTTCACGTAACATAATCAGGATTCGTTTGGTTTCATTGTAGCTGGGCACAACCACGGACAGAAGTATATCATCATCACCATCTTCTTGTTCGGTAACACTAGGTAACTGCTCCTTAACAACGCTCTCACCATCAATAGTCTGGAACTTCAATTCCTCCGTAAAAGGTAGTCGGGGAGTGTGTGAGAGCAAATAGACTACCAGGTAACCAGACACTAGCAGTGCTACAATCACAGTGCTCAGCAGCCTCTTCAACTCAACATTTTGAATCTGCTCGACGAAAACGCTCAATCCCATGTTATTTCCTTTAAGTTCTTTTGAAACTTTAATGAACCAGCATAACAAGCCCAATTGGAATCGTTTTTCCTATAAAAAGTTAATGTGTTTATACTATACCTGCTTTGTTGTCCTTTGTCGGTCTCGAGAATCTTCAGCCTACTCTGGAGAAAGGGCGATATCACGTGTGAAATATAATGCAGACGTTAAGTTTAAGTAATTATACAACGAAGTTATTCGTAAATTCATGATATTTTATTTTATTTGGTCACTAGAGTGATTGTGGTATTGTGTAGCAGGCGTAGAGTCGACTTCCTGATGACGTGAATTGCACGAACCGTTGACGAACGACGAAAAGAGGTCGTTGGTATCACTCGTGCTCGATAAATCTTCTTGGTAACTGAACATATTGGTGGGAGAGGAGGGAATGGTGCGCTGCTTCTTGATAGACCTTTTCAATTCAATATCTGTCCCGCAGTCTTCATCGTCCATGTAGCTTCTCTTGGGCATAGGAGATGAGTTCTCAGTAATCAAACGAGACTTGTTGTGTTTTCTGGAGCCATCATCCTGAGAAGGTGTCGAATAACTAGCCATGATTGAAGTTTCATCGTCCTCAATTTCTTCCTCTTCCTTAGCCGTAGTTTGTTTCGCTCCGTTCTTAGCCCCCATCAATGGGAGACGCTTCAACTGTTCTTGGCAAGAAACTAACCTTGAATGCGGTTGCTGGTTCAATTCCATGAGTGGCATCGATAGCGTATCTATTGGAGAGGTCCGATCGATATCGCTGGTCTCAGGGGCTTTGTCTCGGGAATTATCGAGTTCGTCTTCATTATCGACTTCAACCTCTTCCTCTACCCCATTTTCAATTGTTATAGTGTTACAAGTATTTTGATCTCTAGGAGTCAAGCTAGATTGCTGTTTAGAGGATTCCTCACCACTGCCGCTGGGCAGCAATGACGGGGAGTTGAAAGGATCGAATTCGCCAAACCATTCCATATCACCTTTCAATCCAATTTCAGAGAGATGCAGAAGGTCCAGAGAATCAAATTCGTGGCTATCTTCCGTGGAGACCTCATGCGGAGGAAAGTTTTCCTTGTCATCCTCGACTGCTGGAAAGTTATCATCTGTCTTTGCCCTAACCTCGGTCAGCATCTCCTGGAAAACATCACCTAGTGGCTCAAGAGATTCCTGTACAGATCCTGTTCTTTGCCTCGATTTTGGATCGCGCTTGCTCTGTACGTTGGCACGATTATCATCTGCGGGAGTGGGGACTGTAGCCATAGTGTTGAAACGACGTGCCTTGATTGCCGTTGAAGCTCTTTTTGATGCTGCCGGAGGAGCCCTTTGCTGATCTTGCTGTTTCTTTTTCTTGTTCAGCATGAAATCAAACCTTCGGCTCACAGAATCATCTACTTTAATCTTTTGTATTGTGTTATCTTGCTGCAAGGCACTGATTTGGTACGACAGTTGGTTATGTGGCATCTGGTTTTGTTGCTCCTGCTCGGTTTTTTTATCCGCCAAGTAAATCTTATGCGCGATGGAGTTTGTTGGGAAGCCAGAACCGTTGCCGTTCGGCTTAAGGTTCCAGATTGGTAAAGATTGTGTCCTCTCAGCTTTGGGTGCAGGCGTTGGATTGGTTGGCCTCCTTGTAGGTTTCATAGGCCGTATCATCTTGCTGGGCATACCTTTAGGCGAAGGTGGTACAGGTCTCTTGATGTTCCTGGTGGTAACGACCTTAATAAATCTCAGCTTCACCTCGAGAGTCTCCGATGTGACTGAGTCATTGCCAGTTGAGCCCGCTTTCTTGCTGCATGAGCTATACGACCTTTTCAAGAGCGCCGAAAAGTTGGAGCAAACTCTGCCAGTCACCACAAATGGATCCTCATCCTCGTTCTCTTCATCGTTCTCAGTCTCTGCGTGCCCCTTATCCAGCCTCTGCCGTATCTGGGAAAGAAGTCCCAGGCTAACCAATGGTTCATCCACCTCGCATATATCCTTATAATACAAATTGTAATCAAAGCCGACTTTTGCCATGCTGCTGTTGAGTAATTCCGGCGAGTTCAGATAGATCTCTTCTAGAACCATTGACAAGTCTACTGCCCCTATCCTCATACCTGCGACATCGTTTTCGTTCGGGGAGTTGGGACTCGGTATGCTTGCCACACGTACTTGCTGAGGTCTTTTGGATCGTGCCAAATATGTTCCACTTGACCCATTGTCCAGGGTGTAAAGTATCTTAAGCGTCATATGAGAGACATCTGTCATTCTAGAAGCTGCCTAGAGGAAGTGTCCTTGGCAACAACCTTTTTGAGATGGAAAAAAAAAATCAGAATGAAGGAGGGAAAAGTCTAAAGAATGATTGCAACTACTTCACTAGAAATACGCTAACAAGTGGTCCTTTAAAAACTATAGCACAATCTTCAATACGCCGAGTTTTTTTTTTTTTCAACAAGGGCATCATTTATGCTCGAGAAGACGCGTCTTTCGTGACGCGTTTACGCGTCACCCTTGTACGAACTAAGTCAAAGGAGCAAGCAATGAGATATATCTAACGCGCCCGTTTACCAATTCTTGCAAGAATGGCCATCTCTTTGCTGAAAAGAGTTTAGTAATGGCAACCAGCAGGTGCTGCACATTTTGGCTACTGAATGTACTTCGCGTGCGTGCTGCAGTCACCAATCGCAAACACCGCTATATCATTTATCAGGAGTACAATTGTTTCTAGCCATTACAGGATGCACTCGGCTAGAGATGATGTAGATAATGATTTAGTGCAGTGACATAATGATACGATGATTCTAAGCTCCAAACAACCCTTTTTTTTTGTTCCTCTGGAAGCGACTTTTGGTCCTTTCCAAGGCGCCAACAGGAAAGCAGCATAAGTGTATCATCATATACGTCGATGCAGTGATCAGCGGCTATTTTCAACGGCTGCTGAAGAAAACATAACTTGAACTCCTACTTGCCACTCAGTATGCGTGTGCACAGAAGAAATAACAAGGAAGCGAAGATTACTATATGATTATTGAAGATTGGCACGATGGATATTAGGACATTGTGAGACTTTATTGATAGGATAAAAGTAGGTCTAATAAATTAGGCACGTGATCAAAATGAGGTGTATGGGCCATCGTTATTTTTTTCTTCTTTTCCATACAGAGACAACGCGGAACGAAGAAAAATTTTCTGGCCCACTTACATATCAGAGGCCCGCCCGACTCATTCATCTCATCTCAACTCATCTCATCCTTCCTAACTTTCCATCCTTATTGACCCAGAGAAGCGGTGAACAGCTAAAGAATATATATGCCTCCTAAGAAATTTAAGGATTTGAGTGAATTTTTAGATGAGCAGCCTCAGGAGCCAGGCTTCGTCGCTTCACCTTACGGTGGTTATTTCAAAAATACGAACAACTACCAGCAACAGCGGTCCTACGACCAAGTAGGAAAAAATAACAAGCAGCGCGGTTCAAATCAGTACAATAACTATTACAACCAGGGTTATACTAATTACCAAAATGGCGCTTCAAACTATCAGAATTATGGCGGCTACAACAACTACCAATACCAGCAGTCTGCCGTCACTCCAGACCAGAGTAAAACACCTACCCCTAGCGGCTCCACCACTTCTTTGACCTCCCTCAATGAGAATATGGCTAGTTTGCAGGTGAGCCCTGTTTCCGCAGCCTTAGGACAGCTTCCTCAGTGCAAGTCTATCGCTGAATGCAAGAAGAACTTGGACATAGTGGTCAAGGAGTTCAGCAAAGACGGTGCGTCTGCCAAAGATATCAAGACGTGGTCTCTACCGGAAGTTTTGACTAAATTTTCCAAACAGAAGAACCCACCTTTGGTTAAAGAGTCGTCTATGGTTCTCATCGGAAAGTTGGCGCAATTCTTCCACGGTAAACATCCACAGGAGGCGTACTTGCTGCCGCTTTTTGATTATGCGTTAGATGGAATGGCTGACAAGGAAAACACTGTCAAAAGAGCCGCTCAACAGGCTCTAGATGCTTTGGTAAATGTGTACCCAGTTGAGTCCCTGACAAGCTCAGTGCTCCCAACAATTCTCAAATATTTGGCTTCCGGTGCTAAATGGCAGTGCAAGGTGGCGGCACTCAGTGTAGTAGACAGAATTAGGGAGGACTCTCCTAACGACTTGTTGGAATTGACATTCAAGGAAACGGTTCCTGTACTCACCGACGTGGCCACTGACTTTAAACCCGAGCTGGCCAAGAGAGGTTACGAGACTTTGCTCAACTACGTCTCTATTCTGGATAACTTAGATTTGGCGCCTCGTTACAAATTGATCGTCGACACCTTGCAGGATCCTACGAAGGTACCTCAGTGTGTCAGAGCTCTATCGAGTGTGACTTTTGTGGCTGAAGTCACAGAGCCAGCATTGTCGCTCTTGGTGCCGATTTTGAATAAGTCACTAAACTTATCTTCGTCCTCCCAAGAGCAATTGAGACAGACAGTTATTGTTGTCGAGAACTTGACGCGTCTAGTCAACAATCGTATAGAAATCGAGAGTTTCATTCCTCAGCTGCTTCCTGGTGTTCAAAAGGTCGTTGACACCGCTTCATTACCAGAAGTGCGTGAATTAGCGGGCAAAGCTTTGAAAGTCTTGGTAGAAGATCAAGAACCTAGTAAGGCTGACTACTTCCCAGGTAGAATAAATGCTGCCAAGGGACAGGAATTTTTGCAACAAAAGTTACCTCAGTTGGCGATTGACGACAACAGCGTTTTAAAGATTATGTTAGGAGACAACCAGACAATTGAATACTTAGCTCGACTGCTCACTGTGGATGCTAATGTGAACGATTGGAAAAGGTTAGACGAGTACTTAATTTCCGTTTTTGGTGAATCCAATAAGGAAGCCATCGAAGGTCACATTATCAACGATTTGAGAGCCATCTTTCACCAGGAGAAGACACAGCATGATGAGAGTGAAGGTGTGGAAATTGTCAACACTGACTTTTCCCTAGCATATGGTTCAAGAATGTTGTTAAACAAGACAACTTTACGCTTGCTCAAGGGCCATCGTTACGGTCTATGTGGAAGAAATGGTGCAGGTAAATCGACCTTGATGAGAGCCATTTCTAAAGGTCAATTGGAAGGTTTCCCTGATAAAAGTGAATTACGCACATGTTTCGTTGAACATAGACTGCAGGGAGAAGAAGGTGATATGGATCTTGTCTCATTTATTGCCCTTGATGAAGAGTTGCAACAAACTTCTCGTGAAGAAATTGCCAACGCTCTTGCTACTGTTGGTTTCGACGAAAACAGAAGAGCTCAAACTGTGGGATCTCTTTCTGGTGGTTGGAAAATGAAATTGGAATTGGCCAGAGCCATGTTACAAAAGGCTGACATTTTGCTGCTGGACGAACCTACAAATCACTTGGATGTCGCCAATGTAAAATGGTTAGAGGAGTATTTGCTGGAGCATACAGAAATCACATCTTTGATAGTATCTCACGATTCTGGATTTTTGGATGCCGTCTGTACCGATATTATTCACTATGAAAATAAGAAGCTGGCTTACTACAAGGGTAACTTGGCTAAATTTGTGGAACAGAAGCCTGAGGCCAAAGCGTACTACACTCTGTCAGATAGTAATGCACAAATGCATTTTCCACCACCGGGCATCTTGACTGGTGTGAAATCGAACACAAGGGCCGTGGCCAAAATGAACCACGTCACTTTCACATATCCTGGTGCTCCTCGTCCTTCTCTTCACGATGCCAGCTGTGCTCTCTCATTGTCATCTCGTGTGGCAGTTCTGGGCCCCAATGGTGCTGGTAAATCTACTTTAATCAAAATATTGACCGGTGAGTTGGTACCTCAAGAAGGTGAAGTGCAAAAACACCCCAATTTGCGTATTGGTTATATTGCCCAGCATGCCTTACAACATGTAAATGAGCACAAGGAAAAAACCGCAAATCAATACTTGCAATGGCGTTATCAATTTGGTGAAGACCGTGAAGTTTTGTTGAAGGAGTCGAGAAAGGTTTCCGAAGAGGAGAAAGAAATTCTTAAAAAGGAGATCGACATAGGCGACGGCTACTCCGCAAGAGCTATCGAAGCTATTGTTGGGAGACAAAAATTAAAGAGATCGTTTCAATATGAAATTAAATGGAAACTCTGGAAGCCGAAGTACAATTCTTGGGTCTCTAAAGAAAAATTGGTTGAAGAAGGTTTCGGTAAATTAGTTCAGAAATTTGATGATTTTGAGGCATCGAGAGAAGGTTTAGGCTACCGTGAATTGATTCCTTCGGTCATTACCAAGCATTTCGAAGGTGTCGGTTTGGACGCAGAAATTGCTAACCATACCCCGCTGGGCTCCTTGTCTGGTGGCCAATTAGTGAAAGTAGTTATCGCGGGTGCAATGTGGAACAATCCACATTTGTTAGTGCTTGACGAGCCTACTAACTATTTGGACAGAGATTCGCTAGGTGCGATGGCGGTGGCTATCCGTGACTGGAGTGGTGGTGTGGTGATGATTTCTCACAACAATGAATTTGTTGGTGCTCTATGTCCCGAACAGTGGATTGTAGAAGATGGTAGGTTGACCCAGAAGGGCGTACAGCAAGTGGATCAGTCCAAATTTGAGGACGGTGGTAATGCCAATGCTGTAGGTTTAAAGAATCTACACGCCGCTTCCCCTTCGGTGACCGACGACGATTCACCTGCCAACATCAAGGTCAAAAGAAAGGTGAAAAGGTTGACAAGAAATGAGAAAAAGGCTCAAGCTGAGCGTCGTCGTCTGCGGTACATAGAATGGTTATCCTCGCCCAAGGGCACACCCAAACCTAAGAACTCTGACGATGAAGAGAGTGATGACGAGGAATAGCGGCCAGGAAATTTTTTTTGTAAATTAGTTCACTATAGAGGTTTTTATAGAACCTTCGCTTTCCCTGCGATGTTGAAGGACACATGTCATTTCTCTAGCAGATAGGAGTACCACTCTAACTTTGAATATTGGAGTATTTCTCCTCCAATTCTGCCGCTACTGGTTCACCGTCGAGCTTCTCTATTGTCATGTCAGACAGTTTTTTCAAATAGTCCTCGTGTTCCTTTGTGCCCAAAATGCTTACAGTATTGAAACCCATGCCAAAATGGGGGTAAGATCCAATCTTGATATCTTCTGACACTTCGGCGGCTTCCTCTTGCAGTTTTCTTAGGAACTGAGAGATCTGAGATTCAGAGAAGTGGGTTTTGACAAAAAATCTAACATACTCGCGGGTATCTTCTTGCAAACCGTATATCTTCCTCAAAGTGGGTGTGAACTGCTTTATCATTCTGGTAAACAACTGGGGTATTCCCGGCAAAATATACACCTTGTTATCCACAGAACAAATGGGGACCCACAAATCATCAGCAACATAGTAGTTCTTGACATTAGCTCCATAGGGGAAAGTAGCCATACGATAGAAATTTTTTAATGACTCAGGATCAAGACGGGATTCAGGGTTCGATATACGTTGCATCCTTTTCTGACATTCCTCGTCTACCCTAGTGGGCATCCCAAAACTTTTTGCAATGGATTCATAAGTAATGTCATCATGTGTCGGGCCAATACCGCCACTAGTGACAATAAACTCATATTTCTTCGTTAACCCTTGGAGGGTTTCCACTATTTGTTTTTCATCGTCTCCAACTGTGACGATCTCTCGAAGATTTATCCCAGTGTCCCAACAATACTTAGCGAAGAACCTAGAGTTGGTATCAATAATTTTACCATTCAAGACTTCATCTCCAATTATCATACAAGCAGCGCTGATTTTGGGCATTCTAAACACTGGTGAAAGTTGCGAAGTGGTTCTGGTAAATCTGTTCATTATTTGCGAGTTGCAATAAGCAAGATTACTTGTACGAATGCAGAGCGATACAGCAATTGCTACGAGAAAAATCCTTGATCAAATTCAACTCAAATAGTGTAATTACAATATTACTATAAACAAAGATTGCGTCCTGTCTAATTATCGTAGCATCATCTTAACGTGAAACTGCATCGAACAATCTCAAGAGTCACCTTTGCATGGCTGATGCCTGCGTCGGATACATACCGTTTGAGTAAGCTAATAGTCGTTCGGATTCGAATCTTGATAACGCAACTATTTTCAAGAATGCGCAGTTTTACACTAAATAGAGTGACTTCGGTCAAACCAAGACTCCCTCTAGGGAAAGCATTAAATCATTATGATTGGACTTGGGTCGAGAACTGCTTTGGCTATGGTATCCCTTTAGTCTATCACAAGGGAAAGATTGCTAGTTGTTTAAATCATTATCCACGATCAAGTCACATTAGGCGAAAATCAAAATATCGTAATTTATGATATGATAGCTATGACGCTCGAGCCCCCGCATCACCGAATACGACCTTGTGATTAATTTTTCTTGACACTTTTCCACTGCTATATACATTGATAAAGCTCATCGGTGAGAAGTAAAAAAAGGATACAGGAAAATCGAGTCAGCGACATTCGGAAGTACTATTCAAATATTAAAGAAATTGAATAATATTTCAGTGGTCAATTCTATTGATAGCAAACAAAATTAGTAGTTTTCTCTCCCGCATTCACTATGTCCACGTTTAATGCTGAAGAGGCCGAAAACCTTGAAGATATTGAAAAGCAATTTGCTGTGGTTGCCGTCGAACAGGCGGAGACTTATTGGAAATTACTAAGTAGTGTTCCCGGCTCTAAGCTGCGCCTAACCCAAATAGATGATGAAATATACACTAATTTCATGCAACACTTCCCAGAATATCAGGATGTGCATAAGTTGAAGAAATTCACGGAAGAAGAATTGAAGAGCAAAGAAAACAAGGAGAGATGGAGAAATTTCTGCAACTTTTACGAAAAGACTGTTGAAGACTATAATTTCGGTACTCTTTTGAGACTTGACTGCTCTGAAGAATATGGCCAGTTTAACACTGTTTTCGTAGTCAGAATACAGTTTTACGCCTTCGAAATTGCCAGAAATAGACAGGGCTTGAACGATTGGGTAGCCCAAAAAAAGTGATCTATTTAGTTTTCCGTTCGGCTGACGCGGCCAAGTTTCAAATACATACATACACTAGTCCTTATACGTAACTTGAAATCACAAGTAATTACATTTCCTCAGTGCTTGTGCGTATGCCCTGCGCCCATTCCAAAATGGGAGTGAGTATGTCTAGGCGATGTTCCTTCAGATTTGTGTTCAAGTTCGGGTACCTTTACAGTTTCTTTCGCCATAGCCTCAATTTCCTCTTGACTTAGTGGTTCTTGCTCCTCCTCGAATTCCACGGTCACACTCTTCAACTGTGGCAAGTTCTTGTAAAGGACACAACGCAAGTGATCAGTAACCACTTCAAATTCTTTTATGCCTAAAACATTGTCCCACTTCTGTAAGGGCACTTCTAAAGTGGCGATAGCGAGCAAGTTTGGGCCAGAAGGCAGTATTGTCAAGTGCTTTATACGGTAAGGCCTTCCAGAATTATTATTGGAGACTGTTTTAGAGAGCACTTCCTTCATGGCGTCACGCACCTCCAGATAGCGCTCATCATTTTCGGATAGCGATTGATCACACAATTCCTTGACTGCTGTTACCATACCTTCACCACCTGCTTTGATTACTAGCCCCGATACTATTAGGCCTCCTACAGCATCTAGAGATTGGATTCCAAAGAAGTGACCCGAAGTAATAGTCACCAACGCTACCAAAGAGGTTAAAGAGTCAACGCGGTGATGCCATGCATTGGCCATTAGCACATTAGAATTAGATGCTATAGCAATCTTTTTGGTAGCTTGAAAAATCCATTCTTTAACCACTATCGAGCCAGCTGCAATCCACGCAGCATTGACATTAGTAACATCTTGAGCCACGGAATGCGAATGACCGTGGCTGTGTCCCATAATGTGAGCGAAGGTCTCTAATATGGTCTGGGGAACAATGGGGCCTACAATGGCGCACAGCGAACTCCAACCGATTGACAGACCCGCTGTTGTCAGGATGGTCGACACCGCGAGCGAGCCCACGGTTTCAATTTTGCCATAGCCAAATGGATAGTTCTTAGTAGATTTGTTGCCGGCTAATCCCACGGAGAGAAGTGTAAGCAAATCTGACACCATATCACTTACAGCGTGAACAGCATCAGCTATTAAAGCTTGTGAATGAAACGTCAACCCCCCTGCAAATTTACCGAGAGCAAGTCCCACATTGATTGCCAAGCCTATCCAAGTGATTCTAACGCCTGGGTTTTGCTTCCATTGATTCTTGTTAGTAGTCAGCAATGGATTCAAGCCGACATGGGAGTGTGAATGCCCAGGGTGATGTGCTGTTTTGTTTTGAGCTCTTCTATGGGCCATTGAACCCAATGAAAGCGAATCATTCTCCTCAGTCTCGGATTGGCGAAGATGTACATGATCATGGCTATTGAAATCCTCTGCCAATTTATGGAAGTGAGGATTTTTTTCGAGCTGTCTTTCAGCTAGCTTTTCTTCCTTTTTCACTGGGAAGCTACTCTTGGAGTCATCTTTTGAAGATGTTCTTGAGTTGACGCTTGTGTGAAATGACAGTCGACTAGCCAGACGGAATGCACCAGAATTCCTTTGAGCTATGTAAATCCCTAAGGAGGAACCTTCCAGTATGGCAATTTTCATCATTCGTGATTGATCAACTATCCTAAAACACGTCAATGAGCACTTTAATCGAATCTTGATACAGGGCAAAAGATTCTGTTCAATACCGTGTTACGTCGAGTGATAGAGACCTAAATTTTTGGTGCTCGAGCAGTTGTAGGCGATGGGTCGATAGGGTCACTGAAGTGTTCAATTGAAAGTCTTCCTTCGCGGAACCGCCTTCCTCTATTTTTTCTCTACCTCTTGTTCCGAATACGTCGTTTTCTCATTTTACCCTCCCATGAAACACACTGTCTTTCAATCGCCACCCTGTTGCCATAGCAACAACTTCACGGGGGGTTCTTAACTTTAGGGTTAATTCGGTTGGTCCAGTTGAAGAGATCGGGAATTGCTCAGAGCACTTAAAAATTGTATGGGAGAAAAATTGCCTAAATTTGGCTTTAGATAAGAATATGAGTACGATATAGTTATATACCTTTGAAAAAATCATGATATAGCAGGATTCATCTCTCTACGAACCTCCTTCTTCATACCAGAGCGTCCCTGGGTCAACATCTGACAAATGGGTTTGTCCGCGATACTGGATAATTGCGTCTTTCCGTCTGCAGATTCATTCTTAGCCATACTGTCCAAAGATGCCGTGTTTTCGGCTCTACAGCGGTCTTGTAGGGACTTTGTCAAGCTGCCAAAGCTGCATTTGCATCCCTGAGCCTTTCTCAAGAAAAACTTGATTTTATTACTAGTTACATCTGCGTCCACTTCACCATTTTTGAACAATTCAGATTGCATTCTGCTCCGAAAAATTAACATTTTCCCAAAGATGCTAAACAAAGAGGACACGATATCTCGGTCGGGCACCAAATTTAATTCTAAGGAATCAATGATCAAACTGGCGACGCTGGAAAATTCAATAGCATGGGTAACCTGATCGTTATTAGAACACATTGAGCAAATGAAAGCACTGTCTTCGGGCAACCTCCACTTATCTTTCCGAAGACAGCGCACATGATACCACTCCTTACACACTTCACACTCAATCATGGTCCCACCTATATCGTCTTGCCTGCAAAAGCAGTAAAAATTCTGAGTTGAATCATTCTGTAGGGCTGGATATGTGTCAAATTCCAGATCAAGGCATCTGTTTACACAATCGACGAGCTTCTCCAAATTACCTCTCCCGCATAGCCTTGAGACACTTGACAACCACACTTTGCAGGGCTTCCATAGCTTGCTGAGGCACTTACTGTCTACCGCATCTCTCATGCAAATTCTTTTATCGCCGAAACCACCGTCAAATGTGGGGAATAATTTGAGCGCTTCTAACGAATTTTTTTTGATTTGATCTCTCAAACTATCAACAAAAGGCCGATTAATCGAAAGCAAATTTTGAAGCGGAATCATTTCGCTTTTAGCTTGCTGTATACTACCTATGATTGACCTCAGCAGTTTGACTAATTCAGCATCGATGGGTAACCTCTCTTTATCTATAAGATCCAGTACAGATACAATATCTCTTACTCGAAATTTTGATTTTGGTTTCCTGGCTTTAAAAATTTTTGATATCTTGTCTCTGGTACGACGGGTATCCATAATAAGGGATCTTACTTTTTTCAACTTATCCATGTCATTTGGACCACAATACTTTGTACCATATATCAAAAACCACTCCATGCAATCGAGAGAATAATTAAGAGGATCCTCCAAAGGATCTTTGAGGTGTTCTCCAAAAGTTTCTTGATAAACCCTTAACCAATGCAATTTACAAATCCAAAAAGCGACTGCTTCCATGTACTTACTCTTGATCCCGCAAGAGAATCCCATGCAATAGCAGTGCTCCAGGTCTTGCAGATTTTTATCGCACAAGGCCTGTTCAGCTCGCATTTGAAAGTTTGAAACCTTCTCACATAGTTGGAAAATCTTACTCATTTCTGGAAACTCAACCGAGCAGCTTTGTAGCTGCAGTTGTAGCTTGTGAAGAGTTTCTACTTCGATTCCATCCTGCACACCCTGCAATTCCACCAAATTGAGACCTTCACCTATGAAAAGTGCAGCTATACTATCCTTACTGTTAGCCGACTTGTCAAGCATGGCGCAGCACTCTTTCCTCAAAACCTCTACATGCATTAATAGGTCTCTACACGATTGCTCCATCGCGGATTGGCCGCTCAACAGTTGTTCCAGATGTTCAACCGGTATACGGCGGTCCTTGAATCTCACATTTACTAGAGTATCAAGTTCCTCAGTCATTGTGTCATTTACTGTGGCCAATTGGGAATGAACCACCTGCTCGCCTAGAACAGAAAGTAGGATAGAATCGCTGTAATACATGTGTAAACACACTTGCATACCTCCCAACTCCTTGCCGCCAAGAGACAACGATCCATCATCACTAGCGGATACCTGCTGCAAAAATTCATCTAGACAGAGACTTATACTATCCCCGTTATTGTCTATAACAATCTTCGAAGCGCCCGTGGCTTTCAGAGACAGATCAGACACGTAGTCGAATTTGTCTTCTACAACTACGTAGTCAAGCTGCATCTGGTTGAGCTTCTCTCTGTTGAGCAATTCCTTTCTGATCAGAGGCTCAAGGAGTTTCCTACCCTTTCTTTTAGCCTCTCCGTCATCAGGACCTTCAGATGACAGTAAAATGTTCATAAGAAACTGGAAAGGGAGGAACCTTGGCAGCTTGGACACGGCTTGTGTCTCCTCGTTAGCGTCCAGCAGCCTGTCTAGCCAGGAGACAGGCGCAAACCGAGCACGCTTAGAGACGCAGAAGGACGAATCAACGGTGCTAGTATAACTCTGGGGAAACCGGAAAATGTACGTGCCGCACTCCTGGGTAATCTTGAACACCTTTATTCCGTGTTTCTCGAAGACGTGAGGTGCAATTTGCAAATCACTAGCCAAAAAAGAGAAAGCCTCGTCTGAACGTTGCGGCTCGTCACTCAGCAACCTGAGCATCTCTGATTTGATTCGACTGGTTCTGGTGCGAAAACCTTGGCCGTTAATTTCCACGAAACTTTTGTATATATCGGACCTCTGGAACTTCAAACCCTCTTCTGCATTTAAATCAGACGCTCGATACGCTCCTGCCTCCTCCTCATCAGATGCCTCCGTTTGTGCTGAGTTTACGTCCTGCAACAGTTGCTCGAATTTTCGGCGATGCTCTGGTGGCACAACGTACCATATTTTAGTCGATCCCACATGGTTGTAGGTCAAGCTGGGCAGGTCCAGGGGCTCCATACACCAGCCTTTGGTCGAGAACAACATCCCCACATCTATGGCAGCATGCGTGAAGTTGCCCCAATCCAACTCGAGATGCCTCAGCATCGATTCGCGGCTCAAGGGCAGGTTGTCAAGGTTCCACAGGTCACGGATCACGTGACTCACTTCTCCGGGATCCAACCCAGACAGCCCTCCAAAATTATGCGCCGCTGAAGACAGGCTGACTGCCGTGTCGATGTGCGTGCTCAGAGAAGGGTTCGCCAGGACAGCAAAGTACCACTTTTCGAACGCCTCCTGCTCCCACTCACAGCTGTCCGGCGCCAACGGCAGCCGCTCGCCGCATCTCGCTGCCACGACCGCCAGGTGCGTCTGACTCTTGTCGTAATACTGCTTCAAATTGTACACCGGAGGTGCCTTCGTCTCCTGGTCGCTCGAGTCGTAGATCTCCATCCCAGTCTGCCACATCTCCCAATCGTAACCAGGCAGTGTAGTGGCCCCATGGAGTACCGTTGCGGCCTCTAGATGCGTGCTCTGCGGCGAGTAATTGGTCGAGAATCCCTTGACCCGCTTCAAATCCCGGAGGACGCTGCATTCCTCTGCAGAGTTGACAACTGTGTAGGCGCCGCTGCTCGAGCACTGCGACGGCACACATGCGCTCTGCGGATCAGACTCGAAATCAAGCAGCACCTTGGCATACGCCGACCGCAGCGACGTCGATAGCGAACTCATTATGCGCCCCGAGTATCCCATCTCTCGGCCTATTTGCGCCCACAGCTTGCGCTGGCACACAGCGTGGTAGCCACCTCGCAGCTGCACGCATTCCCACAACCGGTACAGGTTCAATGTCCTCTTATCGATGCTCGGTACCTTGTGCAAATGGTGCCCCAGCCGGCAGTGGCACTCGTACAGCTTCCTGTGGAATCGCAGCACCTCCTGCCACTGCTCTCGTGCCGATCTCAAGTGCTGTGTTCGAGTTTGAAACCAAAAATGCTCAGCATCCGGTGCGGTTCCAGCCCTTTTGCCCGCAATTCGCACCTTAACGGCACCATACCGTTCTCCAAGCGGCCTAACCCTCTCGTAGAACTCCACCGGGTCTGGGAACTCCTGCTCCAGCTGGAAACTGGGCACCGACTGCGCGCCCAGCAGGTAGTGCAATTGCGTGCCTTGATCGAATAGTGTCTCTTCCACGTCCGGGCACCGCACCCTCTTGCTGCTCACCTGCGACAAGTCAAATACTGGCATTGATCTGCCATTGCTCTTCCTCTTCCTATCACCCTCGAACTTCATCCTGGTTTATTCGTGATTTAGAGTTTGAATGGTCTAATTATTTCTTTTTTTTTCTTAAGGCGTGCCATGTGATGATGGGAACTCCAACCCTCCGCCTAACAGCCACACAGTTTCGCTCACGCTCATACACAGAGAGTACCTGTAGCTCGAACGCATCTTTTCGCCGCTTTCCAGCACATTTCGCCGCTTTCCGGCCGCGTTTCGCCGCTTTACCGCATTACGTCAGAAGCAGCATTTAGCCTAGTCTGTACTGACTTACATGTCTGCGCCTAGCTCCCCAGCAGACGCACACCACGCTTGAGGGGCTACCTAGCTTCTACAAACTTGAAGCTTCTTCGGATCGGCAGCCCAGGGCACATAGGGAAGCAATTTGACACCAATCTGCTGCCAGGAACATTACAGTACTGTGCATACCAGTGTGAGGCCGTGCTGGGACATGCCGTAACCTATTGCTCTCGATCTTGTGAATGCTGTGCACTGCTGTACATTCCGTAGCCGCCGCCCGCAATAGCAGAACGTTCTATTGAGACAAATAACCATTCAGGCAGAGAAGGGTAAAGCTTCTTGCTGTTTCATCAAGATAAAGAAAAAAGAACAAATAGAGACAGTCGCTCATTAGACGCAATATCACGTGATAGCACTGCCTCTCTGATCACGTGCAGATCGCCGGAGTTTGTGCTCTGCGCTGTTTCTGTGGCCTTCCGGTCTGGTGTTCTTTCCGAATCGCAATCGCAAGGCTCGGATGCTCCAATCGCAAAGCCTCCATGAAGCACGCTCTGAGCACGCGGAAGGCACGCGGACGGCAGGGCAAAATAAGGTTTCTCTATTTCAATCTACATTGATGCTACGTTAATTGTACGTTGCATTAACCTTCGTGTTCTTTTTTCTTTTCCTCCCGCTTTTTTTGCGTAGTAACTAACGTTGTTTTTTTTCTCTCCTTTTCCATCCGTCTCGCTACGTTATTTCCCCTGAGTGGTAGTTTTCACTGGAAGAGGAATCCTATAAAGAGTCGTGGTACCTGGCTTGCATAAGGCTAATCTATTGAGAGAAGTTTTACTAGACCACTTAGCCGATTCCGTTGTTAAAACTTGAATCTGGCACCGTTTGAACTTTCAAACAGACGATGTCGGACTTCTTTCGCCATGCCAAGGAGAAGCTTGTCGGGGACACCAATGTACCCGACGAGCACCTGCAACGGCTGTCGTCCAAGTACCTGCTACCGGAGCAAGATGCGCAGAAAATCAAGTCCAAGAACAGTGAGTCGCTGGATAGTGTAGTTGGCGCTGCTGCGAGTGGGCACAAGGTTACGGGAGCGGGAGCTGGGGCAGGCAGCCAGTAGCGGAACTGTGTCTGGGCCTTTTGTTTGTTTTTGTTTGTTTGCTTTGTTTAATTTTTAATTTTAAAACCTTTTGTTATCAATGCTAGACAAAAGAACAAAAAAAAATAGCTAACAGTAAAACTAAAAAACAGAAAAAAAGTAAGAGAAGGGGGAAACCACGGTGAAGGGAAGGTAGCCGAAGTTTCAGAGAAGCAGGAAGAACTGGTATATTTAGGTCAACTCTATACAACTATTTCTTCTCTGGTTTGTAGTCGTTTTTTTTTTCTTCACAGGAAAAGTTTTTCGTTTTTTTTTCTTTTTCTTGGCCATTGTGCCTCCGGACCATGCTTCTCGAACACATCGAAGCTGCAAGGCCTCGAACGGGCGCAGAGCTCGACCACACATAAACTTTAAAGCTTAATTGACTATGTTCGATACATGAGCTTCTGTGCACCAACCCGTATAAGGGTGCACTTGTCAGCTGCTGCGCGGATGCGGAATTGGGGCCCGCTCGTAGGTAGTTAGTTGGATTTGCATAGCGAGCGGTTCTGTTTGTTGCATTGCTGGGAGTATGCGCTCCAGCTCGTGCAGCAGCGGACTGTGGGCGATCACCAACGTAAGAAAGCGAGTCAGAGGACAGACCTCGGGAACCAGAATAAAACGGTTGCCTGTTGAACGGCATTTATACTTGCTTTATAGAATACATGAAAACTTACTTATTTACCAGTTGCTGCCGGAACGTCCACCGCCTCTGCCAGAAGAGCCATAACTGTCGTCGTTGTTGCCGCCGTAGCTGTCGCCGCCTCTGCCAGAAGAGCCGTAGTTGTCGTTGCTGCCACCATAACTGTCGCCGCCTCTACCAGAAGAGCCATAGCTGTCGTCGTTGTTGCCGCCGTAGCTGTCACCACCTCTGCCAGAAGAGCCGTAGCTGTCGTCGTTGTTGCCGCCGTAGGAGTCATTACCGTAAGAACTCTTGTTCTTACCGGAGGAGCCGTAGTTGTCGCTGCTGCCACCGTAGGAGTCGTCACCGTAGGAGCTCTTGTTCTTACCGGAAGAGCCGTAGTTGTCGCTGCTGCCACCATAGGAGTCGTTGTTGTTGTTGGACGAGCCATAGTTGTCACCGCCGTAGGAGTCGCTGTTGTTGTTATTGGAGGAGCCGTAATTGTCACTGCTGCCACCGTAGGAGTCGTTGTTGTTGTTAGACGACCCGTAGTTGTCACCGCCGTAGGAGTCGCTGTTGTTGTTGTTGGACGAACCGTAGTTGTCATCGTCATTGCCGTAAGAACTCTTGCTCTTGTTCTTGTGCTTGCTGGAAGAACCGTAGCTGTCATCGTTGTTGTTAGATGAGCCGTAGTTGTCGTCATTGCCGTAGCTGCTACTGTTGTTGTTATTAGACGAACCATAGTTATCGCTACTACCGCCGTAAGAGTCGTTGTTGTTGTTGGACGAGCCATAGTTGTCATCATCATTACCATAAGAGCTCTTATTCTTGTTCTTGTGCTTGCTGGAAGAGCCATAACTATCGTCGTTGTTGTTAGACGAGCCATAGTTGCTGTCATCGTTGCCGTAGCTGCTGCTGTTGTTGTTGTTGTTGTTGTTCGACGAGCCATAGTTGCTGTCATCGTTACCATAGCTGTCGTTGTTATTGGACGAGCCATAGTTGTCGTCATTGCCATAGCTGCTGCTGTTGTTCTTATTTGATGAGCCATAGTTGCTGTCATCGTTACCATAGCTGTCGTTGTTGTTGTTGTTGTTGGAACCATAACTGTCATCGTTGCCGCTGTTGTCCCTCTTGGAACTAGAGTTGCCGCTAGTGCCGCTCTTCGAGTTGTCGTCATTCAGGTTGGTTTTCTCTAGTCTATTACGGACGTACTCCTCACCTTCGTTGAATCTGTCCTCACCAACAGCATTCTTGATCTTGTTGACCCTGTCTTGGCCGGCAAACTTCTCAGCCTGGTCCAACACATCCGAGTTACCATTGTTGTTGCTGACAGCACTTTTAACTTTGCTAAACAATCCCATTGCTTCTGTACTTTGATTGTGGTATTGTAATCTAACTACCTTGGAAATCTAGCCAAGACATGTAAATACCTTCCCTATATATATGCTTCATTGAAGCGGTATCCCTTCGAAAACGCAATTGAACTGGTCACACCCCTAATATCGAATTCTTCTTTTTTCCTTCTATGAAACAACCGGCTCCGAAGACACGGTGTCGCAACCGTGCCTCCTTTGCTGTTTGCGATGACGCGAGCTCGGCACGTCGTACAGCAAAAGTTTCCTTGGCTTCGATGGCTTCGATACAGGTGGGTGCAACGTCAGATCCCCGTCAGGCTCTGTTGTAGCCAGCCGATTGTTCTACGCTTAACTTCGCCATTCTCGTCGCGATAAAGTCTTCTGCGCTCAAGCGTGTCTATCATCTCATCGGCCGACTTTCCTCTGCTCATGCCGTTGAGAATAAATTTGTAAAGCCTCTTGCGGCGTGCAAACGTCTTGCGATTACGATTCAAACGCCACTTATTACCGTATTTTTCTTCAAGCTTCTTGATAGGTGGATCACCGTCAATCCCATCTACGTATTCTTGCCAAATTGTGCGCACATCACTAGGTGCCTTCAACAAAGTGTAATTAAGATCACGTGCATTTGGCGAAGGCACAGAGGTACTATTCTTCAGAACCAGGCGTTCGTCTCTATCAGGCGTGCTTCGAACAGTGACAGCATCGCTGTTGCCCACCATACTGCGCACATTCTTGTCGATCATTCTCTTCCGTTTACGCTTTGGGCGCGCGTTCGAGTCGTTCACAGCGCGTCGACTGGCGACAGCTGCCGCGTCAGTGTCGTCTTCTGCTTCATCTTCTTCATCGGATGGATCTTGTTCCGCAGCACTACTAGCTCCAGCGCTATCGCTACCGCTACCGCTGCTGCTGTCCGTTTTGGCGCTCTTTTCGTCCTCGTCGTCCTCCTCTTGATATCCATCCTCTTCCTCATTTTCGTCCTCATTAGCAGATGCCAGCTGGGAGCCGATCTCCAAATGGATGCCCTTGCTCTTTGGCACAGAATCCTGATTGGGGGCTGGCTGTGGGGGGAACCCCAGATTATTGGCAGCATTGCTCCTCAGTAAAGGCGTGATACCCGTGTGCTCGAGTGTTAAATTAGGGAGAGATATCGTGCCGAAGTTATTAAGCGAATTAAGATCCGTGTAGGAGGGCGCATTGCTAGTGCCGTTCGAATGTGGCACGTTGCGTCTCCGCCTCTTGATACCATTAGGGTTCAAGGTGAAAGTCCTGTCCGTTGAAACCCCGTAACCCTGTGGATTCGCATTTTCGTACCAGTGAGGGTTTTGCTCGTTTGTCGGCTGCTGTTGATTCTGTTGTTGGTGCTGCCGATCATCCGCCTGCTCGTTCCCGCTCTGGTATTGTTGCAACTGCGCTTTACTGCCTGAACGGGACCTTATTTTTCTCAAATACGAGCTACTGACATTGGTAATCGAATTCAGCAGGTCAGTCACAAATGAATCTTGATCACTCGGTTGTTCTCTCGGCTGCCGCTGAGGCTGAGCCGCCAATTCATCTATCTTGCGGGTGATCTCATCGCAAGAATGCATGTTCTGTAATTTCAAATCAGCTATAGTCATACTCTGCTCCTCTACTGTCTTGCACAATTTCTGAAACATCTCTTCCATGACGATGAACCTCACGCTTAGCTCATCCATCCTCTGAAACATTCTCACAGTATTGGTGCTTCGGTCACTCGGAATCGTGCGGGCTGGACTGGCTGAAGGAATGGAATGCATCGATGGGTAAGCCGCGCTGAGCCCGGTGGACTTAGTCGATCCGGGATTGCTGCTTTCCAAAGCGCTGGCATTGCCATTCTGTATTGCAACAGGTGTCGGTACCGTTGTATTGTTGTTGGAATTCATACTGGTACTGGTTGTACTTGTACTATTAGTACCGACAGCAGCGCTTGGAGGCACGGTGGCGCCGGCCACCGCCGGCTGCCCGCTTGTTAAAGAATCCGATTCCAGTCCTAGATGTAAATTGAGAGAGGGGACCGATTCTCGCCGCGTATTACTTGTCGCCGTGCCCATATTCAAGGAAGGATCTGTGCCCACATTTCCTACTGATTGAGTCGCATCCAAGAGACTGCTACCGTTGGAAGCCACGACAAGCGGATGTGATTGGTCAGACATATCTGTCTTTTGCCACTCTTTTCACCTGCTTTGCATGGAGTGAGACCTTGCTCACGGAATTGTCCAACAGCAAGGAATATCTTCTAGTGCTGCCTCTTGGTGTTCGTCGAAGTTGAAAAGTTCTCTTCGGATTCCGATTCTGCGTTCGAACAGAATGTTGACTTAATCTACATACATAGCGCGTTTTATTGGTACGTCATACAAGGAAAAGAAGCTTCACGTGTATGCCAATCCAAGAGAAGGTTTGTCTTAAGGTGGACCGTTAGAGGGCAAACCAACATTATGTGGTTTAGGGAATACCGCGCAGCAGAATCTTAGCTGGTGGCAATAGCCGGTTGTCAATTAAAGGGAAAGAACCTATCCGATTATTAAGACGCCACGTCGATGACTTCAGGGTAACTCTTACAATGAATATTATATTATAAAGGTTGAGCAACACTACGATGAGGAGTATCGTGAGCAGACATTCTTGAGCAGTACTAAAGTTCCAAATTAGATATGACAGACGGTAGGTGTATTTTGAACGTGCTGAAAGAAACCGGGACTTCCAGATTTTCAAGAAGCCTCACCCCTGACAAGATGGTTCCTACTTTGCAAAGGGCTATTGGACTTGCGGAGGAACCAGACGACAAAGAGGAAAAGTTGCTGTCCTTCCACACTCCTCGAATAATATCCCAAGGATCTCATTTTGCATACACAATACCAGAGAAACGACCACACTATAAAACGCTCCTGAAGTCATCGCTGACTCACCAGGACTTGAATTTAAGAATGGACGAGAATTTGGAGCAATTCCTGAGTGGCGAGAATATATTTTATGATCAAGATAAGGGCATATTCCCATATAGCATGGTGTATGCTGGTTTCCAGTTTGGCCAATTCGCAGGCCAACTTGGTGATGGAAGAGTGGTGAATCTTTTCGATCTTAAAGATTCTGAGGGTAATTGGCAAACTCTGCAGATTAAAGGCAGTGGACTGACACCTTTCTCGAGATTTGCTGATGGAAAAGCAGTCGTGAGATCATCGATACGAGAGTTCATCATCAGCGAAGCTCTTCATCACATTGGGATACCCTCCAGCAGATCGTTGCAATTGACTTCTTTGCCCGGTACAAAAGCTTTCAGGGGTTCACTGCGTGAGCCTTGTGCTGTGGTGTGTCGTGTAGCTCCTAGTTGGTTACGCCTAGGTAACTTTGATCTATTTAGGTGGAGACCCAATTTGAAGGGTTTGCTCGACTTAACTCATTATACTATCGATGAAGTCTTTTCTGGTGGTAAAAATTTTCCAAAGGATACTGATATCAACATATTCAGAAAGGATTTTTTTCCGGATGGCGTCATTGAGCAGAGCTCTGAGAAGAAGCCCGCAGTTGAGGGTAGTACGGTTTACGATCAATTTTATCGGCATGTGGTCAGCCTGAATGCCAAGTGTGTCGCCCATTGGCAGGCCTATGGGTTCATGAATGGTGTCCTCAACACGGATAATACTTCTATTATGGGGTTATCTATGGATTTTGGGCCTTTTAACATCTTGGACGAATTGAAACCCGACTTTACTCCTAACCATGATGATATAGCACGGAGGTATTCATTTGAAAACCAGCCGAGTGCGATCTGGTGGAATCTTGCGATGTTTGGCCATGATCTCGCTGTATTGCTGGGGGCTGGCCCCGGGCATATTGATAAGATTCTGGCCATGAAAAAACAGACTGAGCAGCTACCCGAAGAGATGGAAAGAGAGTTCGTTGGTCGAGCCAATAAAATAATCCCACTTGTGGGTAACGAGTTCAAATATACATTTTCAACTGAATATGCTAATCTGATGGGCAAGCGTTTGGGCATTGACTTGAAATTATTGCCAAATCTAACCACCTTTGAAGAAATAGATTCCAAAAGTCAAAAAGTAAAGGACTTCATGTCTACTGTGGTAGAACCGCTGTTAAATGTTTTGCAGAGTACTAAAGTAGATTATAATCAATTCTTTGTGGAATTGCAGAACTTTAGCGGAACATTCTTTAGCGAAAATGGTATAGGTGGCTTGAGCTGGGAGTTTCTAACTCTCTTTTTCAACAAAGAGGGTTTGCAGGAATTGGAAGAGTTTAAAAAAGACGAGATAGACATCAATGCTGATTCAGGTGGGGTGCGCATACTGCTGGAAGACCTAAAAACTTTAACCACATGGGCCAAGAAGTATTCTGAGTTAGTCGCAGGCCAAAATCAGCGGCTTGAGATCGCAAGGGCTGTTAATCCATTATTCATCCCGCGTTCTTGGATGTTTGATGAAGTGATAGATGACTTGACGGACGTTCAGCGGTCTGAACTCGACGATCCGAAAGCAGAGGTCGACAACTCCTTACTGCAGAAATTGTATCTGATGAGTAGTCATCCCTACGACTCGAGTAAGTGGGATGATTCGCTGAGACCAGATGTCCAGGAAAGATGGACAAATTTCGACCATGATGATCTAGAAGATAAGATTTTGCAGCAAGCGAGTTGCTCAAGTTAGACGTGAAGAACGTGTATATCTGTAGCATATATCTGTCTGGACATATTATGGCGCTGGGGAACTTAATGTTTGGTTGAAAAACACACTAATTGACAAAAAACATCAGCTTACAAACATCTCAGACCGGTCACAATTTTTGATGTGAGATCTTGCTATGTATTCAATGTTGTACCTATTTCAAGTAGCACCCCGAAAATATTGAAGATTTGTTTGGAGATCAAGAATGCGCTATTGAGCATGTCCAGCTTATAGCGTAAATCATAGCTGGATGTGAAGAAACGGGAAATCAAGTGCACCTAAGTTGACGAAGCAGAGCCAAAATTCATCTGTACTTATCAATAGTAACTTCTCACCTTTAATACTTTTAGTTAATCGTCTTTATATTCATAGATTTCTTTATTATGCGGAAACAGGGGTTTATTTTTCTAAAGTGATTAAGTCCGGATCGAGAAATCTCCACTTGAATGTAGTCATTGAACATGAATTCTGCCGTAGGAACTAAAGAAATACTCAACTATCGCCCGTTCTTACTACCATAACTCAAGGCAATATACCATGTTTTTTGGTAAAACAAAGGATAATTATATCATGAATGACTTCCCCTGCTTGACGTTGAATGTCGCCCCAACTGTAGTCCCTTTACCAGGCATCGTTTATAAATTAACATTTGTGAGAAGAACAGGTGAAAATATCTTGAAGCACTTCAAGAGTCTCAAAGCATACCAGAACAACTTTCTACTGACAGATGTTGGAGAGAATCAAAAGAAGCAGGAGAGCATCTCTCCTAAAACTGTTAAGTCATTGACAAAGTTTCAAGATAAATATGATACTCAGAGTGAAGAAAAATTCCTGTACGTAATGCTAGTACCATCTGAAAATAGAAATCCATGCGTAGGATCCATAGCCAAGATGGTCGGTGTATTAACTGAGGAAAAGATGATGACAATTTCTTTCAAAACATTAAAGCGAGCTGTTGTTGATTCACCTCTCTTAAACTCTGGAGACAACCTTTGGGAGAGCCGCGTGAGAATTGTTGACGATGAAGCTGAGCTCTCTGGATTTTCGACGGATCAATTAAAAAATGGTGCTACGCAACTTAGTGAAAGGTTTAACTCCGTGGATGAGACAATAAATTCTTTCAAAAAGCTGTACAAACAATCAATGAAACAAAAGTCTTCATTGCACTTACTTTTATTGTCACCGCTCTCCAACACTTTGTTTTTTCAGCTCAACAAGGCTAGTTTCAATAAAGCATGGACTATTATCCTAACATATGTGGCAGATTTGCAAAAGAATCAGGGAGAAAATTCAGATAAGCAAGTGTTTCTGGAAACTTTGAAAATAATGGACTTGGTGATCACAGTTTTGCCGACGTCCATGCACCAAAAATGCATGATGTTGTCTTCTATTGGAATAATGGATAGGCTTCAAGTATTTAAGGATATTTTGCAAAATTTCGAGCAGGTGTTTAAAACACTTTACTCATCAACGGAGTACGTGCAACAATACTTTGATCAGGCTTCTACCTTGGATAAATCGAGATTAATAGCTAACCAACTGAAGTCTTTGAGATTTTTCATTGATGATGTGAAATCTCAAAGAAGTTCTATTAAGACGGCCAATCAAGCTGATAGCGCTCGGTCTCTCATATTGGGCAAGTCCAATTCCGGCAAAGATCAAGTTCCAAATGAAGACGTGGATGAAGATGAAGATGAAGATGATGCGGCAAGTTTAAAAAAGTTTTTAAGTAAATTGATGCAATTCGGAGTACATCCAGATGGTATTAAGATGCTTAATAAGGACTACAAACGGCTCACCAGAATGACCCCCCAAAATACAGAGTATCAGGTCCTGAAGAATTACTTTGACATAGTAACTGATATTCCATTTGGTCAGTACGGAGAAAAGACAGATACTATTGACGTCGAAACATCACGGAAAAAACTCGACAAAGACCATTACGGATTACAAACGGTGAAAAAAAGACTGTTGGAGTACTTATGTATATTAAAATTGCAGGAAAAGCTTGGTGAAATCAAAAAAAGAGCCCCAATTTTGCTTTTGGTAGGCCCGCCTGGAGTGGGTAAAACTTCCATAGCCAAATCAGTCGCCGACGTACTCCATCGGAAATTCCAAAGGCTTTCTCTGGGTGGTGTGCATGGAGAAGCCGACATAAGAGGCCATAGAAGAACTTACGTTGGGTCAATGTGTGGTCTAATCATTAATGCGCTGAGAAAAAGTGGCAGCATGAACCCGCTGATATTGCTAGACGAGATTGACAAAGTGTTGAGCACCACAGGCAGCGGCGCAGGTAGCGCATCTAGGATAAATGGGGATCCAGGGGCAGCTTTACTGGAAGTACTTGACCCTGAACAGAACAACACTTTTATGGATCACTACGTTGGTTTCCCCGTGGATTTGTCGCAGGTGTTGTTCTTCTGTACTGCAAATGACCTCGGCGGCATTTCTCGCCCCTTATTAGACCGAATGGAAGTGATAGAGATTCCTGGATACACACCAGAAGAAAAGATACAAATAGGCTCCAGTTTCTTACTTCCAAAGCAAATACGTCTCAATGGATTGGACAAATGTCATTGCGGATTTGAACTAAGTAGGAGCGCATGGGAATCACTTGTGCTGGAGTACACACGGGAACCTGGCGTCCGTTCATTAGAAAGACAATTAGCCACCATCGTTAGGGGTAAAGTAATGGAAGTAGTGGAGGCGGATGACTTTACCAAACGCTGTGGTACAAAGGAATTACAGATTTTGCATCATAGAGACATATTCAAGTACCTGGGATTTCCGCTACATCCAATCGTAAAAGAACTTCTAGAAGAAGTGAAGTACGCAGAAAAGGAAGGTATAGTCCACGGGTTATCGTACAACTCTGACGGCACTGGTAGTGTACTAGTATTTGAGATAATCAAAACTGGAGAAACTCGACATAATGGTCCTAGTATCATATCCACCGGTAATTTGGGAAATGTGCTGCAGGAATCAATCAATATTGGAAAAAGTCTCGTTAAATCATTACTCAGAAAAGGCGTTTTCCCCGGAGCTTCCCCAGAAGAGTTTCTCTCAAGCGAGTACCACTTACATGTCCCTGCAGGGGCAGTTTCCAAGGACGGGCCAAGCGCTGGCTCCGCCATCGCACTGGCCCTTCTCTCAATGGCCATCAAGAGACCTGTCTCCCCCACAACATGCATGACTGGAGAAATCACTCTTAGGGGAAAGATTCTCCCTATTGGCGGACTCAAAGAAAAATTGCTTGGCGCAAGAATCTACGGAATGAAGAGAGTATTGGTCCCCCTGGCCAATAGACCAGACCTCGTAGAAGCTGTTGCCGATGACATTACGCCTTTTGCGGAAGTCCAAGATAGGTCTGAGTTGCAGCTGGTCCGAACTAAGATGAACTTAGAGGTTGTCTATGTAGACACTTTCTACGATGTGGTCAAACAAGTCTGGCCTGACATCATCGAAAGGAGCTTGTCCGATAAGTACCAGCCACAGGAAAAACAAGAGGAGCAGGAACAGCACGTCTTAAGCAGGTTGTAGGTACACGCCAATGTCGAAAAAAAGAGAAATACCTGAACGGGGATTTACCTCTTTGTCACTTGGTGGATGCTGCGTTTGCTTGCTTGCCTGTTTTGTTTGTTTGTTCGCGTTTTGTTGTCACGCTGGTCTCGCCAGCCCGAGAAACCGCGTTATCGGGTGGCGCTCCTCGTGACATGTTGGGCCGGGACCCGTTTTTCTTCACGTTTTGGGCAAAAAAGATAGCGCAATTCGCCTGATTGAATCAGCTTTTTTTTTTTTTTAGCAGGCCGAGGGTGAACAGCTAGGTCAGGAAAGAATGATTGATATGCAGCGATGAAAAACGCAAAAATCCGCGTTTGAGGTTTATTTACACTGCGTTTTGGTGAAGCGTTCCACTTCTGGCCTTTGCAAACTGATACACGCATACTCACCGACGCATCTTCAAACATACGCATTTGATCCAAGCCTTCTACGCCGAGGACGTGGAGAAGAAAAGAAGCTTAGGAGGAACAAGAGTTACACTAACAACTTTTGAAACAACCATCCTTTTCTCGCTATCCACACAGCTGTTTTCCTGTCAAGCTGCAAGATTGAAGAGGAGTGCGCTGAGTCGTGGGGCCTAGCACAGATAAACGAATTCATTATAAACAAATAACAACGGGGATCCAGAACAAACTCAAAGGATGAGACTGTTGATTCTGTGGTGGCTAACCACTTCGTGGTTGGCATGTCAGGCAGCAGCTATGAGAAAGCTTACATCAAAGTCTCTGGTCACCTGTATGGAGAACTCCAAACTATCTGCCGAAGCATTCAATGTCACTTTTAATCCGCACGACAGGTCGTTGCGTTACAGTTTTACCATGTCTACAGATATAGATGCATACATCACTGCACATGTGGAGGTATATGCATACGGATTTCAGATCATCACCAAAAACTTGGATCTTTGCAGTATGAGCTGGAAACAGTTTTGCCCGCTTCGCCCAGGTAACGTTGAGATAGAATCAGTGGAATACGTGGCTCAAAAATATGTGAATGTCATTCCAGGGATAGCGTATCATGTACCCGATATTGATGCCTATGCTAGGGTTAGAGTATACAATAAAAATACCAACGAATATCTGGCATGTATACAGGCTTTTTTCAGCAATGGGAAAACAGTGTCCCAGACAGGTGTCAAGTGGGCTTCCGCCGTGATTGCAGGTCTAGGTCTTCTTCTTTCCGCATCTCTTTCGACATTTGGCAACTCAACGGCTGCATCTCATATATCTGCAAATACCATGTCACTATTTCTCTACTTCCAGAGCGTCGTGGTAGTAGCAATGGAGCATGTGCACAGGGTACCACCTATTGCGGAGGCTTGGTCAGAAAATTTGGCGTGGTCCATGGGATTAATTCGAATTACCTTTATGCAAAGGATTTTCCGTTGGTACGTACAATCTACCGGAGGAACACCCGCTTTGAACTTGACTTCAAGGAAAATATCGGTGCTTACACAAAGATCGCTTGAGTATCTGAGAGCTCGCGATTTATACAAGAGAGCGAAGGACGTCCTTTACGGTAATTCTGAAGTGATGATTTTCAGGGGTATCAAGAGACTGGCTTTCGATGTAAACATTGAGAATACCGCCATTGTGTGTACAGGGTTCACTTTCTTTGTTCTGTGCGGTTACGTGCTTGCTGGCTTCATCATAGTTTGCAAATACGGTCTCGAATTGTGCATTAAATCTGGGTGGGTGAAATCCAGCAGGTTTATCGAGTTCAGATTAAACTGGAGACAGGTACTAAAAGGTGCTATGTTACGGTATATTTATATTGGCTTTACTCAGCTAACCATTTTAAGTTTCTGGGAATTCACGCAAAGAGACTCTGCGGCAGTTATAGTTATTGCATGCCTTTTCATTGTTTTGTCGGTGGGGTTGATGGTATGGACAGCTTATAGGACATTTTTCTTTGCCCAACGGTCGATTAAAGTACACCACAATCCCGCAGCATTGCTCTATGGTGATGAACGCGTTCTGAATAAGTACGGTTTCTTTTACACGATGTTCAACGCCAAGCATTACTGGTGGAATTTCGTCATTTTATCCTATATGTTCATTAAAGCTCTGATAATCGGATTTGCTCAAAGTTCAGGTCAAACGCAAGCTTTGATGATCTTCATTTTTGAACTGATATATTTTGTGGCCATAATATACTACCAACCTTATCTGGATCGCCCTACTAACATTTTGAACATTTTCATCAGCACCGTTACTCTGATCAATTCGTTCCTATTTCTTTTTTTCTCAGATCTTTTCAACCAGAGTTACAAGGTGTCTGCCATAATGGGATGGATTTTCTTTATCCTAAATGCGGCATTCTCCTTAATTCTGCTACTAATGATTTTGGCCTTTGCCGTGATGATTTTGTTCACCAAGAACCCAGACGTGAGATTCAAACCAGCCAGAGACGACAGGAGATCCTTCCAGAGACACTCTTTGATAGATAACAAGGGTCTCACTCCATCCGTCGCAGATGAACTAATGGCGCTGGGTGATGTGGCTAAAGATCATAGCGAGAATTGGGAAAGCCAATTGAGTGATAAGACTCAAATGGATGACGTTAATATCTTTGCGGTTGAAGACGAAAAGTTGGATGATCTTGCTGCCCAAAAACAAAGAACAAATAGTAGTTCTAGCTCCAGAAGACCTACCCTCAAGGACAGAATATGGCGCAAATTGTCGCTGGGTCGTAGTAAACGAAGAAATAAATCTACAGAGTTCGGCAATAATGACATAACGTCATTGACACCTGTAAGTACTTCACCACCTTCAAACTCTCCACCAAAGAGATATCCAGGTGTAAATCATGAAAGACAGGAGTCAGATTCGCACAATAGATTGATGGATTCCTACGAGGACGTAGGTGAGGGGTTCAACTTTCTCCCAGTTAGGGAATCTGACGAACATCGGTCGGAAAATGAGTTCGAGATGCCAGACAGAAATATGAGCCTAGATACGATAAACCACAATGACCCTGCTGCACAGGGAACCGACATCCTTGGAACAAAATTCAATTAACAAGAGGGATAGCCTTCTGCTTTCAGTTCGGACATTTTGTACACTAGACACGACAGTCTGGAATAGCTTGGATTTTATCCGATGCGATAGTTAGCAGTCTGGTGCATGGTTGTTTTCGTAGGTTACCTACCAATTCGGTAGTTTCAGCGTTGGAATGAGATACGCTAAGAATTAACACGAGATAAATCAACGCAAATGAAGATTACGATTTCTCTATTAGTTGCATCATTCTATAACCTTCGGAGTTACTGCATGTTGTAAAATAAATTAAAATAATACTAAACAATGTATTCATCACTTATTCAATTCTGACGATAATTCGTACAAATAGTCAAACTTTTCGCTGTTCATTTGCAAATTTTCCCATTCCCCTCCTAGGGTTTTCAAACTTTTGGGATTATCACCAACAATAGATATGATTTTATCACGTAGTTGTAACCGGTTCCATACCTTAGTTTCAATTTTTTTCAAAATTTTTTTCAATAACCCTTTGGAGGTAACATGGCTCTTAATGTCAATTTGTGAGGAGGAAAGGAACGATTTATTAGCCAAACTAGCCACACTGCTCAATTCGTCCATTGTGTGTTCCACTAATTCCTCCCAAAGAAATACATCTTCGGGTGTAATGCTGTAATCTTCCTCCACCTCAATCTCGCTGTACCATGGTTCTTTGGCGTGACTATAAGCCTTGTTTCTTTGAAAGATACTAAGAGCCTCATCCCTTAATGACTTTCGCCACATGTGAGGTGCTGAAACTGCAGATACATTACAGTTCTCAAAATTGAGTCTGGAAAGAGCGTCATTTGGTGTATTCATATAAGGGACATACTTCGTAATTTGTGGACAAAATGTCCGAAAAGGCGATTTATCTGGGTTTAAGATGCCAAATTCAAGCCAGTTTTTACTGTAATCATCAGACTGTAAAGGAACTAGTGGTATCGAATTTTTTCGGGTGCATATTTTTCTAGCCATCCCTCTTTTAAAAACCAAATTTTCATGCATATTGTCCAAGGTCTCTCTCTTCATATCGTCTGTCAGGTCGCAGTAAAAAATGCCACCAATCCAGCTGCGGGGATAAAAAAAGAAGGCTTTTCGATTTGTGTATTTTTTTCTTCGTGCTAATTTAAAACAGTGAAAGTTTGACAAATCGTTTTGCGCATCATTTCGAGGGGTACCCCTCCTTGTGTTAAAACTCTTCCTCTCGCTGCCTTTTCCTGACTGCATCTCACGAATGAGGTGAGGAGTATAGACACATATAGGTGCAGACCAATTCAAATCTTCTTGTAAAGGTTGTTTGATTATCCATTGAACTTTACCTTCCTTGCAGAATATAAAATCAATTGAATTTGCGAGTGCCAAATTAATGAATTTTACGTTGTAGGTCCGTAACACTTTAAAACCGGTAAATGGCTTTTTATCATATTCCTTAATAGAAGCAGGTACTTCTAAACCACTCAATATTTCAAACATTTTTTTGTAACTGCCTTCTTTTTCAGCATATCTCATAGAGCATATTTTATCTTGAGTTTCGAAAGCTTTTTGTATGTTGTTTTTAGCTACAGGAGATGCTTGCGAAGAAAGCAAAGAAAAATGCACAAACAGAATTCCATACCAGAAGAAACCGAACATTATATTTATGAACTCCAGCTAACTCAAAAGATGATCTCTACTACTTCAAAATGTATATCAAGTGCTTTTTTTTATTGAATTAGTGACACAATTATTTTACTGACGCAGACGGAATATCGTGTTTAACGATTTACGTTGAAAGCGACAAGTAAGACAAGTTTACTGACTTGGAAGGACAACTTTACAGCGTGAAGTGTTTTCATTTACAAGGACAGCTTAATTGGGGGAAGGTTCTGGGTATCCCATCAATCCTGTCATCGATATGAAATTGGAGATAAAAGTATGCAATGATTTCTTCCTTTGCTCATGAGAGTATCGTTTTAAACAGCATTTTGGTGCTCGACGCGTTGTCACCTTTGGATATGAGTGGATCGATCTCTCGAGGTATCATCAAGAAACATTACTAACCTTACAATTTAATCAGAAAACTTTCAGTAATAGATCTGATAGAGTTAAGGGGATTGATTTCCATCCTACGGAGCCCTGGGTTTTGACAACACTCTACTCAGGTCGTGTGGAAGTTTGGAATTATGAGACACAAAGTGAGGTAAGATCCATACAGGCCACTGATTCGCCCATCAGAAGCGGAAAATTTATCGCCAGAAAGAATTGGATTGTAGTTGGATGTGACGATTACAGAATTAGAGTATTCAATTATAACACCGGTGAAAAAGTGACAGATTTTGAAGCACATCCGGACTACATCCGTTCTATTGCAGTGCATCCAACGAAACCTTATTTATTATCGGGGAGTGATGATCTTACTGTAAAACTATGGAACTGGGAAAAGAATTGGACGCTAGAGCAAACTTTTGAAGGCCACGAGCACTTTGTAATGTGCGTCACTTTTAATCCAAAGGATCCGAGCACGTTCGCTTCAGGCTGCCTGGACTCTACGGTAAAGGTCTGGTCTCTGGGTCAGCCTACTCCGAACTATACGTTAACCACTGGTCAGGAAAGAGGGGTGAATTTCGTAGATTACTATCCGCTTCCGGATAAGCCCTACATGATCACATCCTCTGACGATCTAACCGTTAAAATTTGGGATTACCAGACAAAATCGTGCGTGGCCACTTTAGAGGGTCATATGTCTAATGTCTCTTTTGCAGTCTTTCATCCAACCCTGCCAATCATCATTTCTGGTTCAGAAGATGGTACCTTAAAAATATGGAACTCTTCAACTTACAAGCTGGAAAAAACTATCAATCCTGGTCTCGAGAGAAGCTGGTGTTTGGCTTCTCATCCTACTGGCAAAAAAAATTACATTGCCGCAGGCTTTGATAACGGGTTTACTGTGCTTGCCTTGGGAAAGGATGTCCCCACGTTGTCTTTGGATCCCGTCGGTAAACTTGTATGGGCTGGTGGAAAAAATGCCTCCCCTTCGGACATATTTACTGCTGTCATCAGAGGTAACGAAGATGCTGATGAAAGTGAACCATTACTTTTGCAGACCAAAGAATTGGGTTCTGTAGACGTTTTTCCACAAAGCCTGGTACATTCGCCTAACGGCAGATTTGTCGCTGTGGTTGGTGACGGCGAATACGTGATTTATACAGCTTTGGCGTGGAGGAACAGGTCATTCGGTAAGTGTCATGGTTTTGTCTGGGGCCCCGACTCTAATAGTTACGCCATTGTCGACGAGACTGGGCAAGTTAAGTACTACAAAAATTTCAAAGAGGTGACCTCCTGGTCAATTCCTTTGACTTATGGAGTGGAAAAATTGTTCGCTGGTGGTCTCCTCGGTGCCAAAGCTGACGGCTTTGTATATTTCTTTGACTGGGAGAGTGGCACCTTGGTGAGAAGGATCGATATCAACGCTCATGACGTTATTTGGTCTGATAGCGGCGAACTTGTCATGATTATTAACAGTGAGGAAAATCGGGAAGAGGAGGCCAGTGCATATTCCTTAGCCTTCAATAAGGACGTCTATGACGAGGCTGTCGCAAAAGGCGACGTTGACGAAGAGAATGGTGTCGATGATGCCTTCGAAGTTTTGCATGAATTGAATGAATCGATAACTTCGGGAAAGTGGGTTGGTGATGTCTTCATCTGCACCACATCCACGAACAGATTAAACTACTTTGTCGGCGGTAAAGTTTACAATTTGGCACATTTAACCCGGGAAATGTATATGCTGGGTTATTTGGCTCGTGACAATAAGGTTTACTTAGCTGATAGAGAAATTCACATTTATGGATATGAGATTTCCCTAGAATTGTTGGAATTTCAGACTTTAACTTTGAGAGGTGAATTGGAAGAAGCCATGAGTAGCATTCTACCTACCGTTGAAAGTAAAGATACTTTAATCAAGATCGCGCGATTCTTAGAAGGCCAAGAATACTATGAGGAGGCTTTGCAAACTTCTCCCGAGACGGACCAAAAATTTGACCTAGCTTTGAAAGTTGGTCAGCTAACATTGGCACGTGAAATTCTCGGTGATGAGGATAGCGAATTGAGGTGGAGAGCATTGGGTGATGCTAGCTTGCAAAGGTATAATTTCAAATTGGCAACCGAGGCCTATTCACGGGCTCATGATTTGGAGTCGCTTTTTCTACTGCATTCTTCTTTTAACAATAAGGATGGTCTGCTTTCTCTCGCTAAGGATGCCGAAACCCTGGGGAAATACAATCTTTCTTTTAAAGCATATTTCATAGCAGGTGATGTCGAAAGTGCCAAAGAGTTGTTAGTGAAATTAAGAAAATACCCGGAGGCTGCTCTCTTGGCTGTGACTTACGGTATCGAGACAGAAAATGTAAATCACATTGTCACAAAATGGAAAGAAAGTCTGAAGGCCGATGGCAAAAACGCCATTGCGGATAGAATTTGTTTTAGTGACAAGGAGAACGATCAACACGAGACATCGTTATTGATTGACATAGATTCTACACCATCAGAAAACGGCGAGGTTACCATGCAATCTGAAGCAGCGGCGCCAGCTGAGCAATCGCCACAAGTAGAAGAAAAAAGTGAGCAATCTGAGAGGCCGGAGGCTCCTGTGGAGCAGGAAGAGCCGGAAACTCTACAACAAGAGACATCGAAAGTGGAAGAAAATACTTCAAGAGAATGATTCTATGGAGTACTGGTCGCTGTAGTAAATATATTGGACATCTACGTCTATAGTTTTATCAAAACCAAAAAGTTAAAGAATGCCAAACCATGGAGTATATTAGTTCATGAAAACATCTAATTTGTCAATGGCTTCTTTCTTGCGGAGCCCGACAAAATAAATTTCTTTGGATTCGTTTCTGGACGCATCAGGCTTAAACCTGTTTACCCGCTGGAAAACCTTTCTGAGCCGCTTTTCAAACAAATTATCCTCCTTTCCTGTGTAGAGCTTACAAACGAAATTGCCATGTGGTCTTAGCAAGTCAATTGCAGTGACCAAAGCAGCATCCCCGAGATCAATAGATTGATAGTGATCCCTCACTGCAACCCCCGAGGTGTTTGCCATCCTATAATAAGCCAAATTAGTAAGATTGTTCCAAAAGCCTGTCGTTTGTGGCCAGCATTCATACATATCACTAATCACAACGTCCACTGGATATTTGCCCGTCTTGTTCTTTATCAAACATGAATCAAAAATCTCGCGGTAGGTTTCTGTGTCTCTAATATTATGCAACTCACGTTCGAGGCTATCTTGAAAATATCCGTGATGCTTGTGCAGGTCATCATTTTTATACAACTGAAAGTATCTCGAAAAATAAAGTCTGACAAGTTCCTGAGTCCTGACCGAAAGGATGTTGGCTTGAATCGAATGCACACCACGTGGAGGATCGCAGGGTAGAATATCCACCCCGAGAACCATTCCCTCAGATCCCACGCGCTGGCGCGCAACTTGAGACCAAGCTCCTGGTGCAAATCCTAAATCTAGTACCCGCTGAGCCTTGCCTCGGTTAAAAAAATGAAACTTATCATCGATTTCCATCAACTTAAAAGCTGCTCTAGATCGGAGGTTTTGAACTTTAGCTTCTCTTGTATAATAATCATTAGATTGCCTATCTAACCATCTGCTTTGGGAATTTAACCTTATAAAGCGTAAAGGGCATGTAAGCCGCCACATATTTGCACCCCCGCGGATATTCAAATTAAGAAGCATTCCAGACATCGAGCAACGCCTGCCTCTAAGTGTCACTTTTCGAGCAGATGATTTTCTGAACCGATGACCTTTATCTATTTTCGATATCACCCACACTAAGTTTGTCACCATTCGTGAAAAATAACGTAAAATATAATAACACAATATTGGTTCACTATAAAATATATAGCAATTTAGAGGCGTAAAACTAGATTCACTATCTCATATTCCCCCTCCAACATCGATGGGGAATCCACCGGTAAGTTGACTAGAAAACTAAATATATGTCTTCCGGTCTTAATGTAAATTATTGACATGTTTTATTTTTCTACGCGTATTACTGAGAGTGTGCGATTATTACTATACTATTGAGAGGCTGCTCATTCTACGTTCAAGCGAGACTTATATGTGTTTTCTGTATCAGAAAAACGCAGACCCTTCTCGTTTTGTACAATAGTGAAAAGATCACAGAAAAGTAGACCAAATTTGAATGAAATTTTTATGACACCAAGGGCAACCCATCCAATTACGACCAATAGTACGACATGTGGATTAGCCGGATATTACAATAATGCAATACACAGATGGAGGTTCGCTGACAAAAACAGTTAAAAGAAGGACAAAAACTACGTTGGTGGCAATATCTCAGACTGATCTAAACCAAGACAACTTTTCGATGCTTGTACTGGCATCCCGACAAAGAATTACTGACTTCATGAGTATAGCTGCATTAATGGAGTGCATGATAATATACCCAATGATCGTCGTAAATAATAGCAACGGCCAGAAGCCAGAACTTCGCATATCACGTGGAGAGTTGTGATCATACTGTTTCGCGAGGTATCCATATACATCCACACACCACTAATGTAAGCAAATAATTTCAAGAAAATGTTCGGAATATTTTGTCAACCGACGCAAAGACGCAAAACAGTCACACAAAAGTTTTCAATTTGCGAGTAAATTCTTCTTGAAATACCATGTAAGCTCATCGCACCTCACAGGCTGATACAACTTTTCTATTGCAGAACACCAAGTATCTGCAGAAGTCGCAAGCCTTACGGAACACCAAATCTTTGGAAGACTTTGAAAGATATTAATCACAATGTCTAAGATTAACTCCTCCCACGTTAGAGATCACGTTAGAGAGTTGTTGAAGTACTCCACTGAGACCAAGAAGAGAAACTTCTTGGAGACTGTTGAGTTGCAAGTCGGTCTAAAGAACTATGACCCTCAGAGAGACAAGCGTTTCTCTGGTACCTTGAAGTTGCCAGAGTGTCCAAGACCAAACTTGTCCATCTGTATCTTTGGTGATGCTTTCGATGTCGACAGAGCTAAGTCCTGCGGCGTTGACGCCATGTCTGTGGAGGACTTGAAGAAGTTGAACAAGAACAAGAAGTTGATCAAGAAGTTGGCTAAGAAGTACTCTGCCTTTATCGCTTCCGAAGTCTTGATCAAGCAGGTTCCTAGACTTTTGGGTCCTCAATTGTCCAAGGCTGGTAAGTTCCCAACTCCAGTTTCTCATGCTGATGATTTGTACGGTAAAGTGACTGACGTCAGATCCACCATCAAGTTCCAGTTGAAGAAGGTGCTATGTTTGGCTGTTGCCGTTGGTAACGTCGAGATGGAGGAGGGTATTTTGGTCAACCAAATTTTGATGGCTGTCAACTTCTTGGTTTCTTTGTTGAAGAAGCACTGGCAGAACGTGGGCTCCTTGGTCATCAAGTCTACCATGGGTCCATCCTACAGATTGTACTAAGTGGTTTTAGTTATAATATTAAATACATGTATTAATTAGCAAGACTACTGGCGCAAGCGCAAGATCATTGGAGTGGGCGGGGCCCAGGGTGAGATCCCAATTGGAAGAGCAATGGGTAATTCGTCATTCGGGACTAAAGGCTAACGAAACAAGCCGCAAAATCGCATGAAAGAATAAAAGATTCACGAAACCAGCCTCTATTGACTTAGTCCCCACTGATACAGGTACCGTAACATATGGCTTCTTTTACTATTGTTCTTTTTATTTTATCTCCAAATTTTTATTTTTTTTGCTACAGTTGTTAATCATTATTGTTTTTCCTTGCATTTATTGTTTTTATTTGACTGTAATCACTTCCCGCTCTGTTTTTATAATGAAGACCGAGAAACTAAAGCTAACAAAGATTTGCAACAAAAGAATCAAAAGCATCAAAGCCATAGATTAGAGACCAGGCGAACCACACCTATTGTGGAAATAGACCTTACGAATATGTATCACGTTGGTGTTGTCTCTGGGAGCGTTTCTGAGTTCAGCGACATGGAAGAAGATGATGAAGATACCTTTGAACTTCCAATAAAGGCAAGCCACTCGCGCAGCAACAATTTCTCTGCTCTTACGGACGATTCTGGATCGTTGAGGAGCTGTTCGAGTAATAACATCGACAAAAAGGTGAGATTTGAGGCTAGTGGCAATAGTAGCGACCACCTACCCAAACGTAATGATGGACCAGATGTCGTCAGCAGAAGTCGATCTGATTCTTTGAAAAGTAAGAGAAAGGTAGAGGAACTGCTACATTACGCAAATCAAGTCAACGAATATTTGGCGGTAAACCTAGAGAAAATTGATCTGTTCAGATCAGAAATACTAGATGGCGGCTTGCCAATCAAGTCAGTCAGCGACGAGACTACTGCGACTGCAACTATTTCAGGCTCCATCTCCAACTTCGAATTGAGCGAGAGCGAGATTGAAGAAATCAAAAGTGGAAGGTCAACAAATAGTGAGCTTTGCAGCAATAGCAATATGAGCGATGTGTCTCTTCTGCGAACTTCCCCTACCTCTCAGGAGCAATCTGAGTCGTTCGATTTAGATAGCAGCGGTGGCGAAGTCGAGGAACCTGATGTAGCATCCCTTTATCTTCTGCATGATAAGCGTCCAGAGGTTGCCTCGCTTGCGCAAGTTGTTAGGCATAATAGTTCAATGAATTCACAGAAAAGTGTGACGAATGAAATGGACAAATCCTCCGGAAAGGCTTCGCTTCTCATGGTTCGGGATGGCCTCAGTGATGTGTTATCCGATGAACTAACGCAAGAAAAGGCGCTCAAAGTATTCCAAGAGACCATTGAACTCATTTTAATTATGTCTCAACGTGACGATTATGAAAAAACTACCAATGAGAGCTCAAAAGATCGGAGCTTAAACTATAGCCAGTTCACCATGAAAAGTCTCCCCACTCTAAGTTACCAAGAGCTTATCCATCGTATCCACTCAAAATGTGTTTACAGTCCAGTAGTATACCTGGCATCCGCCTATCTGTTTCAAGTCTTATGTCTAACAAGGCAAGAACCAAACGGATTTCTTTGTCTGAAACACTGCCTTCAGGAAACCGAAGTCCACCGTCTACTTATTGCATGTGTTCGCGTTGCTACGAAAATAACGGAGGACTATGTGCATTCACATCAGTACTTTTGTAAAGTGTGCGGTATTTCAAAGAGGCTCCTCAGCAGGCTAGAGGTGTCTTTAGTAACCTGTCTTAAAAATGACTGCTTTATGATGACATCAAAAAAATTGGGAGCATCACCGCTAATCAGAGATGAGCTGAAGGCTTGGAGAGATGAGCATCCGTAAACTCTATTTTAGTGGATACTTCAATCGTTCTAAAAGTTACCCTCATATATCGTGTTAATAAATTTTTCGAAAAAGAAGCCTTGCGGCTTCGATCAACATAAAAAAAATAAAATATCATCAACTTTCGTGTTCATGTTGAAGGTCAAATTTTTAGTAACAGAACAGATTAGAGAAATAGATTAGTTGGTTGATCCAAAATTCCGCGGATACATCGATTGAGTGAACGATCAGAGAAATGGCTTGGGATTTATTTGGATGGTGTATGTATTTACTGTAAAGAGTTGAAAGTCCGAGCTTGTCCAATTACTAACTGCTCCACACTATAGTTAGAGATGTTTTGGCTTCTTTAGGGCTATGGAATAAGCACGGCAAACTACTATTTTTGGGTTTAGACAATGCGGGCAAAACAACTTTATTGCATATGCTAAAGAATGACAGGCTAGCTACTTTGCAGCCTACGTGGCATCCTACTTCAGAAGAATTGGCCATCGGTAATATCAAATTCACAACTTTTGATCTTGGTGGTCACGTTCAAGCTCGTCGTTTGTGGAAGGACTACTTTCCAGAAGTTAATGGTATTGTTTTCCTAGTAGATGCTGCTGATCCGGAAAGATTTCAAGAAGCCCGTGTGGAATTGGATGCTCTTTTTAACATTGCGGAATTGAGAAACGTTCCTTTTGTTATTTTAGGTAACAAGATTGACTCTGCCAACGCTGTATCTGAGGCCGAACTTCGTTCTGCGTTGGGGTTGATGAGTACCACAGGTGATGCTAGAGTTGAAGGTCAAAGGCCAGTGGAAGTTTTCATGTGCTCCGTGGTTATGAGAGACGGTTATGCTGAGGCCTTCCAGTGGTTATCCCAGTACATTTGAGCATACATACATATCTGTGTAGTTTTATTTTGTGTTCTGTACAGATAATGAAAGTGGATACACTATTATCACTTTCTCCGTTTAGAACCGGCATGATTATCTTCACTAGACCTTTTCTTTCCATGTACAGCAAAGTATTCCTTCTTCTTCACCTTATCTTTCTGCGCACTTTCTTCTTCTGCTTTGGCTAGCCTTTTAAGTCTTTCCTTACGTTCATCCTGCTTTTTAGCCTTTCTCTTTTCTTGCTTACTGTTTGATAAGGTGTAGACTTGCTGCATCAAAGTCCTTGCCTTTTTCTCATCACCTCCTAGTACCACAGCCCTCTTGGCCATATAAGTTTTCTTTTTCTGTGGTTTCATCTGGTGAACTTGAGACTTGAAAGGAAGATCTTTCTGTATTGATTTGGGTACTTTCAGTCCATTGAAATGTCTTTCAACACGTTCTACCTTTTTATAATCGCTGTCAGGGTTAGAAGGAGTTTCAATTCCCCTTTCTGCTCGGATTTGACCAGTGAGTCTCATGCCCTTCCATTCATTTTTTGACTTTAACAACAAAGATGTGACAGGATTATAGAATCGCTTGATATGAACCGGATACCATGATCTTAAAATCACTATGTCACTCATCAGAATTTTATCTTCAAAGGTAGCTCTGAAGTGTCCGTCTGGCTTGGACAGAGCCCTTTTAATTTCCCCTCGAATACCCGATACCGTTTTAATCTGAGCACCTTCAAACCTAGCAACTTCCATAGCACTTGAAAACATGTCCTTGATGAATGCCGTGTTCTTGAAAACTTTGCTGGGAAACCCTACCAATTTCAACTTCTTGACAATTTCTATACTTGCGTCAATTTCTTCTACGACACCAGTTGCAGCGATTCTGAACCCTCCACTGGTCTCGCTATTGGCAACTACTTGTACACCACAAAATGGGGTATTGGGAGAACACAATGGCCCGTAAAAACTCGCAAAGCAGTATGTATGCTCTGGGGTATACTTCAGCATCCTGTTTCTCGTTCTAGAGTCGGTAGTGGTATAAATAGGCAAAGTCTGAAATCTCCTCCAGCCAAGAGAAAGGACCAAGGGATCATTTGTCTTGAGAATCTTCTTGTGCCAGCGATGCCTTCTTAGTCTGGCATTCAAAATACCAAATTTAAGTTCTGTTGGCAACAATCCACCCATGATGACTGGTGTTCTAGGATCAAAATTTTCGACAAACTCCATAGGAACATTCTCGAAAACGATGCGCACATAAGAGCCTGCCTTATAGCCTTCAAACGTTTGGCGCCTTTCAGCTGGCATGCTTTCTAATTCTGCATTATTGATTTCGAGTTGCTTTGCCATTTTAGCCTTTTGAAGTTCGTACCAGGTGTCGAACTCATTTTCTGGATCATCTTCTTTAAAGTTGTCACCTTCTTCCATTTCAAACTGTAAACGCAATTTTTCCTTCTTGGCTTGATTTTGTTGGCGCTCTTCCTCCACCGTCAAAGACTTGCCTTGTTCGGCATCTTTCTTTTCCTCTTCGTCAAAATCGGCAAACGAATCATCGCTCTGTCCATCAATATTCTCATCGCCGGATGCGACATCTTCTGATTTCTCAACCCGAGATCCGTCCTGGAGCTCCTCCTCCTTATTCTCCAAATCTTCAAAGTCACCATAAACTTCCTCCTCATTACTTCCTTCTTCAGCATCACCATTTTCGATTTCATTCAAATTTGGCGCCCCAATAAATCTGTCCTTTATAGAGTCCAAGGAAGACCATTTTTGCACCAACTTTTCAAGCTTTTCAAAATATGGTGAAAAAATTTCCATGTCTCCTTCATAGTCAAGCGTAACCGGGCCAGATTCGTCTTTCTTCTTAAAAAAATCTTCTTCCTCGTCGTCTTGTTCAATATCGCTTTCTTGCTCGGTTTCACCTGAATCCTCATTCTTCCACCTTCTCAAGCAGTCTCTTGGTGATATATTTTCCATATAAATCAGTTTTCCAATATCCCACTTTCTGCGACGATTAATGCTACCACCAAGTTTGCCAGCAGTTGTCACCTCCCAGCTCTGACCTTCAGCATCACTTAATTCAAATTCTGAATCGGAGTCCAAGGCAAGACGTTCACCGCCATCTCCTCCATCTACATCACGATCAAAATCAATTTCCTCCAATTTTGACGATCTCATATTTTGAGCTGCAATTTCTTCATCTATTTCTTCATCACTAGGCAATGCATCCACATCTGCATCTTCTTCTTGAACTGTTTTTCCATGCGTTCTTGCATATCTGAGAGTTGATCTTCCCCGATCATTGGAAATTTCATCGTCCTGATCAATTTCCTCGCCTTCTTTTGCATGTAATTCTGCACCGTTGGAAAACAATTGCAAACCGACACCATCAAATTTCTCAGAATACGTTTTGTCCGCTGACTGTAGACTTGTCACTAATCTTTCTCCTTCACCTTTTTCTTCACCAGGAACAAAGCTCGGGCCTTCATTCTTTTTGCCGACATCAATGTAAACTGCGTCTTTATCAAGGAGAACACCACCCACATCCGACATTGGAGCATAAATTAGCTTGTCCTTGTCATCCAATCTCTTACGTCTTCTAGTAGTTCCACTTGTCTTACCCTCGCTTTTGAGTTTCTCTCTCTCGTATTCGTCCAATTTCTGCTGGAAATATGGTGTAGGACATGGATCTGGGAGTTTTTCGACTTGTGCCACGGACAGATCACCAATACCTGCGATGTGAACTTTAGTTCCTGTAGCAGCAGGAAGCGCCGTACCATGCATGTATCCATACAAAGCCACTTTGCGGTCCACCTGAGGACCCTGTGATTTTATCAGCTCAGGATGCGTCAAATCAGTCATACGATCCGCTAGCATATAGGGATGTTCGTTTCGCCATTTCAAAGGTCTGAATTTCATGACCGATATGAACCTCGACAGGTTCAAGATTTCACGGTCTGGATATCTGCCATTTACAACACCCGACAAATAAAAAAGCTTTGCACCTTGGTAAACTTCGGTCCAAAACCTGTGTTTTAATCGTTTTTTCGATGCCCTCAATGTTGACTGTGATTTAAAAAGATCCAAATGTGTAACTACTCCTAATACACGAGGCATACCATGCTGCTGTGCAATATTTAGAAATTCCATGGTCTCCATTTCAAACCCAAAATTCCCGTCCATCATTAGAAGCACTAGATCAGCGATCTTCGCCACATCTATCATGGCGTTCAAATCATCAGCGGGACACTCGATGAATGTCAATCGCCTCCTTTTACCAGATACGACTGTGATGGGCCCATTCAATTCAGTCAAAGTAGTCTTGGTGAGTCTCCTAACGAGAGATCTGATCAGAATGGTTTTACCAGTACCCGGCGGCCCAACCACGGCAACTATGACTGGGGGTGGGTCTTCCTCAGGTGTACGATCAACCATGGGAACATGCAACCTACGTTCATTCACATCGCTTGATCGTTGCATCGTCCTAGCCATCTTGCCTGGAGCGGCAACTGCAAAAGCCTTGGCATTGTGACCCTGTGTGTGTAACTTCTTTTTCGCAGTGTTTTTCTCCTTTCTTTGACGATGCTCCTTATTGGATTGTTCCATCGTCGAGACGTTACTTTGAAATACCTAAGTATTGGTAGCTTCTTCTTGGGATGAATGCAACGTATTATATCTTTTCAGCTGAGATGAGATGAGATGAGATGAGGAAAATTTTTCAAACTGATATTTCACCGAACCCTAAAAATTTTTAAGGTGAAGCCCTATATATGCGGCGATATAATTTACTACAGCAGATCATGGAACCATGGCAGGTGGCCCCTAGGACTTATCAGTAGGTTTGGTTGGATGGACTTTATTTAGAAAAGTTTACAAGAGCATATAGGGGTAAAGAGTCTCATGCTTGCCTGCGATTTACTGACAAGGCTGGTACTTATGTAGCAAAGAATATCCGTCAGAAAATCTCTTGAGAAGAAACTTATTAGAAACATAATATACAGCCCAAAGACTGCAGCTATCAGCGATGCCACTGCATTGCTATTCAACACGAATAGACTTAAGCATTTTTAATCCATTGCGCTGAGCGGCGCATTCTTGGAGTGCATAATTGCTCGGTTTCTTTTTTTCTTGTATAAAATTCTTTTACTTTTTAAATTTTTTGTATTGAACTATTTTTCGATATTTTTGATACGATGACTTTCCCATAATTAATAAAAAAAAGACCGAAAAAAATAAAGTATAATCTTTCTCTTACTCTGGAATAATTGCTTGTTTTTTTTAACTCTCTTCTTTTAAGGGATTCCCATCATCGAATGTTTTCAAGGTAGCAACGAAAAGGATACCCAGCAGTTCAAAGCTTTAAAATTTACCGATTCGCCGTCAGAGCAACCCAGTTACAATGGTCTTGTACAAGAGGAAACCTATAGTACTTCCTGATCCGAGACCTTTGCCGACAGACTTGAGTATTTATGTGTGGCATATAGATGAGACAGGGGAGTGGTTCATCACTTATGAGGAGTACTTGGAACGATTGGATTTCTACACCCGTCACCATTTCACTTGTGAGATCACGGGCACTTCCTGTCTAACCTTCTTTGAAGCTCTTGATAGCGAAGAAACTGAATTTAGATACGTGGAAGATAGATTTCCCTTAAAGTTGAGAGAGCCTGTAGCCAGATTCCTGCATTTTAATGGAGTTAAAAGGCTGGACGCATTAGTGGAAAAAGTATACTCGAAATTCAAGAACGATTTCTTCCCCGGCGAAGTTGTGTATCTACGAAAGAACAACAAAGATATATCAGCGACACCATCTCATCAGCCATCCCCGCAGCCAGAGGATAGCAATAGCGGCACCAAGGAAAATGGAGAAGCTACACATCCGCAGTATCAAAGACCTTATGTTATTAAAGAGAAGGCTCAATTCAATGCTACGACCGATCCTGATACGGGAGAAGTTATCATGCCTGCACATTCAAAGTACATGCTAATAGAAGAGCCTCATGGCAGCAAGTCATTGATCGCGGATCAGTCTCAACTGCATAGAGACCGGACGACGTTCACCAAGCATTTGATCAAATGCTTCTGTAAAATTACCCTTAAGAGGGCTTCTTCCAAAATGGGAGCTCCTTGGGCTGTCAAAGAGGAATACTTACCAATGTACGGTTTAACCATGGATTGGCCTCCTGAAATGTTGAAATATAAAGATGATGAACCCGTAGCCAAACAAGAAAATTCCAAAGGTAAACGAAAAAAGATAGATGAAGACCTAGACCACCAACAAGATGATGAAAACAGAAAAATTGATGATGAAGGAAAAGTGAAAAATGAAGAGGAAGCGCACTCTGTCTCTAATAAGAGGAAAAAGACAACTGATGATGATAAAGAGGACTCTGTGGCACAGGAGCCTGCTCCTAGTGGAACTATAACTAGTATCGTCGAGGATTCTGTTCTTCCCTATCAAGGCTCACCACACATCTTTGAAAACTTGTTTCATTATACTAATTTCTTGGAAAGCGTACCCGTTAATAGTCGCTTACCGTTTAAGCCGTTCCGTGAGACCCAAAAGCTTCTTCAAGTTTTTCAATTTTTGACGACTTTTGGCCCGAAACTATACTTGTCATATTTCAATCTCGACCAATTTATAACCTCTCTGAAGTGTACAGATCCTCATGAACTTAAAGGTGAGGTCGTTTATGTGGAATTTGTTAAAGATGGCAAAGAATCATCATTCACTGAACCTGAGAGTGATTGGCAACGCAATCCGGGTATCCGACAATACATAAGACAGAGGAACACGGAAAGAATACGTTATCACATTGTGAAAGACGACCCAGCCTCGGAGGATATTGTCGATAATGTAAATCATAATGGATCGGGGCTGCTAATCGAGTGTATTAGCGCACTGCTTCGTCTGTTCATCAACGAAAACGGTGACTGGGTCTCATTAGTAGTCGAAGAATGGTTAGATAGCAAGGACGAAGAAGAGTTAGATGGGGAAAGGAAATCAGAAAAAAGGGAGGATGACAAGGAGGAATCTCATGACAATAGTGTATTCGATGAAATTAACGAAACCTTAGAAAAGTGCTTGAACTACCGTAATATCAATTGGGCTGAGCGATTATCAAAGCGTCAATTCAACAACCATTACTGGATGTTGATTATATTGGGCATTTTTCAAGACTGTATGCACATTTCACTCTACACTGATATCATTCATGAACTGGTAGGAAAATTAGTGCCATCAGACATCTCTGCGACTCAGCTTCCGAAGCAACTATGGAGGAACTTCTGTTTCAAATTAACTCTGGAGCAGAAGCTTAATTGTATATGGATTTTGGTTGACCTAATCTCTAATTTCTCGCCAGACGTCAAAGCAGCAGTGGAAGAGTCGATGGATCTTTGTGGACAAATACGTAGTGAAAGGTTCAGATTTGCAAAGGATTTGAAAGCAGAGACATCTTATTTAAACATGATGCAAGTTGATTTGAATGTTTTAGAACAGGCTGGGAACAGAGACGAAGCGGCAATTGAAAGTCATAAAGAAAGAATATCTCCTCAAGCAGCCAAAGTTGACCAAATACAAAAGGATAAACAATTTCTAGATAAAAAATTAATGGAAAATGATCTACAGAGGCTCAAAACACTCGGGCTGGACAGATATGGTAATAGATATTACTGGATGGATTTGAGTGGTATTCCTATAAATGTCGGCGACGATACAGAAGAATTAAACTATCATTCGGGCAGATTGTGGATACAGGGCCCAGCAGCAGCAGCCGCCCAGTACTTTTTAACAATTTCAAGGGAAGAGTTAAATGAATGGAAAAAACTTACGGAAGAAATGGGCAAGGTCTACGCTACTCGGCATGTATTTCACATCTACAGGACAGAAAATGGTGCGTACAAATATGTGGAAGGGAAAAACGAAACGGAGCTCTGCAATTCTGATGGTATAATGAACTCTCTAATAGAATTGACCCCAATACAGAAAAAAATAATCGATGAGACACCAGATTGTCTTTTATTGTCCGAAGATCAATGGTATTCTGTGGACAGGGTCGAAGATGTGAGAAGATTACTTGATTGGTTTGACAACTGGGGCCGCAGAGAGCATGACCTTTTAAAACAGTTCAAGTTGATCGAGGACACTCTGGAAAATGTGTATGCCGTACGTGACAAGGTATTGCACCTATTCACTTTTGATGATGAAGAGGAACAATTGCTAAAAGGGCTTCAAGAATACGAGCTAAATGATGCAGAGTTACATTTCGGTGCTGAGAAACAAGAAGCAGCTACAAATGGTAATAAAATCAGGGAGAGGGATGAGGAGAAAGAAGAAGAGGAACTAGAAGATATTGCAGGAAAAATCATGGAACTGGATGATTCTTCAAAGACCAGAAAGATACTCAACATGATTAGAGAGCTTGAGATTCGCAGAGATGAATTGTTGGCAAAGAGGCAAGCCACCATATCTGCAGTAAGCTTAGGTGGCAGAACCCTAGCTCGTGCTGAGAAGAAGCGTTTAAAGAACGTAATTGATGGAAAACTGGAGAAACAGGCCGAGGTATTAACGGATCTTCTCAACCACAGACATTTCAATGCTATGGAAGACGCCATAAACTGGAAAAATCATCTTGCTACCAAAGTTTTAGGGACAGCTTTGCGTAAAAATGCCACAGATAGCAAAAAGTCTAAAATTGTGGACACTGTCGATACTAAGCTTAAAGAAATCATGAGGCACACTTCGAGAATTCCAGCAGCAAGTGGCTGAGGCGTACTTTCTGTCTGAATTAACAAGGACTACTCTTAAAGCAGTATCTTTTATATAAAACTTTCTAGACGGGGCGAATCACGTGTATTATTTTACTGAAAATCAAGATTGCCATTTAAAAAAAAGCTTTTCAACCTCATAGCAGGGCTACCACGTAGTAGAAACACCAACTTTTTGCTGTCCTTACTCCCATGATTAAACATTCATCAATCTGCAGAGGTGTTTTAAGTCGAGTAAAGCTTACGCCTTCGAACAGAGTCTTTTTTCACCAATCGTCGCAGGTGCACGATGAGAAAAATGCCGATTCAAAGATTTTGAAATCTCCAGAAGAACTAACCAAAGAATCTCACCTGGAATCCAAGCCAATTGATTTTAGCAATTATGCTCCAGTCAGACCTGGTAAACGCAAAACTCTTCTTTCAGACTCAAAATATGAATCCAAAAACTATCAATTACCCAAATGGAAAGAGGCGTTTGGAGAACTGATTATTAAAACATTCAATCTAGATATGGATAAGGTTAGATCAGGCCCAGTGGCAGGTTCTTACTACTACGGTATGTGTAAAAACATTGCCTTACAATATGAGGGTGAAGAGCTATCTAGGAGTGCCAAATTTTTCTATAAAGACCTAAGATTACCACGGACATTTTCGCAATGGTTTCAGATCACTATACTGCACGAGTGGATTCTTTTTGTTCGTATGCGTGCTATGCCATTTAAATATGGCAGGAACTATCAGCAAAAATTAGTTGATAGGACCTTCTCAGACATAGAAACGAGATTATTTGACGAGATGAACGTCACATCTGGTCGAATTGTCGACCAGTATTTGAAAGACTTCAATACCCAACTGCGTGGTGCAGTATTTGCTTACGATGAAGGATTTTACACCGACGATGCAACTTTAGCCTCCGCTCTGTGGAGGAATTTGTTTGGTGGCAGAAAAAACATAGACATGGTCCATTTAGAAGCTGTGGTCAGATATGTGCGTTCTCAACTGTATGTTTTGAGTAGGATGTCGGACAGAGATTTTGCCGTGGGTGCTTTTAAGTTTGTTTCTCCTGATGAATCTGTCGAAAGATTAACCGCCGAACAGGAAGCCTCACTAAAAGAAAAAACAATAAAAAAATACGAGACCATGGACAGCGACCCTAACATACTGCCCAGTGATAAAAGCCAACTGTCTTATAAGAACTGAATGTTCGTTATCGAGGGCATGTTTTAATCTACGTAGAAATTATTTGTAAATAGCTCATTCGAATTTCTCAAAGTTAAAAGACCAGTTTTTTGGATTGTTGGCGTGGAAAAGCTGGTATAATGCATCGATGAGCTGCACATGGAAGGTGCCTGATCCTTGACAACGTGTCGAAGCCAATTTCCCTGCAACTTTGTAAAGTGCGACAGCAGACACTACAATGTCGAATACGTTGGCTTCTTTCTCTGAACCACCAAGTAAACAAGCTATTGTAGAACCGAGAGAGCAGCCACTGGCTGTAATTTCGCCCATGATTGGAATAGAGCCGTTTTCCACTACAACACACGGTAAATCTTTCGCACGGATGCCTTTTGAACCAACAGAAAGGGAATAAGCTCCTCTCATGGTACCATCTGCAATAAAATCAAATTCTCCACTACACACGGCTATGGTTTTGAATTTAAAAGCTACCAGGCGAGTTGCCTGAATTAAAACCTCTTTGCTACATTCACATTCATGTGCATCAACACCTTTCATTTTTCCGGCCATTCCAGCTAGGGAAAGAATCTCACCAGTGTTTCCCTTGATACAAGTGAATTGACCATAAGACAATAATGTATCATTCAAGACGCGCCTTGTTACAGTGGCACTGTACCCTACGGGGTCAAATACAATAGGTCTCTTATGGGAATTGTAGGCGTCGATGGCTGCTTCCAATACATCAATCGGTGCCACAGATCCAGTGTTCAAAAGCAATGCCGCGTGAGGGACGTTCGCCAAATCGCTTGCCTCTTCTTTGATCTCCGACATAATGGGCGATGAACCCAGAGCCAGAGTAACGTTTGCACCAAAGTTTTGATGAACCTTGTTGGTTATATGGTGCACCAGGGGTCGCGATTTTGTAACTTGCGATATTATGAGATTTGCTACGTTCAACAGAGCCTCTCTATCAGTAGACCTATCGCGTAAGGAAAAGTCCAAAAATGAATAGTGACCTTTATCAAGAATTTGACGTAAGTTAGCCGCAGCAGCCCCAGCGTCTGACGCAGCCATAATATCGCTAACCACAGAAATGCCATCAACTGATCTTCGTCCGTTCATTGAAGTACACTGGTACAATACTCTTTCAATATTGTTCGGATGTAACCCGCCAATAGCCACTGTTCTGCACCAATTAGCATCATGCTCCTCCAGCGTATCTAGAATCCTGGAGACGCCAAGGGGACCCATCGGTAGCTTTTTGGGGTTCTTCTTCGTGTTTGTTGGAAAAACCATACCAATTCCAATGTAATCGACCATGCCAGGCCCCCAGTCTGCCAGCTGATCAACTTCATGTGGGTAACCAACGCTCCACCCAACTATTTTTTGTGGGCCAACAAGTTTACGAACCATAGGTATCGGCATATCATCTTGTCCAACATGAACTCCGTCAGCATCAATTGCAAGGGCGACATCAATACGGTCATTGATGATCAAGGGCACTTTAAATTGCTTGCAGAGTTTTTGTACTTCTAAAGCTTCTTCAATGAAAATTTTGGTGTCAGTTTCCTTCTCCCGCAATTGAACCAATGTAACTCCATTTCTTAAAGCAGCTTCGACCTGGGAATACAAAGTAGTTCCCTGAGGGAGCATGGTAGAATCTGTCACTAAATACAGCGAGTAATCCACATCTTGCTTGGAGAACCCCATAACCAAAAGTTAAAATCTTTGCGTTGATAGCTATAACATTTAAATGCCTTACAGTTGCAACTCTTTCACACCCTCATTTTATATATTTTATCAGCAAATGAGTGAAGTACGTTGTCTTCTTTTAGCTGCATGCTACTTTTCGCTGCCTAAAAGCATACAATGAAACCCCGAAAATACATCCTGTCGAAGGTAACTGCCAGAAAAAAAATGGACAGTTGACGGCCCTGCTGTGCTGGAAATTTTCGTTCAGGAGTAGCTGATTTAGGAGTAGCTTTGTGATGCCTATAATAATCCTTATAGCGCATTTACTGCGTTCGCACTCTGGAGAAATTATCAACTGGAATGGGCGCTACAATCTCCGACCTTAACTATTTAACTTAATTGCCTTCCTCCGTCACAGGATAAGATTAACATAGTGAATGACCGAAATTGATATCGACAACTTTGCGACCCTCCAAATTTAGTATATGAATTTAAATCGTAGTATACTATCTGGAAGAGTGAGATACAGAAATTTCAAAGTATTCAAGTGATTTATGCCTGTGTAATTCCCACATAATTCAATCACCTCATAGAATATTATTACTTCGAATGTCAGAGCAAAAGAACGATTATTACAGTATTTTCCAGATCCATTTTTACAGCTAATATAAGATTCAGGTATTTTAATTTCTGTACTTTAATATTGTTGTACTTTCAATCATTGAGACTTCGATCAATGATATAGATATTATCAAAATCTTAACATTTCAATTCAATAGAAATTCGTTTTGCATTACATGTAGTTGCCTGGCTCAAAACAATTATATTTATCAATGGCAAAAGAATATATATAATTTACTGCCTTTTAGGATGCATATATATGGAAATGTTGTTTTGATTCGCTGACGTCAAGTAGATTTGAGATAATTCTATAAGGAAAGAGAAGGAAAAGAAAGCGGTAACTTTAAACTGAAATGGTCTACGACGTCATGATGTATTCTATTTTGTAAACATTATAATACCATTTTCCGACATGAAATTGTATTATCAGTCCAATGATGATCTCACGCTAATTATGGTCCCAGCTATATTTATCGTGGAATATGGGCGAATTATTACAAGGTATTCGATATTCATTTTCCAGATTTCTTCTCATCAAGTTTTCGAAGAACCTAGCCCTAACTCCCTACCCTAGTACTGAAAGTAAAGCTCCACAACGAGAAAAAGAGATACCGAACGATAAATCTCCATCTACATCGACATTGAAAGCCTCCTCTGGAAATGAAGTTTACGCCAAGCGTGGTAATAGATGCTCCACAGTATTATGTAGACCACTTCAACGGGAAGTATGATACCGATAAATGTATGGTTTTGAGGGACATGCAATTAGAAACAGACTCCGATTTGATGAACATAAGTTTAAGGCACTTGCCCGGTGCGATCAACATTTTAGATCTGACGAACAATGAATTGACAGAACTACCTGATCTTCGTAATAATTCTGAAATACACACTCTGTTACTGGCAAGAAATCAAATTGGTCAGTTAGATGGTGAATATCTGCCACAGAGCATACGCAATCTGGTAGTTTGCAATAATAATTTAACATCGTTAGATCAGCTGAACGGCCTTAAGAATTGTCCAAAAGCGCTGAAAAGCTTACAATTGAGGGGTAATCAAGTCTGTCATCTGGAAAACTACAGAGAGTATGTACTGCGACTGGTCCCTGGCCTGCAAATATTAGACTTCTCACGGGTTACTGACCATGAAAGAAAAAAGGCCAAGAAAATAATATTGAAGGACGCAGAAACAAACAGTTCGAATGAGCAATTAGGTGCCAAGTCAAGAGATAAGAATATGGAAATTATGCATATGGTTGTCAGTAAAATGAGCGACGAAAGAAGGAATGAACTAAATGAGCAACTGATCAAGGCTACTTCTCTGGAAGAGGTTGCTCATATTGAGAAACTACTTTCTGGCGGTGTATGACATATATAAATTATGAGTTCAAAGAAATGAAAGAATCAAGACTAATATTACTATTGCCCAGGATTCTCTTTTACCCATCTCGTTTTTTGAATTAAATCTTTAGCATCCGTATTCTTGGTACTTTCGCTGTTTTTCTCGTTCTTAGTTTTGTTATTTTTCTCAGTCTTGAAATCATTCTTCAATGGCACAATTCCTTCAAGTAGAATTGCAGTGTCAGCTTCGGAAATTCGTGGTACTATTTGTATGTGCTCCGCTATTTGAGACTCGCTTAAATCAGAACTTTTCTTTTGTTGCGATTTCTGAGATACATGACAAACGTGGCAAATATCACCATACCAAAATATAGCTTTATGAGTTCCACATCTCGAGCAAGTTTTTACCTCTGTAATGAACTTTCTACTTAATATCGTCCCTTTCTTTGCAATATCTCTCGTCCAATCTTCTACATCTGGATTTAGACGACCTCTCAACGCACTTTGTTGCTCAATATATCTTGCGTAAACGGTACTTTTTTGATTGCAACTTTTGTAGTGCTTACAAAACAGCTGCAACAATGTCTCAGACTGACTTGCAAATCTCCAATTTAATCGAAAAAAAAGATCATTTGAAGCAGAAAGCTCTTGTTGATGATCTCTACAGAAAGCTACCGGGTTTAAAATGTAGTGTTTACCATCAGGCAATAAGACACCTGGTTCGTTTTTCTGGTGATCAGTTAATGTAATTTTTTTTATTCTTAGCTCAAAGCCTGGAGTGCAATAAGCACAACTGGCATGAAACCCAGTGCCACATACTTCACATTTGATGATTCCTCCTCCTTGAAGCTTGCAAATACTACATATCTGACAAAGGCCTTTAGTCAAAACAAAGTTTGTGTTTAGAATTGGCTGTAAAAATCTGCTGCTCACAAACTTAATGCCGACATTGTACAACGCACAAATTACATGAACCCAAGATCCAACCGTCGTACACTTCAACGCTTTCAATTTAAAAGGCTCTTGCTGCCCCTTAGCTATATTCTCGTGACACTTTCTGGGGTGACATAAATCACAACGATAGTCGGTTGAAACAATCGGATGCAAATCATTTGAACATGGATCACAGAGCCACTTAAAATCTTTAAGTCGCGTTTTCCCTGGCAAACCATAAGGTAGAGATACCCCGTAGCAGTAATGATGAACTCTCAGACCACAACTCTGACAGATAATTTCTTCATCAAAATCATTATTAAATTTCTCGCCACAAACGCAACAACAACCTACGAGGTCCGTGAACTTCTTTTCTTCAAATTGCTGATGCCCTACAGGGGCACTACGAAGAGATGCCATATTTTCGGCACCAACCATATTATACCAATTAACGTAAAAGGGATTCAATTTATGGTACATGCCGAGTAGGTTTGTAGTATCGCTTGTATTCTCACAGCTGTCAAGTGGGGCTTTCTTTGACCTTTGGTACCTATCAGAAAAGTTGCTGATATTGTTAGAAGTAGCTAGCTTAGTTCTTTTGAACTTGTAAACTTCACTAGATGCCCCACGTTTTACTCTTTTTCGTGGCCTCATATTACACATTAGTTCGGTGTATATTTTATCATCTACTTGAAAATAATCACCATCTGAATCTATCGTGATTTTTCCAATATCGTCATTTTTTTTATTGCTCAGTTTGAAATGGATATCCCTGTTTATTGCTAACTTCACAGCTTCATTATTTTTCAGATGTATAAGAGGAGCTTCTTTTTTTTCAATTTCTTTTCGCTTCTTGTCAATGGTCCCATAGCCCTTGGTGATGTGAGCAGCTTGACACATTTTTCCTTTCCGGTTATTATCCTTTGCTGACACTTTTTTGGGAACCTGTTTTTTACTTTGATGACTTTCCACGTATTCCTTTAGTTCCTTAATCATATTTCCAATAGCCCATGCACTCCGGTCAAAAGGTCTTTTAACCATTTTGAAGAGTTGAGGGCGAGAAGCCATTGTATTCTTTTTTAATCTCGTAACACGTTCGGGGTCTTTGATCATCTCTTCCCGTTGTTTTGAAATCAATTCAGCATCTTGGACAAGCTCCCACTCAATAAGTTTGTTACGTGCTTGTTGTGGAGATAACCGCAGAGCAGGAACACTTGATTCCGAAAAAATTAATTCTAAGGTTGCGTGTAAACTTGCGACACTTGGCCCATTTAATTTTTTCAAGACTTTTAAAGGATGCTCCCACTTAACTCCATATCTCCTCCAGAGACGCGCACAACGCATACACAGTGCATCTACCTTCTCGTTTTCACGCCCTTTATGTTTCAGCTTAGTATCTGCATTGGTAAACAGATTGTTTCCTGATGTTTCAGTTCTTTCATTCACTCCTGTTTGCATTCTGGTTTTGATATAATCGTCATCCGATCCTCCTGTGACCTTGTACCACATTGGTGAGTAATCAATTTCGCAAAACATACAATGAAAGCAGTTCTTTAGCGAGAACAACTTTTCTGTCTCAAAAGAGGAATCATCGACGTGCCTCAAGTTACTTTGAGAGTTAAGTATTTTAGACTCTAATGCCAATTTCGTTGGTTTTCGTTCTCGTCCAGATTTTCTTTCCTCGGGGATTGCATTTGAAGGAGTACATTCAGATGATTTCTTTCCCGCATTTTTCTTCCGTCCTTTATAGCAGCCCCATATGCTTTGACCACTAGGTGTCTTCTTCCAATAATAATAGTATCTTACAATCATTGACATTGGCTGAGTTTTTACACATTTGCTAACTGGAAGTAATTCACTGCCATACTCAGAGATCGCCCTCTCAAATTGCTTTACTTCCTTTGCAGTAAAAGTAGGCTCTTGCAATGATTCTCTCGAAGCCTGCTTGCTACATTGTTGAAATGCCAGCTTAGTATCAAAATCGTTGTTCATGAGCGTCGTAACGGCCATATCAAGGAAATTGCAACTTTCCGGTAGCATATCCAACTTTGGTGGAATTTCTGCCTTACATCTCTCCAGGTAGCTGTCCACTTCATTGGAACAGCTTTTGGCATTATTCATTTTCCACAGTAAGTCGCTGGTTCTTTCTGTTCCTCTTTCTATAACCGTGCTTGTGCCTTCAGTAGAGTATGGCTGCGGAAAAACATCATTGTCATTCAAGCAGCCTGACCACTGATACTTGCATCCTATTCTGGAATATTTCATTGGGTAAGGAAAATAAACACCTTCGTGCATTAAATCACTTAAATGATTAATCATATTCCGTCCTATATACTGTATCCAACAGCATTTTTGGTTAAGTGATTCGCTTTTATTTAGTGCCGTTATTGCAGTGTCATTTAAATCTTTCCTAGAAGAATCGAAAAAAATTCTCTCCTCTAAATCGTCCTCCTCGGCCTCTTTTAATGCTTGTAAAGTTCCTTCCTGACGTTTTAAGCAGCCAAAACATAGCCATATAACCCCCTTATTGGGCTTGCGGTCTAGCGGCGGATCCATGCAATAAAGATGAACCGCTTGAGTGCATTCATCACATCTCAGGCTCAATGGCTTTGTGCACCACTCTCTACAAACACTACAACGCTCACTCCAAAGCGTATCCTCTCTACTGGTTGCATTCCCCTTTTCTAATACGTACTTCTGTATTACCTCATCCAAGCGATAGTTTTCTTCAAAATAAATATATCGAAATCTTCTGCTCAACATACGCAAAAATGGAGAATTAATTTGCAATTCAAGCAAACTTTCGGTGGAAAGGACTTTGTAGTATTTTCTAGTATAGCGATCAAAAAGGTGATTGAAATAAAAATTATTAGATTTTGTTAATTGTTCGGAGCTGTTCAACATTGAATCTTTTAAATCATCTTCGTGTAAAACCGAGCACTTACCCCGATAAGACTCAATTGGACAAATGTCTTGATGTAAAGAAGCATAAAGTAACCGAGGATCTAAATTATTGACCCGATTTTGGATGTCTCTTGGGCGATAAAACCAATTCATTTTCACTTCAAAAAATTTGACTGGATATCTTTCAGCATCCATCTTTGCCCTCGTAATTATACTTCTAAACTCTGGTTTGCAAATGAATTCGACAACTCTTCCGATATAATAAGGTTCCCCAGGGGGTTCTGATATCATATAAATTGTATCGTTTGCTTTCATTAATATAGATCCCTCATTGTAAATACATTGCTCCCTTACGTCTAACAAGGCACCCTCTAAATCTAATACAGTGGAAAATCTGCTTGCCTTCCTGAAAAAGGAAGGCAGAGAAGGTATAAAATTCCACCCTATTGATTTATCATTAAGGTATTTTTGGTATCTCTGTTTATCTGTTGAATTTGCACTGCAATTCGTGGCAATTCCGCCACCTCTTCCTCTTTTTAGTTTGTTGTACTGGTGGGTAGACCTACCTTCTTCTAATTGCTCAATACGCTTGGCCAGCTCAGCGTCAGCATCTTTCTCATTATAATTAACGGTTTTCGTTGTGGCACGTCTCCTTGACAAAATCGACGGTTGGTCACCGGTCATTGCAGCCTAACTACGGTTGTTGTCACAAAAGTTGATTATTAAATTTGATTCTTGTTAAAGTTTTCGAATCGGCACTTGAATGAACGGACCATCGCCGAAATTTGAGAATTCATATCAATGTCAAGCAATCAGAATTATTGAAAGCTAATACTACATAGCCTGAAAATGGATGCCAGAACATCGCCAGAAGTACCTGGAATTATACAACCGAGCAATGTAACTCAAGATCTGAGAATGATGATATGTAAGCTTCTCAATTCACCCAAGCCCGCCAAAACTTTTGCTGGATCTCAACCTGTTTCCTTCCAACACAGTGATATCGAAGAAAAGCTTTTAGAACAAGATTATTACGTCTGCGAGAAGACGGATGGGTTGCGTGTATTGATGTTGATTCTGATCAATCCCGTAACTAGAGAGCAAGGATGCTTTATGATTGACAGACAAAATAGTTTTTACCTTGTCAATGGCTTTAGATTCCCCAGACTACCTAGTAAGGACAAAAAGGAGCTTTTGGAAACTTTACAAGATGGCACCTTGCTTGATGGAGAGTTAGTCATTCAAACAAATCCAATGACCAAAGTAAAGGAAATGAGATATCTGATGTTTGATTGTTTAGCAATAAATGGAAGAAGTCTGGTAACATCTCCGACAAGCTCCAGATTAGCCCATCTCGGGAAGGAATTTTATAAGCCTTATTTTGACCTTAGACTAGTATATCCCGATCAATGCGTCATGTTTCCATTCAAAATATCGATGAAGCACATGAGCTTTAGTTATGACCTTTTAAAAGTGGCGAACAGCTTAGATAAGCTACCCCACATGTCTGATGGTCTCATATTCACACCGGTGATGGCTCCATATAATGTAGGTGGCAAAGATTCACTTTTATTGAAATGGAAGCCCGAAGAAGAGAATTCTGTCGATTTCAAGTTGATTCTGAATATACCCCTGGCAGAAGACGAAACACTCCCCAAAAAAGATCCTAATAGATTTTATTTTAATTATGAAGCTAGACCAATTTTTGAACTATACGTTTGGCAAGGTGGTGCTGACGTTAATTCGAAGTTGCAGAGATTTGATTGCCCATTTAGCAAAAAGGAATTAGAAATCTTGGAGAGAACTTACAAAAAATTTGCTGAATTACATCTTACGGATGAGCAATGGCAAGATATGAAAAACTTAGAGCAACCGTTAAATGGTAGGATTGTGGAATGTACCAAGGATCAAGAAACTGGCGTCTGGAAATTTTTGAGGTTCCGAGACGATAAATTGAATGGTAATCACACATCGGTGGTACAGAAGGTTTTGGAAAGCATTAGTGATTCTGTAAAAATTGAGGACTTGGCAGAAGTAGTTCCTAACATAAAAGAAAAGTGGGGATTGAGAAGGCAAGGAACCAAAGTGCTAGAAAAACAAAACCAGCCAAATCCGAAAGGACAAAATGAAATATCATCAGACTCACAAACACAACCCAAATATGTGAATGACGACGATTGGTCTGAGTAATTGGCAGAGGTTTAGGGTTATTGATATTTACAAGTGTATAAAATATTATTTTCACATATGCATCAGAACTATACTTTTCAAAAGCTCTCTAGGATTACCATTTCCACTCAAAAAGTACTTTTCGTTAACTAACTGGTCGACGGACTTGCTCTGAACTTCTTTATTCAAGAAAAGCTCGGATTTTAAGTAAAATTCCACTAGTTTCTTGACTTCGTTCTTATTCAACTTAGGCACCTCAAACTCTTGAACCTTACCCTTTAGCAATGCACCTGAAAATTCCACATCTAGATATTTCTTTGACAAGTAAGGATCCGCGTGTAATTTGCCCAAACCAACCGGCAAGGTCTTATTAGTTTTATCCACACCAGATGTGGCTAAAATAACATAAGATTTGTCATTGGAAAAATTGATATCCCCGCTAACAATTTGCATAATAACATGAGGCACCTGTAGTTCGAGTGTAGGGATATTTTGGTTATTCACGTCTTTGTAAGCTGAAAATGATTCGGTCAGCATGCGAGAGAAATTGTCGACTGAGAAGAGGACCGGAACCACCTTTTGAGAAAACAACTCGGTTATTACAGCTTTAAAAAGTGTACCGAGATTTCTTGCGTGTGTTTTAACAGTAAGTAGTTCAAAGAGACTATTCTTGCCTTTGGTGAAATTAACATATTTCTTTACAGCTGCATCTTTGGGGTCTGCGTTGGAAAACTTATAGTCGGACTGTAGAGTCACAGATCGCAATATCTCTTCATCATTAGATCGCGAAATTTTTCTCAGCAGCCCCTTCAAGTACATAGGCTGCACGTATTTGCCCAACTTTTCATGGTAAAAGAAATCGTTTCTTCCATCCAAGAAAAGATCGGGGTGTGAAAAATTCACTAAAATATAACCAGATTCCAAAGCGTATGCTTGCATTTGAGTCAATAAAACGGTCTTCCCAACACCAGGCTCTCCAGTCAAGACGAATCTTTTATCAGCAGAGCCTCTCAAGAGGCCAATCAGCTTCTGAGTACTGCTCTCACGAAGTAAAGAAATTGGTTTGGGAAACAATTCATGAAACTGGTTTTTTTTGAATGCTCCCAAATGATATAAGGAGCGATATTGTTGACTGGAATAAGATGTCACATTGTTCAACAAAGTGGGCAATTCATTGGATTTGAAAGTAGGAATATCAGTTGGAACTGCATAGCGGTTTAAACCAGCGGTATGGATAGTATCCTGCCAATTCTTGTGAAGTGTGTCTGAAGTAATTCTCTTCGTACTCTTCTTACTCCCTAGTGTTTTCTTAGCAAAGCCTTGAGCTTTGCCACGAACCGGAGAAGCCCCTGCTATCACACTACTGTAAAATTGTCTTGATTGTAACCTCAACATTTTGAGACGCCCTATAGTCGAGCTGCAGTATGCTCTCGTTCGCAGAGTCAATTATCGTTAGACTCTATTTTCTAATTACTTTTCACAAATTTTCTATTGAACTTGAAAAAATTATCACGTGATGCGGAGAAAACTTTAATTAATTTACACTATGAAGTAGATATTTCTAATTATCTTCATTCTGGGCAGCTTCATTTGACATATCCTGAGAGTCATAAAGGAGAGATTTTGATGGTGAAACGGCATTTTTTTCAGTACCCCCTGTTACCTCAGTTGGGTGAATTCCCTCCGCTGATAGGAATTCAAAAATGCTTTTTTGAACCGAAGTGCCAACTTTATCTACCGTTTCTTCTCCTTTGGCACCGGTGACTTTGTCAAAGTTATCAATATAGCTGAAAAAAGCATTAAAAACGTTTTCATCTACCTCCTCTTTGTATATTTTGTCGTAGATGTGCTTTAATTTGAATCGATCCATCTCCTCCTGATAATTGACAAACTCGATTGGGTTGTAACCAAATTTCTCGAGTCTAGTATTGTAACCTTCAAAAACTGGGCTCTCTAGCAGGAGTCCCAAGGCAGGTGCCTTTGGAATGTTAAGTTTTTGGGCACCGTAAGCTTGAGAAATACGTTCAACCGGGCAGCCGCATCTTGCGATCAGCGTGGCCATTGAAATCATTTTCCGAATTTGATGCAGCATGAAGGATTGACCATGGATCTTGATCGATACCCATTCCGTCTCCGCTTCGCCAATCACGAATGGCTCGGATACTTTAATCTCCTTCATATACCTAATCGAGCTAGACTCCTTGAAATCCTTACCCAAGGTGAAATTATGGAAATTATGAGCACCTAAATATTGTTCCATGGTTAACCTGAACTTTTCAAGCTTCTTTTGTGAGATGCGGTAACGTCTACGATGCACATTTTCCAACTGTTTGTACTTTTTCACTTTAAGGTAAAGTTCCTCATTGCCAGTGAACTCATCCCTTGGTGGAGGTACGTAAGATCTAATAGCGGAAAGCTCTTCCTCGTCGAACATCTTACGCGCTTCTTCCTCCACTTTCGCCCAAAACTCTTTGGATTCTTGATCATCGTCAAGCACTCCTGGCAGTCTGATTCTGCCGTCCTCCAGAGTTTTATACAGTGCACTACCAGGCTTCGGGCCTATTAAAGAGTAGGTGGGTAGTAGGTACTCATACCAACGAGAACTGCACATCTTTCTACAGTCAAAGGCTTTGTTCACACGCTTGATATCCCAGACCCGAATGGTCTCAGGTAACTTCTCGTTAATCTTGTTTAAAATCTGAGGATCTTCAATGATCATTTTTAGAGAAATGAGGTTGCCGCCCGCATGCACTCCTTTATCTGTACGGGCAGCTCTCATGAATCCGTTCTTTTTCAAATCGTTAGAATTGGCCTTAGATATGGCGCCAGCATCGACAAACGCTTTGAACAATTCGGCTTCAATTGTTGGATTTGGAGGATTGTATTGCATACCATGATAACCTGTACCGCAATAACCGATCATAACTGCTACTTTACGTTTGGGCAACCGAGGTTCCTTTTCCACTGGTTTACCGTGCTCATCGATTAAAGGAGTCGTCTCATATTTGCTAAATTATAAAGGTTAGTAATGACTTTGCAAAAAATTACTCTGCATCCCACATACATACACTCTTTTTTCAGATGGTGCTTGGTCGTGCGACCCATCTCTTTCATAATCCGCTCTTCTGGCTTTGGTCCATTTATATTGTGAACCACGCTTGTAAGCTTCTTCATTAGTCTGATCATCATAAACTGGCTTCACGCTATCTTGAGACATCTTGGCTAATTCCTCAGAGCTTTATTTGTATATTTAAACAACTTAAATGATCGAGAGTTTGAAGATCATTGATTTGCAAAATTTTCGTGTAAACAGAAAGGCTTAAGCAACAGAATTACACGAAAGTTCCTAAAGAGCAAGGAAACATTGGAGAAAGCTTACAAATCCAGAGGATCACAGTTAAAGGTGAACTTATAGCTGCTGGAAAAAGATTTATGGGAGGTAATTGACTGGCATATCTCTTACCATCAAAACCACGTGATCAACTTACCGCCTACGATTTGAAAATTTTCAAATGTCGATGCCATGCGATGAGTTGAGACATAACTCAGACAGTAATGTGATGAGATGAAATTTCGAGTCGTAATATATCATCAAAACTAAAGCTTTAATTCATCTTCAATGAGGCCGCTTACAGAGGAGGAAACCAGAGCTGTGTTTGAGAAGCTCGCCGGCTACATTGGAAGAAATATCTCGCATTTAGTGGATAGTAAGGAACAACCCCATGTATTCAGATTGCAAAAAGATAGAGTGTACTATGTACCTGAAAACGTTGCAAAACTAGCTACTAGCGTTGCAAGACCGAATCTAATCTCGCTGGGATTGTGCTTGGGTAAATTTACAAAGACCGGAAAATTTAGAATTCACATTACTGCATTATCTGTCTTAGCACCCAACGCTAAGTATAAGATCTGGATCAAACCCAACGGAGAGATGCCGTTTCTCTACGGAAACCACGTTTTGAAAGCTCATATAGGTAAAATGTCGGAAGATATACCTGAACATGCCGGTGTCATAGTATATTCCATGAACGACGTCCCACTTGGATTTGGCGTCAGTTCCAAAAGCACCAGTGAGTGCAGAAATATGCAACCTACGGGAATTGTTGCGTTCAGGCAGGCTGACATTGGTGAATATCTGAGAGATGAGGACACTCTTTTCACCTGAAAATAGGAGCACCCTTCATTAATTCACTGCTTATGTCAGACAAAAAATAATTGTATAATATTACATCTGTCATATTTACATCATTTACGTGATTTTCTTTTACTCTTAGATACAGCCGACTTCTTGACCTTTTTAGAAATATCTAGGGATTGTTCCGCCTTCTTACTTGCGGCCCCTCCCTGTGTTTGCTTAGCTTGCTGTTTCTTCTTGGGTCTATAGGTGGTTCTATCTTTCAACGGGATCCATCTCTCAGGGTCCAATGGTTTTGACGTGACTCGAGTTTCGAGAAACTTCTTGGCTTTTTGTGCACGTCTCTTCCTTCTCACATCTTGACGCCTCTTTTGAATTTTGTTAACATTTTTGCGTTTCCTAGCATTATGCGATTCAAGTGCATCCGCGGATGACAGAATCAACGTTTCAACATTAATACCACTAGTGAGTTCATTACCCTTTTCAATGTTTAATGAATCGTCCGCCAAGATATGACGAATGAACTCGTCATTATCATGCGTAAGAATTTGTCTGAAGAGTTTTTTGCTGTTTTTCGTATCACCACATTCCAAATATTGAAATGCAATGTGCTTCCAAAATGGCGCATCCCTGGGAAGAATTTTGATCTCACCAGCTAATTTTCTCAAAAGAAGTTCCTTAGAATGGGCCCTTGAAGTTTTGTTGTAAAGCTGGAAAAGGATGTAGCATACCACATGATGTTTCTCGGTTCTCACATTTTGCGAGCGTTCCCAAAGCTTATTTAAAAAAGTTTCGCATATTCTTATGGCATTATCCCATTGTTTTTCGATGACAAGCAACTGCACTGCTAACAGCGAAAACCCCATAGTACAACCCTCTATACCACAATTAATCATGTTCAGCGCGTGGTGGTAAGCTTTTTTTGCCTGAGTCTTATAGGTCTCCAGATTGACGTCGTTGATCAAATTTCTGTAATCGGACAAGATACGTGAAAGTGTGGTAGGTTTTGATTGTACGCTGCTGTTGTTGAAAAAATGCAAAAATAGTTGGTTCCGATAGAGAATGGACCATTGTTCTCGAGTAAAATGCTGTAAATTGATAGAATTAACTTTCTCGAAGTCCAACTCCCTCATAACCAGATTCAAATTAGTAGTGTATTTGGAGAAATCCGTAAATGCCTTCAAGTTGTTTTTTGCCAGCAAATAGATCGGAGAATCAGGTGCCAATCTGCTCAACAGATTACTCAAGTGTTTTTTGCAATCAAGCTTGTCATTCTTAAGTTGGCATACATATGCTAACTGCAATTCAATGGTATCCAAATCCGCCTCGAATCCTCCCTGCTTAACCATATCATAAGCCTTGTTCAACAGTTTGATGGCTTCATAATGCTTTCCCTGGGCACATTTAATCATCGACTCGTTAAACAAAAGGTCATAAGATGTTGTCTCTAAGTTGAGTTCCAAGTCATTTTTCAACTGTAAATGGGGCGCACCTGTCAAAGGAGCTCTTACATTACATGCTAGCTCGACCTCATCATCACACGCATCGGCATTGTGAGTGGACAAATAATGGTAAATTTGAAAGGCCTCCTCGTAGAACCCGTTCTTGTAACAGAATTGGGCCCTGACGTGCAATATTCCTCTCAATGGTCTCGTTTCGCGTTCAGGTTTGTCAAAGAAAGTATTGGAATTTAGGGCAGTTATAGTAGCATACAATTTCTCAAATTCAGCCGACTTGTTCAGTTTGTAAAAGATGTAAAGCTTTTCTAAGACCAAGTTAGACCCGAATTTATCGTCTAAATGCTGGTAATTTTTTAAAAGATTCAAACCCTTTTGATATTTATCTTGTTGGATGACTGCAACTAAAAGATTTTTTAAAATTGATCCTGGCTCTGAACAGCCGTTTTCTAAAAGTTGCAAACATGTCGTTTCCACCTTGGCAGATTCACCCTGAGCTGATTGAACGCTCAATTGGCTTAGCAATTGCGTCAAGTTTTCCCTCACCATTCCGGCAGAGCCTTTAATGAGCTTAATATATCTTCTGTCTGTTATTACAGTTACTGTATGTCTAATCGATTCGAAATTTCGCAAATTTTTAAAGTTGAAATAAATCATTATCAACGAACTCTGCAATAAAGCTATGAGCTTCAAGTATCAAGACCTCATTCTTCGGCGACCAAAGAAAATTGCCTTCATAGTATATGCGCATATTATTTATGCCTTTGATGCATGTGCGTTGCCTGCTGTTAAAGTGGTCTGTACGCAGCTACACTACAAGGCCATCGCGACTACCACCGAAGAAAGCATTAAAACTTGCCTCCACAGTTGGCTCTCAGAAGAAGCTCAAGCCGCCTAAAAAGCAATCTTCATCGGTTTTCCACTATGGGAACTTCAGTGGATTGAAAGAGAATGATGGAGAGAGTACACAAAAGGCTGTGGGATTAATTTCAAAAATTACCGATTTCGACCAGTTGAAGCTATTACCGAATGTAAGAACTGCAATTAAACAATTAATATCTCTAGAATCGCTAGTCAAGGATAAAAAAGTAGAAAACATTAAACCTTCTCCTATTCAAGTCGTGGCAATTAAGAAACTGTCTTCTTCGTTAATGGATCCTAAATTGCAGCTACACGCTATTGCTGCGGAAACTGGCTCTGGAAAAACTATGGCATATTTCGCACCATTGGTGGACTATTTGAAGAGATTCGAAGGTCAGGACGAGACTCGGTGGTTAAAGCTACAAGACAAGCCAATAATAAGATCTGTTATTTTGGTTCCAACGCATGAGCTGGTAAATCAAGTATACAATACGATTGAGAGATCTGAAGCTTTGTTGGGCACGCACACGTATAAATGGGCAAGTGGTGTACCTTATTCTGATATTTTGAACAAAGCTAAGGAAAGAATTGACATTTTAGTCACTACACCAGCCAAGCTACTATCTTTATTTAAAATACGAATGATCAGTAGACCAGATAAACTCTTATCGCAAGTCAAATTTGTTGTATTGGATGAAGCAGATACTTTACTGGATCAATCCTGGGTTGAAGATACTCACAGTGCCATCAATAAAATGCCAAATGTAAACCATGTTGTCTTCTGCTCTGCAACTATTCCCAATGAGTTCAACAAAACAATGCAACGTTTATTTCCCACTGTTGTGCCTATAACAACTCCAAGGTTACATAAACTTCCTAGTTCGCTTGAATTTAAAGTAATTGACGCAGCTGTAAATCCCTATAAAAATTCCAAAATGAAGGCTTTAGCGCAGATACTTTACGCGATTACCAATGACGGTACTGAGGCAAACTATGAGAAGAGATGTATTGTATTTGTCAACGAAAAGAAGGACGTTCCCATTTTATTGGATAAATTAACTGAGACCTATGGCCATCTATGCGTTGGATTGACTGGTGATGACAAGGTCGAGGAAAGATTTGACAAGGTCGAGGCATTTTTGGAACCTCCTCGTTTGCTAAATAGCATCGACAGAGATTCTGAAACTAAGGCTTCTTCGAAGACTTACAAAATCCCCGATTCTAACATTAGCTTACCATCCAAAAAGAACGCAGGAAGACCTGCAAATAAATTGCGAATTCTCGTCACGACTGACTTGATGGCTAGGGGACTAAATTTTCAAGGAGTTCGTAATGTAATTCTTTTCGACGTCCCCAAGACTTCGATTGATTTGGTGCACAGGGTCGGTAGAACAGGTAGGATGCGTCAGGGTGGCAGAGTTTTCATGATTGTGGATAAGTCGACCAAGTCATGGGCAAAGGCCATACCCAAAGTTGCAAAAAGGAACATGGCACTGGTGTGATAATTTAATTATGCTTGTATATATTAGTCGGCAAAAATAGATTTAAAAACTAAAGGAAGATTACCAGAAAGGTTTGTTTTTGACAAGCCAAGGGTGTTTTTTCACATCTCGAAGTGAAATCCTATCTTGCGAGTTATGTCGTAGCAACTGTGTAATAAGATCCTGAGCATCAGATGAAACATGACTTGGGAACCTTAAATCTCCTTTAACGATTCTTTTACAAATGAGATCCTTGGTATCCTCTTCAAAAGGAGGTGAATTAGTAACCAGTTCGTATGCTAATACTCCTAATGCCCACAGGTCTACTTTATCGTCATATGGTTTGAGATTTATAAGCTCTGGGGAAAGGTAATCAAGAGTTCCGCATAGAGTTTTCCTTTTTACACCACCTGGACTAATAATACTCCAGCCAAAATCGGCTAACTTTACCGTATTGTCGAATCCTATCAGAACATTTTCTGGCTTGACGTCTCGATGTATAATGTTCCTCTGATGCATGTAGTCGAGAGCGTCTGCCACCTGGTAAATATAATGTGAGGCGTAGATATCATTTAGGGGACCTCTCGATCTCAGTAGTTTGTAGAGCTCCCCATTGACCGAGTATTCCATCAACAGATAAACCCGTTTCTCGTCGTGGAAATATCCGTATAATTTGGTCAAATTCTGGTGGTTTAGCGAACTTTGAATCTCAACTTCTCTTCTGAACTGCTTTTGCACATTATACTGGATAATTGCTTGCTTTTCCATTACTTTCATGGCACAGATGAATCCAGTTTTTTTGTGTTTCACACAATACACTCTTCCAAATTTACCTTTCCCCAACTTCTTGCCAAGTTCAAAATCATCCAGTGACATAGGTTTGACGTTCAATTTAGCTTGATGTGATGGCGGCACTGTGCGAGCAGGAGAATATCTTTTGCCATTTATTTTGTTATTAGCGCTAGAAGTAGTTGTGACCTTCGTTACAGGAGAAGTTGATTGTGTGGAAAGCCTGCGAGATAACCCAAAGGATGCTCTCCAGTTGGTACTGGTTTTTTCAGTAGCCAATCGACTCACATGTGCGGCATCGTTATTACCGCTATGATTCAATCTCATGCTAAGTAACATGTTCCGCTGCAATAAAGAATCTCGTCTTGCCTTGGCAGCATTGATATTCATAGCATTACTCATTATCCCAGAAAGTTATCAATTAGAGCTTGCAACTCTACCAGAGCCACTAGTTCCTTTTTTCGAATGTTTATACTTTTGTGCACCGCGCGCTCAAAACGACAAATATGGTTCACCTTGAGCAGTCCTGATCGAAAAATCCAAATATGTCAAATTATGAAGGTATGAGAACGGTGATTCCGTTCACTCTATTGAATGTAAACTAACGAATTACTTTAGAAGAACATGGAATATCTGGAGGGGTTGCGGAGAGTGACTCGAGTTATCCTACCAGTCCGAATGGTGGCACCGGAGGTACTGAGGTAAGATCTCAATTTCAAGAATTATTCCAAGCATTCAGCCGTCAAGAAGATCAGGAAGAAGGTGATAATGCCCGGCTACTAATGCTCCTCTCTCAGCTTATTCCACCCTCTCTACAGGAGGAATGGATGGAACAGATGGAACAATCGAACAAAAAGGGATGCCCCCAAGAATTTATCGATTCTTTACCGCGTATTTCGGTGGCTAAATTAGGTAGTGACGATAGCTGCCCCATATGTTGTACTGTCTATCTCGAGGATGATTATCCACTCGTGGCGCAACTTCCGCATTGTGGCCATACGTTTGATCTGGAGTGCATTAGTGTTTGGCTCTCAAAAAGCACCAGCTGCCCGCTGTGCAGAGATGACGTAACATCGCACAAAGTTGAAGTGGACACAAGCCAAGCAGAGTTGGAAGAAGACTGGGGCATGTTTGGCTAGCTTAAGCGCATCTTATTTTTACTAACGGACTATGTACAGATATGGTTTTAAGGTATAGTGAACACAAAGACACTAATCGACTCTATAGATGTTTTTTGAATTCATCGCTGTTCAGCAGCTCCAGAACTTTTTCGCCAACAGCTTCATCCATGTTGTGAATCTCGCCTGTCACTGGTGCTAATTCTACATCAGTCGATGCACCGTCCATATCCAGAGACAAGCCGGCACGCTGATAGACTGTGCACTTAGCACCCACTCCTGCCACAGAGTGCTTGGTTATATATGACAGCCACATTTCGACGACCTCGGGATTGGAATCCCAAACACGAATTAATCTCTTATGTGTGTGCCTTTCAAAATTCTCTTTTGATTTAGCATGCACAAATGGCGCCCTGATCACGGTCCAACGTTCCCTTCTCGTGGGCAACGGTTTGGGTCCCGTCAAAGGCATGCCCAGATAGAAACCACATCTCATAATGAAATCTGCAAAGAAATCTAAGCTCTCGTTATCATACGCGCGGAGTTGCAAATCAGCTACTAGGTCGCCATGCAGGACTGGATTCCTCAGGGGTGCGTGGTAAACAGCCTCTACATTAACCGGCATGGGCTTGACATCCTGAGTGTCACTTCCCTTAAGAGTGCCCTGTCCAAAAGGCGATAAGCTGGAAGACGTGCCAGACTGCCACCTGACAAATCTTGATAAGCACAGTGATCTCCTCAACATGCTAATCGCTTTTCTTGAGCCTGGGCTTCTCTCCACTATCGAGTCTCTATGCCGTTTGATTTTTTTTCTCTTCTTTCTCCCTCCAAGTCACCTTGAATGATCCTTACCCGGATTTTACCAAGAGGGAAACAAGATGAAGAGGAACTTAGATCAAGTTTTGTCAATAAATGACCTTTGATTGCTATGCCTTTAATGGCTGTTAACTAAGGCTTTACCCTAGGACGTTAACAATTTTCTCCTTTCTTTCTCCATACAATTCTTTTCACCTTTTTGTCCTTTTTTTTTTGCAGCGTCGCTCACCTCCAATGAAGAAAATATCCGTCACCAACTTCATAACATGACAAGAGCGCACAACCGCATCCATGGGAAAAAGCAGTAAAGACAAGCGTGATCTGTATTACCGTAAGGCCAAGGAACAGGGTTACCGTGCACGGTCTGCTTTCAAGCTGCTGCAGCTGAATGAAGAATTCCATTTCCTGGACGATCCGGAGCTGAAGAGGGTCGTGGACCTGTGTGCCGCCCCCGGATCATGGTCCCAAGTGCTTTCACGCAAACTCTTCCCCGAATCCTCCGACCAAAATGAGATTAAAGATCGCCAAATTGTAGCTGTGGATTTGCAGTCGATGTCACCCATTGACCACGTGACAACAATCCAGGCGGACATCACCCATCCAAAGACTATACAGCGCATCATGGAACAGTTTGGCAACCACCGCGCGGACCTCGTATGTAGCGATGGTGCTCCGGACGTCACTGGTCTACATGATCTGGATGAATACGTGCAGCAACAACTGATTATGAGCGCCTTGCAACTTACCGTCTGTGTTCTCAAAAAAGGTGGGATCTTTATCGCAAAAATATTCCGCGGAAGAGACATTGACCTGATCTATGCCCAGCTGGGTTATCTTTTCGACCACGTCACATGTGCCAAACCAAGATCTTCAAGGGGCTCCTCTTTGGAGGCCTTTATCGTATGTCAAGGTTACAATCCACCTCTCGACTGGCAACCGCGCCTCGACGCTAACACAAGTGTTGCAGAGTTTTTCCAGGATTGCCATGCGGCATCATATGATGTAGTTCATGAATCTCGTCAGATAGCGCCTTTCATGGCGTGTGGCTCACTCGATAGCTTCGACTCTGACGCCACGTACCACGTGGAACGCTCAGAGACTTCGCTAGACCCTGTGCAACAACCGACAAACCCTCCCTACAAGCAGGCGTTGCAACTCAAACGCTCAGGACACCTAAATCGTGCCGTATGAATCTGTAGTCGTTTGCGGTCATGTGTAATATTTGTAATCTTTATCGTATTATCTTATTGCCCCTCCCCCCTCTGTCGCTAATCTTAGCAGCCGTGGATGCCGTGTGTAACCTGGCTGCTATCTCCTCCGAAATTTTTCAGCCACTTCCTCGGGCGGGCTTCTGGAAGCAGGACCCTGAAAATCAACCCCACGTTTCTGCATGAGCTAAAGACGAGCATATAAAAAGGCGGTAGTTTAAGATAAAAGCCAGAGTTGCTAATGGTTTTTCTCATGTTAGTTTTCTTTTCAGAGACCCCTAATGAGCTCTATTGAATCAGAAGAGGACTATTTGTTTCATACGCTAAGCGTATCTGCGACTGCTGAGTTGCTCAGCACTAACTGTGATCAAGGGCTTAGTACGGCTGAAGCAGAAGAACGGCTAAAGCAGTATGGCCCCAACAACTTAGGTGAGGATATGGGTATCGATTACAAGGCGTTAGTTATCCATCAGCTGTGCAATGCGATGGTGTTGGTTTTATTTGTATCGATGGTAATTTCCTTTGCTATCAGAGATTGGATTACTGGCGGTGTTATCGCTTTCGTAGTGGGAATCAATGTGGTGATCGGCATGTTCCAAGAGTATAAGGCGTCTAAGACGATGAACTCGCTCAAGTCGCTGACTTCGCCTACGGCTACCGTTTTAAGGGACGGAAAATGCATCACGGTCGAGTCTCAAACTGTGGTTGTGGGTGATATCTGCGAAGTGCATGTTGGAGACAGTGTGCCGGCAGACCTAAGGCTGGTGAGTGCTAGCAATTTTGAGACAGACGAAGCCATGTTAACTGGAGAGTCATTGCCTGTTGCTAAGGACTACCAGGCGATTTATGATCGGGAGAAGGACACACCCGTTGGAGACAGGCTCAATCTGGCGTACTCCTCCTCGTCTGTGGTCAAGGGCCGCGCACGGGGCATTGTGGTGCGCATAGGATTGGATACAGAGATTGGTAAGGTAGCTAGTTCGCTGAGAGCTAAGGAGTCTCTAATTTCAAGAGATCCGGCGAAGTCCTGGCTGGTTAATTGCTGGCGTACTGTTTACAATACTGCTGGCGCTTTTTTGGGCACCTCCGTGGGGACGCCATTGCACCGCAAGCTATCGAAACTGGCCGTGCTGCTTTTCTTGATTGCGGTCTTGTTTGCAATCGTCGTGATGGCCTCACAGAAATTTAATGTGGACCGTGGGGTAGCCATCTATGCAATTTGTGTGGCTCTCTCAATGATCCCCTCATCACTGGTAGTTGTGCTCACAATTACAATGTCTGTTGGTGCGTCTGTCATGGTAAGTAGGCATGTATTGGTGAGACGCTTGGACTCCCTTGAGGCTTTAGGAGCTGTCACTGACATTTGTTCGGACAAGACAGGGACTTTGACACAGGGCCTTATGGTTCCCCGTCAGGTATGGGTTCCTCGCTTCGCTACCATTTCTGTTGATGGAAAGGGGAAGGAAATTAGCATTAAAGCTGTTCCGCGGTTATCGCCCCACGAATATTCGCACAACGAGAACGAAGATGTAGGAATTTTACGGGACTTCGTATCTGACTATCACGATGCTAGATTACCAGAAGATATAGCTCCGGAGCTATTTACTCAATGGCTTGACACAGCAGCACTCGCAAATGTCGCCAAATTGCACTGGGATGAGGAAAAAGAAGATTGGTCTGGACAAGGTGACCCCACAGAATTAGCAATTCAAATGTTTGTAGCCCATATGGGCGGGATGGATGCCAGATTACAGAGATTTCAGCACGTTGAAGAGTATCCTTTCGACTCTACCATCAAAAGGATGTCGGCAATCTTTGAAGATACCCAGGATGGATCACGCTGCGTTTACACTAAGGGAGCATTCGAGAGCGTTTTGGATCGTTGCAAATACTGGTACGGTGGCAAACCTGATGTTATGACTCCACTAACTGACAAGGACATTGAAACCATCCTGGCCAATGTAGATTCGCTATCGTGTGGTGGCCTGAGAGTGTTGGCATTTGCGCAAAAGAAATTGAGTCCCGAAGAAAAGAACAGCATACCACAAGAACGTTCGCAGGTCGAATCAGATTTATGCTTTCTCGGTCTCATAGGCATATATGACCCTCCAAGACCAGAGTCACTTGGCGCAGTTAAAAAGTTCCACAGAGCCGGTATTAATGTACACATGCTGACTGGCGATTTCCCTGGTACTGCGAAAGCGATCGCTCAAGAAGTAGGCATACTGCCTACTAATCTTTACCACTATCCGAAGGAAGTTGTTGAAACCATGGTAATGACAGGTTCCCAGTTCGACAAACTGGATGAACAGCAGATAGATGAACTGCCAGTTCTTCCCCTTGTGATATCCAGATGTTCTCCCCAAACTAAAGTGCGAATGATCGAAGCGCTTCACCGTCGTGGGCGATTCTGTGCAATGACTGGGGATGGTGTCAATGATTCTCCCTCTTTGAAAATGGCAAATGTAGGAATCGCCATGGGTCTCAATGGATCAGATGTTGCCAAAGATGCTTCGGACATTGTGCTAAGTGATGACAACTTTTCGTCGATCCTCAATGCCGTAGAGGAAGGGCGTAGAATGGCGGATAATATCCAAAAGTTTGTATTGCAACTGCTTGCAGAGAATGTAGCACAAGTTCTATACCTCATTCTGGGTCTAGCATTTCAGGATGAGGACAAAAAAGCTGTCTTCCCCCTCTCCCCTGTGGAGGTGTTGTGGATTATTGTCTTCACCTCTTGTTTTCCCGCCATGGGTCTAGGACTTGAGAAAGCTGCCCCAGATCTTATGGAAAGACCCCCAAATGATTCCAGAGCTGGCATCTTCACTTGGGAGGTCATTGTTGATATGCTTGTCTACGGGTTAGTTATGGCCGCAAGTTGTATGGGAAGTTTCACTACAGTACTTTATGGAAAAGATGCTGGCAATTTGGCTCGTAATTGCAATGACAGATATTCTAGTGCGTGCCACGACGTATTCAGAGCGCGGTCCGCAGCTTTTGCCACGATGACCTGGTGTGCTTTAGTCCTTGCGTGGGAAGTTGTTGACATGCGGCGCTCGTTTTTTAGGATGCATCCTGATACCGATCAGCCATGCCGCCAATTTTTCAAGGACATCTTTGACAATAAGTTTTTATTTTGGTCCATCGTTGTTGGTTTTGCTGGAGCGTTTCCAGTAGTGTATATTCCTGTCATTAATCAAGTGGTGTTTCTGCATAAGGCAATTGGGTATGAATGGGGTATTGCGATAGGCTTCACCGTGGCTTTTTGGATTGGGGCAGAGTTGTGGAAATTTCTTAAACGGGTCTATTTCAAAGGACAGTGGAAGGCTCAAGATCCAGAGAGAGATCTGGAAAAAAATGCAATACGTGATCCGTTTGAAGCGTACAGCACATCAACAACTATGCTCACAGATTCTAATCTCAAAAATCTTTGAACCGCATTGCATTCCTAGTTATACAGGGTTCTTAGTATACTTGACAACATAAATATATATCAATAAGCTAATAGTTTATCTGTTTTTTACTTCAAGCGGAGGACTTTGCTTCGTCCTTTTTCACGTCTTCTCTCATTACGTCTGGTTTCAAAGTTGGGAAGAGCAGTACTTCTCTGATGGTGTTGGAATCGGTCAAAAACATGGCAAGTCTGTCAATACCGCAGCCCCATCCACCAGTTGGTGGCAAACCGTATTCTAGGGCGTTGCAGAAAGTTTCATCGATTAGCTGTGCTTCATCATCACCTTGGTCTTTTTGTCTAGCCTGTTCTTCAAAACGTGCTCTTTGGTCAAATGGATCATTCAACTCGGTGTAGGCATTACAAATTTCCTTAGTTGCAACGAACACTTCGAAACGCTCACAAAGACCGGGCATGTCTCTAGAGTACTTGGCTAAAGGTGACATCATTTGAGGGTGACCAAAGATGAAAGTAGGGTTGATACATGTGTCTTCAAGTTCGCCAACTAGCTTGTCCAGCATACGAGCGTTTGTTAAAGGTGGTGGGCATTCCATTTTGTTGTCATCCAAAACCTTCTTCAAGAATTCGCCAGTCTCTTTCGTGTGAAGTTGGTCTCCCGGTGGAAACTTGACATTGAACCTTTTCTCTAATTCTTCGATCATGTGAATTCTTTTCCAGGGTCTGGCAAAATTTAATGTCAACTCCTTTTCGGGGTTGTGAGGATCGGGGTGATACTTGATTTCGTAAGATCCAGTGATTTCTTTGACCATTTCAGAGAACATTAATTCAGTCATATCCATCAAGTCATACACGTCGGCAAAAGCTTGATAAAACTCACAAGTCGTGAACTCTGGATTGTGTGTCATGTCGATACCTTCGTTTCGGAACTGTCTGCCAATTTCATAAACACGTTCCATACCACCAACGACTAGTTCTTTCAAAAATAGTTCAGGTGCAATTCTCATGAACATATCCATATCAAGATCATTGTGGTGAGTAACGAATGGCTTGGCAGTAGCACCGCCCGCAATGACGTTCATCATAGGTGTTTCGACCTCAACAAAAGATCTAGAGTCCAAAAATCTTCTGATAAAAGAGATAATCTTTGAACGGACAATGAAACGACCTCTTGAGCCCTTGTTCATGATCAAGTCTAGATAACGTTTTCTGTAGCGAGTTTCTTGATCTTTGAAACCAAAGTGATCAGCAGGCAGCATATGCAAACAGGGGGTCAACAATTGGACACGATTCACAAATACAGATATTTCACCATCTCCGCCTTTCTTTGGTTGCGTTCTTCCAACGTAGCCTTCTACACCAACGATATCTCCTCTCTTCAACAATTCATGGTCCTTCTCATAAGCCTCAGGATCGTTATAGTCTTGCAATTGAGACATCAATTGAACTTCCACACCGTCACCATGTAGAACATAGAACTTCAATTTGGAACCAGATTCTCTCTTGGCATGGATTCTACCGGCAAGAGCAACTTTCTCCTCAGGAAGGGTTTCTCCTCTTTTCAAATAAGCGTACTTGCTTAAGAAGTCCGCCAACGAAGTACTGGTATGGAATTTGTGAGGGTATGGATTGGGCTGATGAGTCTTTTTTAACTCTAGGATCTGACGACTTCTCGCTTCGAAGTATTGCGAAGGAGACAAATCAGCCATTGCATCATCTTTTTTTTTCTTTGGTCCAGGTTGTGGTTGAGCGTTGGCCTTTTTGGCAGCCTTCTTGGCTTCAACCTGTCTCTGCTTTTGACGCTTTTTCAATTCGGATTTAGAGACCATTTCACCGGTAACATCGTCAAGATGCAAGTTGGCCACCCCTTCAGCGGCACTTTTAGTCTGTTCCTGAGACATTGTTGATTGATAGGTGCTCAAAATAAATGTACTCAATTCTGTATCGAAGTTTATTGAACATTTTCGTTTCAAACTCGAAGTCAACGCATCTCATCTCGATAGCATTTCGAAACCGTAGAAAATTTTCAAAACATCCGCACATCTCGGAAGGGCATGACGCTTTTGTTTGAAAATGGCGGTTTAATAGCCGGGTAATGAGATTATATGTTTGCCTTGTACATCATTAGCGCTAACGTCCAGTTCTGGCTTGTTCCTAAATTTTAAGCGTGTTTAACTTGGCTAGTATGCATGCTTTGTTTCGCAATTGTTAAAAAAGTCTTGACCTTATACAACGTCGCATGTGTATTTATCGAAAATAGGATGGATCAAAGAAAAAATGATTTGACAATTTTTTGGCGAATATCTTACTCTGAAGGTGATCGTTACTTCAATTTTTTTATTCGAAAATAAATAGCAGAAGGTGCATGTCTTTTAACGATTTCTTCAAGAAGGAAAGTTTTGCATGCTTTGAATCAATTTTTATGCGGCATGATTTTTTTAGGTTGAAAACAAAGTATTGAGGCGATTTGCTCGGGAGTATGTTCCAAGTCTCAGAGTAACCCCATAAATATATCGTACTAATTTGTCATACATGTTATACTAAATGACTTGGTAATGCTACTAATCTGGAGTTTATAGCATTTTGCCGTAAAAAAGGAATTTGATATAGTTACCTTTCAACGTGCACTTAGTATTGAATGCCTCGTAAGGATTTGTAAACTGTATTACATTTCGGAGCATACAGCTAATTTGCTAGCGCACCTAACAGTAATAGGTGAGCGATTGTTGTAATTCTGCATAACAAATATCCCTTATTACCTCATTCAGATGTCCTGAAGTTCTAACCTTTTTTTCTGTTTTTTCCATGCGCTGTGGAATTGCTGATTATATACGGTTATGGCAATAATATCTATTAACATCCTTCATTAAATAGTCCGGTTGGAACTGGGTAATTTCGGACGTTATTGGTTATTATTGAAAATGTCGATGCTCTGCTATAAGCAATAACGATGCCCTCGAGATGTACCAATTCATGACTCCAGTTGATCCAAATACCCGGTAACTATGGCAGATGATGATATAGTTCAACATACAGATATCCTTTCGTCACCTTCTCGAGCCCGGGGTAAAGTAATTTGTCGTGTCGTCTCGAACAAGAGGGCAACGGTCACTGCTGAGGGACCCGATCGAAGAGCCAGATCTCCCAAAAAATCGCTTCTGGAAAGAATTGAATTAAGCCAGTTACCAGAGAGTGTTTTTTCGCAAGATTCGGATACATCCCCGTTAGTATCTCCAGCAGGAAAGAGAAAGCGTGGCAGACCTCGCAAGACGCCAGTTAAAAAGACAGTCGATACCACTGCAGCTAGCGATTCTGATAACGAACTTTTGTCCAACGATAGCGAGTACGCGCCTAAGACGAAACGTCTAAGAAGGGATTCTTCGCTGCCTGCTTCGCCCCCCGCCGCATCAGCCAGCCCTGCCAACCTCTCCAAGCCAGTGGAGCAAATTCCAGCAACACCTAGTCGAGAAAAAACTCCAAAAAAAACACTTTCCACAGAGCACAATTTTACTTCACCGCTCAAGAAAGTCATATTGAGTAATTTAGACGAGTACAAAAATACTGCATCAATTGAAAATTTGAAGCTGAGTCGTAACTTCATTCCTACCCCAGTACCCACAGCCAAAAGTCGATATTTGGGATCGGCAGAGAAAGGCTCAACATCGTTTTTTGATACTTTTGAGGGTTATTTTGATCAAAGAAAACAGCCGCGAGGGAGTCAAAAATCAAAAAATACTATGAGCATGGCTACGGAAGTTACCAGAGATGAGTTTGCCCTGATTTCAAACATTTTTCATCATAAGCTACATAGAGCTGGTCGCAAACGCCTTTATGAAATTCAAAGTACACTTTTCCCGCAGTACTGGTTTGAGTTGACGCAAGGTTTTTCACTTTTATTTTACGGTGTGGGATCTAAACGTGAATTTCTAGAAAAATACGTGTTTGACTATCTCATTCCACATCTTGCTCAAGATGACGAGGAAGAATACGATGTTCCATGCGTCGTAATTAATGGGTACAATCCAACGTGTAATTATAGGGACGTTTTCAAAGATATTTCTAAGGCTCTCTTGCCACAGGAATTGAATAGAAACGAAACCAAATACTGGGGCAACCACGTCCTGCTACAAATTCAAAAGATGATTGAATTGTATCGAAACGAATCCCCAGATATCAAGCTAGTCATCATGGTGCATAACTTAGACGGGCCTAGTCTGAGAAAAGACACTTTTCAAACAATGCTGTGCTACTTGGCTCTCATACGACAAGTAGCCATCGTAGCCTCAACAGATCACATTTATGCTCCAATCTTGTGGGACAACTTCAAAGCTCAAAATTATAACTTTGTGTTTCATGACGTTTCCAACTACGAACCTCTAGCAGTGGAATCTTCTTTCCGCGATGTGATGAAAATGAACCGTAACGACTCTGCAAGCGGTGCTGAAGGTGCTAAATTCGTGCTAGAGTCTTTAACAGTTAACTCTAAAAGGATGTACAAGTTGCTTATTGAGACCCAAATATCTAACATGGATGTCCATACTACCAATTCAAAAGGGAAAGTCCCGCCCACCAAGCGCGGCTCTCCCACTGTCGGAGTTGAGTTCAAACAACTGCTACATCTTTGCTCCGCGGACTTTATTGCCAGTAATGAACTCTCTTTGCGAAGCATGCTCACAGAATTCGTAGAACACAAAATGGCAGCTATTTCCAAAAACCAAACAGGCACAGAACACGTATGGGTACCCTACAATTATATGGAGATGAAAAAACTTCTTTCAACCGCATTGCAGACCATATAAATTCCTTCCCTTCGCGCGTATATAGAACAAACGCCTTTCGAGAAACTATTGACATTCTCTTCGCGAACACGCCATCACAGAGAGCGCTTGTGACAATCTAATCCAAATCGGACTATAATAACTTCTTACCTCACGCTCAGAGCACCATGATTATCTATACGAACATAGTAAATAGCGATATATGCCTCTTCCCATTTCTCGAAGTTGTAAACACAATCACCTTGTTTCACTCCACGTCACTTCAATTTACATCATTTCATTTTCCAAGGTCTCTATTGTTTGTTTATTATTTTCTTGATATTTTAACTTTCATTTTGGCGACTTTTTCGTTTTGTCGGCTTCGTAGCCAAGACCCGTTTTTCTCTCTTTTTCCTCGACGGAAAGGGGGAGTAGGCTCATTACATCTTGTAAAACAGTGCTAAGGAAGAGTATCTGAAGTTGAGGAAAAGAAGCGTCTGAAGAAGCAGATATGCCAGCCACTAGTGGTGCCTCGTCATTGAACAAGCCCGCAGTGGATGGATATGCCCCAGGGACCGTTGTGTCCGTAGGGAATCAGCAGGTGGAAGTTTTGAGCTATTTGGCCGAAGGTGGCTTTGCCCAGATATACTCTGTGAAGTACCTGCAGTATATTGGCGAGTTTAAGAATGGTGCCACCGCTCCTCTTAAACCAGGGGACAAAGCCTGTCTGAAAAGAGTGTTAGTTCCCGATGAGAATGGACTTAGCGAGATGAGGAATGAAGTTGAGGTGATGAAGCAACTTAGAGGGGCAAAAAACATCATACAGTATTACGATTCGAATGCTAGCAGAAGAAGTGGTGGTCAGGTGGGATTTGAGGTGCTTCTCTTGATGGAGTTGTGCTCGAATAATTCCCTGTTAGATTACATGAACCAGAGACTAGCCACGAAATTGACAGAAAAAGAGATTCTCAAGATCATGTATGACACTACGCTAGCTATCTCGCAAATGCACTATCTTCCTGTTCCCTTAATTCACAGGGACATCAAGATTGAGAACGTCTTGGTAGATTCCAACAATAACTTCAAGCTGTGCGATTTTGGTTCAGCCTCGACTTGTTGTCCTTTGGTAACAACACACCAAGACATTGCCATTCTTACCCAGAACATCTATGTGAACACAACTCCGCAATATAGGTCGCCGGAGATGATAGACCTTTATAGATGCTTACCGATCAATGAAAAGTCGGACATCTGGGCTTTGGGAATTTTCCTTTACAAACTACTTTTTTTTATTACACCTTTTGAGATGACGGGCCAATTCGCCATCTTACATTCCAAATACGAGTTCCCTGCCAATAGTTATTCTTCCAAATTGATAAATCTGATCATCATTATGTTAGCCGAAAATCCCTATGTAAGGCCCAACATTTACCAAGTCATGCATCACATTTGTGCTGTCATTGGTTGCGAAGTACCCATCGAAGACAAATACAAATCGGGACCCTACAACTTCGAGAAGTATACTGAGTTCCAAACCAAATTGCAGAATGTGCAATACCAGATGTATCTATTACAACAAAAGAAGCTCGAGAATCATGGTTATTTGAATTCTGTGGAGTCAAAACTGTTGAATGATTTGATCATTGCATCTTTCGAAGTATCTGGTAAGGTGCCCGCGGAGGTTGGAAGAACGGCTCCTCTCAATCATAAGAGCCCTAAACCAAAGGAAGTAAACTTAAACTCCTCAGATGAATCCTCTGATCAGAAAAAGAGTGTTTTTTCAAGTAGAAACCCCTCCAGGAATCCCTCAGGAGCCAGTAGGAAGAATACGATGCCAAGTTCGGAATACGACAACGAATTGGACGCAAATTTGGAAGCCGAGTCAAAGCAGTTTGCTGCTGTCTCCATGTCAGATCGTGAACCCCATTTGAGTCCGCACAATCAAAAGAGTTTAAGCTCTTATTCTTCTGGAGGCAAGTCATTATCAGGGTGTCTCCATGACAAATCATCGGACGCCCTGAGCGGGGAGCAAGCGACAAAGACAGAGGCATCACCCGGTGCAATGAAGCAACATAAATCTAATAATCCCTTTCCTATGATGGCTCAAGGCTATTCTCAGCCCACGCCCGCGACTGCTGCACCCGAGCCTATACATCCGCAAGAGTATTTTTTGGACGATCAGCAAAGTTTCCCGCAGACTCAGATGCGGGCTCATTCGCCGGAGGACTCTCATTTCAAGCAGCCTGCACCACAGATACCGCACTCAATTCCTGTACCCCCGGCTCAAAGTGGTTTACCCAGGTCTAACTATAATCAAAATATGTTCTACGGACATGTAGACTCCCCCGTATCCGCGCATGCACAGTCACAGCCAATTTCTTTCAAAAAAGTTCCTGAAGCACCGCAACCTCAGATGAGGTTTAACTACCAAGTGCCGCAGACACAACCTAGTAGTTCTCCTTACTACCCTTCACCCATGCAAGCTCCGGCGAAGCTGGCGACGCCAGCTGCCGCACCAATGCTGCCTCCACCTGCACAGCAGCCTCCAAAGCCTCCACAACAACCGCAGGCTTCACAACAGCGATCTAGACCTGTCCCACCACAGCAGTCCCAGCACTTTACACCAGTACAACCTGCAACCGCAACCAAGCAGGTAGAACAGTCTATGCCACTGCAGCCTGCAAAGGAAGAAGTGGCACCACCAGAAAATCCACCGCCCATCCCACCACATCCAAGGACGTGGCAGGATTACACGGTGTCTGAAAAACCCGATTTGAAGCAAAAGCTGAATCGTAGGGATGAAAAGACTGTCCCTTTCATGAAACAGCGCTCGAGAACGGATTCGCCGCTGTTAGAAAAGACGCCAAGCAAAAACTTGGACCTGACTTACAACGAGATGGACTTGGGTTCAGATGATCCCAAGCCTAAACGATCCTCGCAGGCTAGGCGTGAGGCTTTCTCTTCAACACAGAGCGATATGGCCTCGAGTGAAAGCATCGAAATTGATTTAGATGACGCCAAGAGAGCAACCAAACGAAGCCCGCGCACCAGCAATGACAAATCAACGCCGGCTCCGGAGAAGCTCTTTCGTCACTTGAATTCTAGCTCAGGCAGTCTGCGTCAGTCTCTAGACTTGAAATACCAGGAGGTACACTTTTCTTCTCCTGATTTAGCGAAACAAGCCAAGGAGACCAAAAGGCAAGACAATGGCGACCAGGGCGGCAGACGCGGCCACCCCAACAACCACTCCGACAGCAATCGCAGGCATAGCAACAACAGTGGTGGTCCTTCCAATTCTCCACCAAAAAACGAAATGGAAAGGTACAAGAATACACGCAAAAACAACAGCAATAGCAGTATCAACGTGAGTGGTTCTACGGGCAGTGACATGCGAAAGTCATTTGCCAAGGCTCGGCAGTCCTTGGATCTGGAGAAGATCCGTCGCGAGGCTGTCAAGGGGGAAGCCGTAATCGCCGGCAAGAGAAGGTCTCTGTTCTCCGTTTTTAGAGGTGACAAGAAATAATCTGTGTAATGCCCAAGCGAATTTTCATAGCAGTTCCTGTATGAATACCTGTCCTATTGCGGATTTACTTTGCAGATGGATCTGCGTTCCCCGCTATTATACGCGTCCAGTGTTTACCACCGATGTCATTTTCGGCTTTACGCTTTGATCTTGGCGTTTTTTTCTTGGCACCGATTAGATTAAAAAACACGTTTTTCTTTTTCCTTTCTGAGAATGGCTGCGGAACGTTCTCTACGCTGGTTGTTGGGCTAACGAACAGTAGCGCCAGGTACAAGTGGCCGGCCATTGTTTATTATACAACTTGGATACCCTTACGTAGTACCAGCGGAAAGAAAGGAAAAAAAAACGAAAAAAAATTTCAAGAAAATTTTGAGACATTTACGTTCATTTTCTTACAGATCAATTGACGTAGCCTTGTAACAGATGTTTTGAAACTTACTTCCAGAAAAAGAGAGAATAACGAAGAATACAGCCCAGTCTTCCCTTCCAGCCGTTTGCGTTTGGTCCTTTGGGCTGACCATCATTATCCGGTTTAAAGTCGCCTTGAAATATAGCTGTTTTTATTGTTGAGAATGCCAAAAAAAAATGGGAAAAAAAAAAAAAAAAAAAAAAAAAAAACATCGGCATAGACTGTTCTAGCCACGCGTGCCCGTCGTTTCTTTCGGTATCGTTCAGCAAAGATTATCTTGTAAAATAAAAATATAATCATGTATATTCATATATAGTTAACAGGTGCATGTACACACCTATGTAAGTTATTATATTCCTCGCTCATTTGCTCTCACACAGAAATCCCGTTGTGGAGAGGCATAATTGGCGTATTCGTAATTCTGCAGCTCGTTGTGTTTGATTCGCTCGAATTTTTGCTGTGTCGCTTGGTCCGAGCAAATTGAAAATTGATTCACGTCCGTTTTGCAAAAGTACAAATACTCGCTCTGTTGAATACTTTAACGCGTGGCCGAAACTACCCATATAGTTTATCTCTACCGTTTAGCTCAGATCAAATGACGATGAACCCAAGCAGCTCGTTGTACTACGTTGAAACAGATGCCCAGCGCTCACGCAGGCTGCACGATCGCCCCAACTCTATCGCTCGGTTTGTCCGCAAGACTTTCTGGGCTTACTACATTCATCTACCCTTCTATGGACTTACAAATGGCGATGCGCTTTGTCTACATACTTTCTGCCTCACTCTAATGTCCCTTGGGCTTTTTGGCGTGGTGAAATACTGTCTGTTGGTTTGAAGAATGCCAGGCTTGCTTCTGTGTTGTTGATGGCGGAATAATGCGCGGTTGTTCCGTCACGGTGGCAATGCTGAGGCAGCATCGTGGCGGTGATTGCCAGCCTTAACGGCATTAATAAGTTTGAGTTCAGATCCATGCACGAAGTTTGCTAGCTCGAATTGGTGTGCAACAGAAACTATCTAATGATGTGGCAGATCGGCCCAGACGTTTGGGAGACGAAATGATATTCTTTTCTTCTCGAGGTCTTGATGCTTCTTGGCATTTCCAGGCCGTTACCAGGACATCCGTTTTAATCAAGTGTGCAGGATTTTGATCACATGAACAATGCCGATTACACTAGTGCCTCATCTCAGCATCGCTCTGGGAGCGGGACGAATGGAATGTGAGTCGCTTGCATTTCGATGCATCCGTTACACTTTATACATATGATTAATGATGATTCGTTTGTTTTAAGTGGCACTTCCAGCATTCACACGGTTGGATACACGAACTTTGCAAAGCCCAGCGGTCGGCTCATTCGGGAAATCTTTGGCAAGCTTATGCCTGGGCGCGGTAACCTATGTGTGAGTCCTCGCAAATAGTCCGATTGCGACTGGAGTCAATATGCGGTATTGTATTTGGTATCAGATAAAATTAGTTATTCAAACAGAGTATATTATAATATAGAGAAGGACACTATAATTAATTGATCTTTAACTTCCGTACTTTTTTGACAGTTGTTGTTATCGTTGTACCATTGTCCTCATCATTGCCGGAGGGACTATTATGCATCACGATTCTGAACAATGTGGTCAGTCCGGCAGATATACGATCGCCATTGTAAAATACATCCTGGTGCACTCCGGTTGCTAGACTAGTATGGCATTAGTGGGCACTCGTATTATATACAGCTATTGGCATGCAGTTATGCAAGCATAAGTAAAACTACATTTTGTTACGCGGTATGTTGCTACTCCACTCAATTGTGAATTGCAGCTACTTGATAAGGCTCTGCTTTTCCTTCTATTCAAACTCTAGTCTCTACGCTTTATGTGTTTTGAAGATCAAAGAGACCCTTTCGTAGCGCGTCTTCTCATCGCTCACTGCGCCCGCCTTGTCTGCCGCGTTGAAGGTCAGGGGTTTTCTTCGCAAATGGCTCACGGGCACTTTGCTTCACCAGTCTTGAAATATTTCATGGCACATCTCGCCTCGTCGACTAGATAAAAATCACGAAACCAAAACACACAATCATATTAGACAAAGAACTTCTTGTTCCTAAGACTCACTCTCCTTGGAATATTCTCTGCATCCTGGTGGCCGCCTGTTGTCGCTCCTGTTAGCCCTCTCGCCCTAATCAGTACACTCGTTAGTTCCATTATGTGTCGCAGCACAATGAAATACGTCGAAACCGACGCTCAACGGTGTCAACGATTACAAACAAAGACCAACTCACTAACTCAATTGATTCGACGGACGTTCTGGACCTACTACATTCACCTTCCATTTTATGTCATAACCCAAGGCGATGCTTTTTGGCTGCATATGTTTTGCCTCACAATAATGAGTTTAGGCGTGTTTGGTATCGTCAAATATTGCTTCCTGCTCTAACGCTATTTTGGTTTCAGTGGTTTCATCCCTTTAGCATTAGCTGTGTGACAAGAATAAGGGGCCAGGTTTGGCGGCTAAGTTTGTGACAAGCTGCTTACTATGGGGAAGGCGATGAAACGATTGTGCCTGTTCAAATTAATGCTTATTTTCCATACCTTGTCGTGGTTTGATGATATTCAAGAGGGGCTGCGTTTGCTGGAGTCGAGAGATGCTCCTTACGACAACGTCAAGTTATGAGAAACCTGATCTCCTGGTCAGTGGCGGATACAGGTACTGTGTGTCCACCATTTTTTATTTTCTAGTCCTACCGCTTCGCAGAGGCTGTCATGGACCTGTACAGGACTTAAGTTCGTTTGGCCCCTGATAACCCCTATGTTAGTGACGCTGCAAAAGGAAATGCCGTCTCAAAGGAAAGGAAGTTACAAAGTTCCCGGCATTTATTTCCCGTATGGCTTGATAGAGAGAAGATGGGAACTAGGTTGTTCTTTATGATGGCCACGGTCAATTAAATCTTCCCATGCCAGCTACGCATCTAGATATTTATTACTTTTTAACTTGACAGTAAGAGCAATGATAGAAACTTACTCGCTCCGAATTGACAAAAATCCTCATGCCCTTGCTTGCACCTCCTGATACACCAATGCATTGAACAGTAGCACATGCATTGACGGACGCGATAAGCTGTCGGATGGCACAGCAGGTGATCTGCCAGTAATGCAGTTTTTGCCTTATTACGCGAATCAAGGAAATTTATGTCGCACGAAGAATACGGAAAACGTATTTTAATGAAAGGAAAGTCCAATATTTCGAGATCACAGCATGAGCCTCCACCTTTGCATCAAAGGACTATTCCTCAGCCATTTGGAATTAAAGTGTTCCAAAAACATTCCATAATAGTATAGAATGGATGAGTTACGTATTTTTTTGGGCCCAACCCTGCATGGGCTATTTTTTTGATATAACGCAGGGGGGTTGGCTTGTTTTGAAAAATTATTTCTTCTGCTGATTTACCATAGTGCCTAGAAAATGAAATATACCATCCGCGATCGGCCGTCTTTTCGCCTACCCGAAGCCAAGCAATCTCTCACGTAAAAAATATTGAATTGAAGACCAATTAATGGGGAGCGTCGTGTCAGTATTACACATAACGCTTAAAATACTACCACCCTTGCTACACCGCTAATGAAGATTTCCCACCCCAGCTAAATCTTGTAGACGACTCTATGATAGGCTTCAGGCGCCTATCTGTGGCCACAAAATCAGCTTACTGCGTGTACGAAACAGAAAATTAGAGTGGAGAGATGTAGAAAACACTCCCATACGATGCTAGAGTTTCGTGGACCCTCATAAAAATAGGATTTTATCGACGTGTTACCCACCTTGCGATGTAACGCAGTAAAATTCGAAGGAAGAGTTCCTATCAGACTAGCTCTTGAACAATCTCCAATACTGAGAAGCACCGCTTGATGTGTTTCGTACGGAATCTTGCCTCGTGATGTAGTGTCACAACATACTGCGGGTTCCCAGCTTTATCGCTATATCGCGCCCAGGGAAGATTAGCAGAATCAATGTCTTGCTCAGAAGAATGTAGAGCCAGGCAATTAGTGGAGTTGCATAATCCTATAAGCAGATTTGAGAGCTTCGTTCGCTCAGTGATGCAAACCTGTTACCTCTGCACACCGCGCAGCCATATACGAGTGGGAGGACAAACTACTTTCGCTGGCAGGTACTTGTATGTGGCGCCATGCCTCGCGCCGTGCTATCTATATTATGTCTCAAGGGAACAACAACAGCAGGATTCTCCACTTGACCCCATAAATACTGATGCGACATACAGAGAAGTGTCCCAACATGAAAAACTCGATGGTATATGTGGAAACTGACGGACAGCGGCGCCGGCGCACGGCTCAGTCAGGTGCATCCTCGCGAGGCAATCAGCTTCGCAGGACCTTTTGGAGCTATTACATCCATCTGCCCTACTATCTGTTATCCCCTGGCGAATCGCTATGACTTCATGGACTGTTCCTGTTTATCGCCAGTCTTGGCCTTTTCGCCGTTGTCAAATACTGCTCCCCACTGTAATAGAACGTTACAATATTACATAAAGCAGCAACTACATAACAAAAAAAATTTTTCTCCCTTCATCAATCAGTCAACCTTGTGTGTCTTAGGATCAACCTCGGAATTGGCAGTAGCCATTGCTCTAGCCTTGGTGATATCAGGGTTGGGCCTCTTGACTCTGTTGTAGAAAGTGAGGTCGGCTCTGAACACGAAGTCGTAGATGGCCTTAACCCACGACTCGTGTCTGGGCAGAGGCAGGTAGAACTCAGGAGCTATACGGTGAAGCTCCCAAACACGAGTCCAAGGGATGAAGGGGAAGTCGTGGTGCTCGTTGTGCAGACCTGCGTTCCACACAAAGATATTCAGGATGCCGTAGTAAGAGAAGGTCTCAAGGGCGTACTCGCGCTTGAATTGCACCTCTGGGCGGCTATTCTCGATCTCCGCACGTTGTGTCATAGAGAACAGCTCCTCCAAGCCATCAGTTCCCTTATAGGCTAGCTTGGCGCCCTCGATGGCCTCGTCAAGGTTGAATAGGTAGTGCTCGGCAATAAAGTGACCTGAAAGAGGGTGAGCGGAACCTGCCAAGAAACTCGATAGACCCAAGTAGACGAAAGAGCGGAAACCAATGTATTTGATCCACAAGACGTCGAAAAGAACCTGATAAACGATGTTGAGCACGTGGAAGCGGCTCAAGTGCAACGTCACCATGCAGGCTGGCCGTATAGCGTAGAAGAAGATCTGGAACAGCACGTAGATACCCTTGCCCAAGCTGTTCGTGAAGAAACGAGCCTCAAACTCGGTTGGGATATCGGTGTCGTACAGCTCGTCACCCAGGAACTTGTGGTGCAGCTGGTGGTATGGCCCGAAATCCGAAGCGTATGGGATGGGGCAGATGGTGTTGACAAAGATAGCAAACAGCTTGTTGTGCAGAGGCTTCTTGAATGCAAGGTTGTGGGAAATTTCGTGGTTTGCCAGGAAAGTGTTGTCTGTGCAGGTCGCGCCCACCACGTACGCTGTGAGGAACAGAACACTCCAATGTCCACGGTTGCGGAAGTAGTAAGCCAGTGAAAGCTGTAGTGCGATCACTGCCGTCACAATGCACTTGGTGAGAGGCTCATGGCCCATGAGTTTCTTGACCTCTGGGTGCGCCTTCAGGATAGCCTTACGTCTGATAGCATGTGGTTCTTTGGTGGAGACCCAGTAATAGTTATGCAGCGTGTCCAGTGGAGCTGAAGCCTCTGGAGGTTCCACATCCCCCGTAGAAACTTCAAGTCCCTTATGTGTAATCGTAGCCATGGCGCTTGTGTCCGAAACGATTCTCTGTGCGTGAGCCTGCGTGCTACTGTGACAACTGCAAGGTATACGGTTCGAATCAAAACAAAAGAGAATTGGAACAGGACAGGTTGAGATGAGATGAGATGACCAAACACCTATATATGATGTGGGTGTATCGAAGAGGTGAAAAGAGCAAAGGCCGCACTGGCGCCAAGCGCATGACAGGCTTTTCTTGGCAGCGCGTTTGAGGGATTAACGGGGGGTGTACGAGTGTACGATGTGCGGTGCCAAAGGGACGTGGTGTGCAAGTGTAAGGCGGTGAGTGCAAATTAGAAATAAGAGTAAGGCGGTGAAAGCGGTGCGAACGGTGTGTAACACGAATGTGAGTCTTTGTACCGGCTACGGTACGTATTTATGTCTTTTCAATTCTCGTTTCTCCTCCATCTTGTTGAATTAGTAGGTGCTGTTGTTGTCTTGTCCACACAGTGCGCGGACATTCACATCTTCGGTGCGTTGCACAAATGCTACTTTGGCGCGCTCGTACAAAGCTACATTAGTGTACGAATCCATTTCCGCCTCGTACACTCGTATAAGTCGTGTTGCCACATACGAATGTGTCTCGTATGCGCGTATAAGTCACGCGCTGAACGATCATGGATGGAAGCCTTTAAACGAGGCACCGAACACGCGACACACCGTTGCGTGGGTAACGCCGTGTGCGTGGGGTGTGCGTGTACGAGTATCTTACGACGGACAAATACGCCAGAGCGTGGGGCGGCGGGTTCTTGCTCGTATACGAAAGGTGTGGGTGGGTGCTCTTTAGGCTGTTCTCAAACACACCCCGGCTCATTTAGCATTCGCATGGATTCTCCTATTCTCGTGGCTGCGATCAGTAGCCGACACACACTGTTATCTTGGGCGGTGCTATGCTAGAATAATAGCTCCGTCTCCCAGTGTTCTATTTTCTCCAATCTGAGGGAAAAAAAAAAAATAAAAAAAGAAAGGAGCCAGTAACATCAAGCATCGGAGAAGCGACTTAGCAGCGTATCCAAGTTTACCGACGAAGCGGGTTTAGAACCAGCTGCGTCGTAGCGAGGAGAACGTCGTAGCCAACAAAGCCCTTCGTAACAACCACGATCTCTCGTAACAGACGGAATCCCTCGTAACATAAACGCTCTCTGGTAGGGAGGGGGCACACACATACTGGTTGCCGCTGTTCCTAGACACACCCAGCTCCTGTTCAACGGCGGTGCTTCGCTGACTCAGTGCTCTCATACCCCGCTCTTTTTCTCCATAGTTGTTGTCGTAATGGCCGCTGTTAACCGCTGAGCATGAGCAAAAGAAACGGACGCCAAAAGATGAATCAGAAAAACGCCGCACTCATCCAGCAAAGGAGCCATGCGTCGGCAGCGAGTATTCGGAGAGCCGCGCCGTGCGGCGTGACACTGGACTTGCTTTCGCGCGTGTGTTCCGGGTAGCGGTGGGCTCGCTGGCGGTGCGAGCGCGCTGGCCACCGTTTAAAGCGGTACGCTGTTTGGCCGGCGAGGCATTGCAAAGGGCTGGAGTGCAACGCAAACAGGAGCAAGATGAGCCCGTAGCCGCCGAGGTCGCGGGGCGAGGGGTGTGGGTTGTGGGTGTAGAACTTGAGATCTCACCGGCCCTCCCTGCTCCCTTGCTTGCTCCGGATGAGCGCGGATAAGGCGGCAAGCGCTGGTTGCAGGGCCACGTATGATCTGAGTACGAGAAAACAATCAAATGGTGCCAGTACCGCAGCACAGAAAGGTGAGAAATCTCGCTCATCGCTCTTCTCGGATGAATGACGGGAAGGCCAATCGACGCGTATAGCTCCGGGACTATCAAGATTCGTAAAAGCGAGATCTAAAAAGCGCATCTATCCTTGCATCCATCTGCGCAAGTCGCAGTATGCAGTGCTGGAGCGCTAGAAAGCTTTATATGTTGGATCAGACAGCAACGCCCGCTTGAGCTCTCTTGGGGCGTGTGCAGCGGATTGTTACCCGGCTTTCTTGGTGCATAAACTCCTCCGCTCGCTCTTACTCGTCTGCTGTCCAAGAGAAAAAAACTACACTCCCACTTAGCGTGGCAAAATACTTGCAACCCATGCGAAAAACCTCATCTCATCTCAAAGGGGATCAAGGGCCTAGCAAAGAAAAGAAAAAAAAAAACAAGAGGTAGGAGGAACAATTTACGGTATACTACTCATAGCAGATGCTCAGATCATTGGTGAAACAAAGCATCGCCAGGCGCACGTTCGTCGAATCCAAAATAGCTTCTCAAATGGCTTCGCCCAAGCCGGTTCTTTTCCACGTCCAGGACACCGCGCGGATTGTCACTCTGAACAGACCCCGCAAGCTAAATGCGCTCAACACAGAGATGAGCAGGGCCATCTTCGAAACTTTGAAGGAGTACGCCAAGAGTGAGAGCACACAATTAATTGTGGTCAAGTCAAGCAACCAGCCCAAGTCGCTATGTGCCGGAGGGGATGTAGCCGCGGTCGCTGAGGCTAACTTGGCAGGTGACACGGATTCGTCGCTGAAATTCTTCCAGGCAGAGTATTCGCTAAACTTCCAATTGGCAACTTACGGCAAGCCTGTCGTGGCTTTCATGGATGGTATCACGATGGGCGGCGGCGTGGGTATCTCGGTGCACAACGTTTTCCGCGTGGCCACAGAGCACACCAAGTGGGCAATGCCAGAAATGGACATTGGGTTCTTCCCGGATGTTGCCAGCACTTTTGCACTGCCCCGTCTGGTCACGCTTGCGAACGGAAACTCGCAGATGGCCCTGTACCTGGTTCTAACCGGAGAAGTTCTCACCGGTGAGGAGGCGTACCTGCTTGGGCTTGCCTCGCACTACGTGCCTCACGCAAACTTGGATGACTTACAAACCAGGCTCGGCGAGTTAGTAGCTCCCAACGGCCGCTTCGGCGACAAGGCCTTCTACGACACCGTGGCCGAGGCCATCGAAGAATTCTCTGTGCCCTTGCCCTCGGGTGCCAAACTCAGGTACTCGGTCGAGCAGCTGCGCGTAATTGAGTCTTGCTTCAATGCGTACAAGTTGCCTTCCATTCAAGCTTTGCTCCAGAGTTTGGACCGCGTGGTCTCGGATCAGACCGCCAGCGAGGAGGCCCGCCAGTTTGCCAGCGTTACCAAGCAGCGCCTGCTGACAAAATCGCCCACCTCTATGCAAGTGGCTCTCAGGTTGATCCAAGAGAATGGCCGAGACAACCTGGAAAATGCTGTAAAAAGGGACCTATACACTGCAGCTAACTTCTCTCTGGCTGCGCAAGAGGACTCCGCGTTGCCGGTCGAGTTCTCGCAGGCTGTCACACATAAGCTGATCAAAAAGCAGAAGACGCCATACCCCTGGAAGTACCGCTTACAGGATCTGTCTTCCTCTCAGCTGACTTCGCTGGTGTCTCCTAAGCCCTCTGTGCCCCTCTCGCTGCTCAGGAATACCACCAACATTACGTTCAAACAGTACCCTCACCACCACAGGTATCAGTTGCCCAGCGAGCGCGAAGTCTTGGATTATGCAGTGGGGCCCAAAGGAGCGCAGGATCACCCTCCTCAGACCAGGCGCCATGTTGTGGAGTATTTCACCAATTCAAACGGTCCTTCTAAGGGCAAAGTGGGTACAGATATTTTAGTTAATCTGATCCTCGCCAAGAATTGCAAAGAAGACCATATCACGGGCAACTTGGTACGTAGATAATAGTGCTATACATGTAAATAAATTATCGGATGCCATTTTCTGTTATAATATCACATCTATGCAGTTATTCTTTCTGGGGGCACTCGCGCTGAGATTCGGTGCGGTGCGATACAATGCGATGCGATGCGACCTTGATTCTTGGGAACTTCTTGCCACTTAAAAGAACAAAAAAGGTAAAGATCCTACTGCGAAATATGGCTGCCATGCTAGAAAGCATCTCAATCCCGCCGGTTATTGCCAAGGAAGAGTGCATTTACTGCTTCCAGTCACCGTACAACGACGAGGCAGTCAGCGACACCCCTCAGAACTCGCTTAACATATGTCTGTCCTGCTTTCAAGCCGTCTGTAGTAGGCATGTAGCGCTGCATTACCAAGTTGCCGTAAACTCGGGCTCTGAGCATGTCGAATATTTAAACATCGCCAAGGTCAAGAGGCCAGAGGACGAAGAAGAGAATAAAAAGAATAAAAAGATTAAATTGCATGTGGTGGAGAAGTCTGAGGACGAAATCTACCAAACTTTATGGGCTCTAGGGAGATTAGATGATACATCCTTGACATTCCATGCTCTGTACACTAATAAAGATGCCAATTTGCCAGATCCCGTCGTTTCCAAAGTAAATCTGATTCTTCATTCAAAATCTCAAGAAATGGTGGACCAGACGTCTTCTTGGGAACTGACGATACGACCTTGCCCTCATGTGCAGAATTTCGCTCCCGGCACTACCGCCAAACAAGCTATTGCATCTGCTTGCACGGATTGTGGGCTTCGTGAGAATCTGTGGCTATGTCTGCACTGTGGGAACGTCGGGTGTGGTAGGAACCAAGTAGGGGTTGAGGGTCATTCTCATGCCTTGAAACATTTCCAAGCTAATCCTAGTCACTCCATTGCCGTTAAATTAGGCTCTTTGAGTCAAACCACAAGCGATCTGTACTGTTACTCGTGTGATGATGAGACCAAATTTGAAGACGACGGTCCCTTTGTAGCAGCCTTAAGTTCCTATGGGATTAATTTGCAAGACAAGCTTGCGAGCGAGAAAACTTTGGTAGAATTGCAGGTAGAGCAGAACATGAATTGGGATTTTCAAATGACTGATTCAGAAGGAAATGATCTACTAAAACTCCCTGCAGGACGTCACTATGGCTGTGGCTTGATCAATTTGGGCAATTCATGCTACTTGAACAGTGTGTTACAATGCCTTTTCAATGGCGGTGCTAAGAACTGGTCCTTGGAGGGATTGGGGAAAGAGTTCCCCTTAGACGTTGTTTATCCAGCTAATAATTTGAAATGCCAACTGATCAAACTTAACAACGCAATGCGAGTAGAGCCCGAAATATATTCCCATGGCATCAGGCCTAGCAGTTTTAAAAAATGTGTGGGTCAATCCCATGAAGAATTCAGCAGCGGCAGACAACAGGATGCTATGGAATTTTTGGGTTTTCTAGTTGATACTTTGGATAAAAAGCTATTCCAGGACTCGAGCCCTAACGATTTATTCAAGTACTCCTTGGAAGACAGATTGCAATGCAATAAATGCGGTAAGGTCAAGTACAGCTATGAGCCTGCTGAGGCTCTCCAATTGCCAATGCCACAGAATGATGATCCTCAAGATCTTATGCAAGTGATGAGCCAATATTTCAAAGGCGAATCAATCGAATTTCGCTGTCCTCATTGTAAAGAACCCGTGGTCGCCATTAAGAAACCCGCATTCCACACGTATCCTGATATTCTAGTGGTAAATCCAGCAAGAATCAGGCCAGTCAATTGGATACCCGTCAAAACAAGCAATGAACTAAGCCTTCCTGGGTTAGAAGACTTTCGAGACGTGCTTGATGTTTCTCAATTCAGTTCAAATGGATTCGATTCTGATTTGGAGCAGCTGTTACCCGATGAGGACGCAGGATCTGAGTTTATACCGAATGCAACTTCTTCAGCACAATTGGCTGAAATGGGATTTCAACCCCATGCCATTGCTAGAGCATTGTACGCTACAGGTAATGAAAACACTGAAACAGCTATGAATTGGTTATTTCAACATGTCGACGATGCTGATCTAAATGATCCATTTACCCCGCCAGTAGATGCTGGCTCCAGTAGTAATATGCAGGCGGATTCTGAAGCGTTAGCCAATATGGTCGCCATGGGATTAAATCAAAAACTTTGTCATAAGGCTCTTATTATAAATAAGGGAGATGTTAACCGCAGTGTCGAATGGGTGTTCAACAACATGGACGACGACGGAGAGTTACCCAGGGAGCCTCACCAAAACGCGTCAAAATCCTACGGACGTAGTACACCTGCACCTTATGAACTGACCGGCGTTGTGTGTCATAAGGGAAATTCTGTTCACTCCGGCCATTATGTGGCCTTTATTAGACACCTTGTGGATGGCCAAAGAAAATGGGTTTTATATAATGACGAAAAGATTGTTGTAGCAATCCCCGAGAACTTTACTGAGATGCGGAAGAATGGATATATCTATCTATACTCTAGAATTTAGCCTTTATTTAACTTTAAAAGCTTTTCGGATTTATTTCGCTATTTAAAACGCTTCCCCATATATTTTTTTTCTGACGCCAACGTCGCGATCGAAAGGTTATTGTAAGGGAAATTCTTCAAGTTTCAAGTTCTAATCAGTTTTCCATCACTTTCAAACAGAGGAGGAAAAGGCTAGGATGAATTATATAAATTATGGGTATGACCCTCAACAGTCGCTTGAATCTGCATTTACTGGTATGAGGCTGGAGCAACCACATCCAATGTATGAGAGCATCGGAAGGGAGGGAAGCAGGCTTTCCATAGCAACTTCTTCTCAGCAGACACCTTCTAGTGCAGATCTTCCATTGATGCATCCATCTTCTACCCCCTTGACTAACAAGTCTCCAAACTATATGGTCTCTCCGGGGATAAACAAAAGACAAAGCACGCCAAGCTCTTTAGCCGCCGGTGGCAAAAAAAGTGGCCCTTTGGTGAGATCTAGGAGTGGCATCTGGGGACAGGGTGGTTTTGAGAGAAGTAACAATGGCAAAGAAGTGGATCTTAGTGCTGGCGGTACTACCCACGTTAGTAATAACAATTTTGCCGACATCAGCGCCTCCACCGCGGGAACCATATCTGGGTCAAGGAATCTAATGGACTTTACGACACAGACAAACAGTAGCTTTGATACTACTTTTGGGTCACTTACCGGCAACTCTATAGATGCTGAAAGTGACGACAAGACCGAAACGGCAGAATTGGAATCGTTGAAATTGAAGTTGCAGTTCAAAGAAACTCAAAATGAGAGCTTAGAAAATGAAGTTCAGCTACTGAAAGGCATTTTCAATCAAGGACTAGATTACAAGCAAGCTGAGTTTCGATACGAAAAACGAAACTCGCATGTTCCACCGCTATCTCTTGAGGTGCCAAGTAATTTGGAGACCATGTTTAAAAGAATGTCGGAATCGTTGCGAAAGAAGGAGGAAGAATTGGCAACTGCTAAACAAACGCTGGAGAGTTTGTTGACCGCTCTTTCATTAAATCCCACGAATTCTGTCACTAAGTTTGGTAGGTATGACCCGGAAGCTCTTGCTCACAAGACGGTTGTTAGACTCGAAACCTTAACAAAGGAAAATCAAGAAATGGCCAAGATGCTTGCCTACGGAAGGTCTAAAGAGACTCAAATTGAGTTACAACTGATGAAAAGGGAAAATGAGGAGTTAAAAGCGAGAATCATGGAATTACAACAGCACGCCTCAAATTCAATTCTATCTTCAAACTAAAGACCGCTACTGCGTTCTACTGCAAATAGCAAACACCCTCAACACCACTCTTGCATTTTTTCACCCATTTAACATTTTGCTAATATTAATAAACTTTCTGTCAGGGACATATAGATGAAATTTTTTCTTCTAAAACTTTTACTATAATAAATACATGATAAAATTTTATTTTTTGGAAACGGCTCTCCTATTTCTAACGCCTTCTGCCAACAATTCCAAAACATGCTCTGTAGTGTCCCAGCCGATGCAGCCATCGGTAATGGAACAACCATATTTCAGCCCCTCGCGGCCACCTTCTGGAGGAATATCTTGTCTACCTTCGACTAAATTAGATTCAATCATCACCCCACAGAGAGCTTCTTCACCAGCATTCAATTGATCGTAGATACATCTGGCCACCTTAGGTTGATTTCTGAAATCCTTACTGCTGTTACCGTGAGAACAGTCGATCATTATTCTCCTCTGAGTGTCAGCTTCATCAATTAGCTTCGCTTTCTTAAGCTGAGCCTTAACATCTTTGACGCTATCTGGATCATAATTAGTACCGTTCTTACCACCTCTTAGAATGATAAAAGTGTCTTTGTTACCTTCAGTGCCGACAATGGCTGTGACGCCTGGTTTGGTAACTGACAAGAAATAGTGTTCGTGAGCAGCAGACCTCATCGCATCCATAGCGACTTGTAAACCGCCATCAGTACCATTCTTGAATCCAATAGGAAAAGATAGACCAGAAGCTAGTTCCCTATGTAGTTGCGATTCTGTCGTTCTGGCGCCAATAGCGCCCAAAGAGAAACAGTCACTCAGAAATTGGGGAAAAATGGTATCCAACATCTCCCCAGCAATAGGCAATTTTTCTACCAATTTTGTGAACATATCTCTAGATATTCTCAAACCTTTGTTAATTTGGAAGGAATTGTCAATATCAGGATCATTAATCAGACCTTTCCAGCCGACAGTAGTTCTGGGCTTTTCGAGGTAAGCTCTCATGATAATTAAAAGGTCCTTAGACAATTTGTGGGAAATATTTGACAACCTATCGGCATATTCGAATGCCGCTTTTGGATCGTGAATAGAACATGGACCGATCACGATGACTAGACGATCATCTTTACCGTTAAGAATATCGCACACTTGTTCTCTAGCTTCCACGATTATTTTGCGACCTTTTTCAGAGATGGGTAGTTCATGTTGAAGCAGGTCAGGAGGTGTGAGTGGATCATAACCCTTGATTCTCCAATCTTCCAACCTGGTTCTATCTCCGACGTGATCGTTTTTGATGAACATCTAGATATTTTATGGCTTCCTTTAAAATTTTTCAGTAATTTCAGAAAGTCAGTTAAAGTGAGATTCTGAATTTTATAAAAGGGCTGAACTTTATGGACAATTATAACACCATTAGGTTAATGACCAAGTGGGACTAATGACTCTTAATATTGAAATTTTTCAAAAAAAAAAAAAGAAAAGAATTTTCATAAAAAATTTTTCGTACCAAAACCACCAACAGATGGTCATGTGCAAAATAGTAATCACAACTAAAACAAAAAGGTCCTACCCGGATTCGAACCGGGGTTGTTCGGATCAAAACCGAAAGTGATAACCACTACACTATAGGACCGAAAGAATCCCAGAAACGTCACCCGTGCAGCACCAATATACAGAGTTACCCGATTTTTCAACATTGAATAATACTTAAAAGATTAATGTTAATAATAATCTAATAGTGGTTCGACTCATCCAAACCCTTCTGATAACCTTGTTCCCATTCCCACATAAACTCACTGTCACCCTTTTGCTTAACGTACTGCTGCCTCCGCTGAGTTTTCCAAGAGTACCATCTACCCACAAGAGAATTTTTAAAATTTGCAAAGGCGCCCATGTCAGCCACGGAATTCCTAAGACCGTCCTCATATCTCCAATGATCCATACGATCACCACCCTTGTCTTTCCAGTAATCAGTATGTTGTTGAACAAGCATCTTGATCTCATTGTCACCGATAATTGAGTGCGCGCTGCTCGGCCTCTTTGGGATCGCAGAGTTGTTAACCATGGGAACAAAACCCCATTCTCCTCCATCACCGTGTTCAAATTGTAAAGTCCAAAAGAACCATCCCCAACTGGCATTTTCCGCGAAGACAGAAATCTCTGTATTCCCAAAACTCTGGACTAGTTTTTGACGATCACCATGAGTCATCTCCCATGTCTTTGTATCTAGTACACAGGAAAATTCACCTACCATGTAATCGGCCTGATCTTTGGGAAAATTCAAAGTTTTTGACAGATCCCCAGTGATCTCTTGAGCAGATTTTGCCTTATCCCCGTCAGAAAAGCAACGATAGACGTGAGAATCCACCACTACCGTAGTAGCCAATCCGTGTTTTTGTACCCAATCAGCCCATTGTTGGGGCCACCAACCATCAGAAATGACTACTGGCAGGGTGCTGTCCACATTTTGAATGGCTTTAACTGCCTTAACATAGTAGCTCTTTTGACCGCTGGCCTTGTTATCGAAAATAGACTCGTTGACAATTTGCAATCCGATGACATTTTCATTATTCACGCAAACGTCTTTGGCAATAAATGGCAAAATTTGCTCCACCACTTGATTTATATATCTGCTGTTGTGAAAGAAGGAGGCAGTTGATACGGTGCAACCGCTGTGCGAGTCGGCATTAGCGCCTCCCGGCAGTCCGTGCAAGTCTACCAACACGCCGATGTCATGGCCACCTGCCGTGGCAATTAATTGTTTTAACAAGTCCCACGGCTTTGCGCTTTGATAGACATGTTTTAAGGACTCGTGAGGCAGTCCATCAACAAATTTTCCATTTCCTACATGCCAATAGCCAATGGGAACTCTAACTGCTGTGACACCTGCATCTTGCAGAAAATCCCAATCTATCGAACTGATATAGGATTCGTAGTGCTGTGCGAGTTTCTTACCAGCGTCTGATGTAGATGTAGCTTTCATCTCGCTCGTCACTGCGTCTAGTTCGCTGCCGCCGCCATGACTGAATAGGTCATCATATATCCAATTTTCTAGCACAAACAGTGATCCCAAGTTTACTCCGTAGTTGTATCGGTAACGGTAAATGTCTTTCTTGGAAACTTTGGAAGCGTCAGGGATGCTAATTTGGATTTCGTGAGGGTGTTTTGAGTCTATGGCGTTCTCAATTTTACTTTTTAGCTTATCAAACATTGCGACGAATTCCACGATACAATTCTTGTCGTTTTTAACAGCGCTCAATTGGTTGTCATGTGCGCTCCTTCATCAGTAGTGATTGGCTTTTATAAGTTAGAAGCAGCAAAAAAGGATCGTGGCATTGTCAAAAAATTCGGGCTAGCTGCAGAGACAAGGGGAAAGCCTTGTGCAATTCGCACATGATTACATCGCAATAGTAAATATACTTCACCACATACGTCGAGATGCGACCATTGCGGTCCAAGTGGTCATAACAGGGCTTAAAAGCAACAGAAGAATGTTAGGGTCAAGATTTAAATACGTCAGTGCAAAAGAAGGGTGAACTGTATACAATACTGATCATAAGAGAAAGGGAGTTTTCTGTTGGGGGAGCAAAAACTCTAAAAAAAATACCCTGTGCTATCATCAGGGTATGTTTCCTATGCGATTTAACTGAACTTGAGGCAGTGAAATTCAACTCAAGCAATTGTATTGATGACCTTAGACCAATCAGTCGAAAAAGAAACATACCTACATCAGCATTTTTTCCTACTCTGGCTGATTAATGGCTAAATGATGCAGTTGAAGAGAACAGCACTTACAGAAAGTGTACTATAGTGCCTGGGGTTGCACCAAAACCTTCTAGCCCCGATTTTTGCAATTGCAACAGTGTTTGTGAGCTAACTGTGATACTAGGACAGATTAGATGATGTGAAAAGTTAAACCATTCAATTATTATCTTACTTGGATTCCATCAATGTTTCAGCGTAGTACTTCAGTTTAAGATTTCTTCCGCAAATGGAGTGGCTGATTACATGTTCGCAACAGGCATCAGAATAGTCAAGCCATTTTTCTTGAACAGTTTTTAATTGATTCGCACCTAAATATTTACTGTTCAAATTGTTATCATATAGTTGACGATTTAACGTTTAGCGGAGGTTCACATACAATTACAGTCCGTGTCAGATCATTTTTCACCATGACATACTGAAAAATAATTTGGAAATATCAATTGTCATTACAGGTATGTAAAAAAATTAATCATACCCTCTGTCAATTTATATACTCTCAATTCCTAGTTTTTTCAAACCCAAGATATAATTTTGAAACTGCAGAAAGATTGGGAACAATGAAGTGATGAAATCGATCAAGATAATAGGATATGATGGAATTCTTTTGCTCAAGTATTGTTCTACAAACAAATGAAAATTAGAATAATTATGGGACCTTCCTTATCCCCGTCACCTTACGCTGAATAATCTTTTGCTATGCTTTTTCGAAATTTAGTAGTAATTTTTGATTATTTTTGATCACCCATTCAAATTTTCCTAATTACAAAACAAAAACCTACCTTCTAATTAGAAGGAAATAGTGGAGGATGCGAGGTTCGAACTCGCGCGGACAACCGTCCAACAGATCTTAAGTCTGCCGCCTTAGACCACTCGGCCAACCCTCCGTGGTAATTAATTGAGAGGGTTTGTCACACTTTTCGACTTTAGCTCAATCCAATGATCCGATTTTTACTTTCATTTCTTCTTCTGATGTTAACTTGATTTCACCTAGTCATCGGTATACATTATGAAAAGGTTGGAGGCCAATCCAAGGTTTAAGTCCAATACCCAACCACTTGTGATGGATTTACCCTCCTTTTTATCGCAGAAGCCTCCTCCAGGGTACATCCCTGGCGTGGGCCGTGGTGCAACGGGATTCTCCACCAGAGGAGAGAAGGGCGGTCCACTTAAAGTCCCCAAAAGATTTGAAACCCACGATTCTCTACACGATGACAAGGCTCGTACTGCAGAGCTTGTAGAAGAGGAAGAGGCTAATCAGATTTACTCTGAGCTGGACTTGAAACTTTCTACAAGGAATAGATCTAAGCGTCACGAAGGAAGGCCTGAATCTTCTATATCACAACAATTTGCGGATCTGAAACGATCACTTGCAACCGTTACAGAGGACCAATGGTTGAGCATTCCAAGTGCTGGTGATTACACTAGAAAGCGTAAGAGAGAGAGACTGGATGAACAATTAAACCGGAAAACCTACGCGGCTCCAGATACACTACTCACGCCACATGTGAATCTATCAAAACTTACTGAGGAGAGAGAGCGTATGTTGGAGAAACAGCTTGATTCAAGCATTTTCGAAGGCGACAACAGTGCTGCGGTAGCAGAAGCCGAGGAGTACCTGAATCAGTTAAATGCAAAATCCGAGTCAGACGACAATGAGGACGATGTGAAAAAAATGCGACTCATTCTACAGTCTTACAGACACTCCGAACCGAAGAAGCCAGAAGGATGGATTGCATCTGCTAGGCTCGAGGAGAAGGCTCGTAAGTTGACAACTGCCAAAAGCCTCATAGAAGAAGGTTGCTCTCAATGTCCTAGAAGCGAAGATATATGGTTAGAAAGCATCAGATTGCATGCATCAGATAATTATCGTTGTAAAGTTTTAGTTGCAGAGGGAATTAGATACAATCCTCAATCTCTGTCTCTATGGTTGAAAGCTATAGACCTAGAAAACGAAGTCATAAACAAGCAGAGAGTGGTACGACGTGCTCTACAGGAACTACCACGTTGTGAAGAATTATGGAAAAAGGCAGTCAAGTACAGCGAAGAGAAGGAAGAAGTTTTGAAAATTTTAGAAAAGGCGGTAGAACTCATTCCACGGAGCATTGATCTTTGCACAGCTCTAGTTCAATTACAAAACTATGAGGATGCAAAAAAGACTCTCAAAGCCGCCACTGAAGCAATGCCCCTGGAACTGAGGGTGTGGATTTTAGCAGCACAAATAGAAGAAAGAAAGGGCAATAACGTATCATGCGAGCAGTTAACAGAACTCTTAACAAATGGTATCAGAGAATTGCAGAAGAACAATGTAAAATTGTCTTTGCAGGCATTACTGGAGGAGGCAAACTCACTTCTCTCCGACCATCATTCGCACAATACTGTCGAAGCTTTCACACGTGTGGCTTTAAATGAATATACTAAGAAGCAATCAGAAGTTGAAAATGCTCGTACGATTGCCGCTTTACCTGATTCCATCATAAAAATACTAGCTTATAGGTTTTTACTCAAGTCAAACCCCACTAAAATTAGCACTTGGGCATCTCTGAAAGCTACTTGTGAAAGAACAGGAAGAATAACAGAACTGTATTCGACTTTTGATAGTCTGTTATTCAATGCCAAACAAGACTATCATATTTTGAAGCAGCACCCGGTCTTGGCTCTAATGTATTCTAAAGAATTATGGAAATACAGAGAAGACCTTCCCAAGTCGTTAAATGTACTCGATAGTGCACTGGAAATAGTCCCATTTTCGTTGGATATCTGGCTTGCCAAAATTAAATTGTTATGTGTTTCAGCACAATATAATGTCGCGGAAATCACTTTCCAGCAAGCGCTTAAAAAATTCGAAGGCTACAAGGTGTTCAATGTGGAAAGACTGTACTACAAATACGTGAGTTTTCTGAGATTTCAACAGAACCACGAGGTAGCTATTAAGTTTCTGAGGCAGAAGTGTCTACCTGAATTCCCAAAGTGCTACAAGTTTTATCTCCAATTGGGGCAAATATATCACGGTCTCGGTCAGCTCGACAATAGTCGAGAGAGTTATACCGAAGGTACCAAGAACCTACCTGCATGTGTCTTGCTTTGGATTTCATTGGCTCATCTTGAAGAGGAGGGTCTCCATAGAGTCATAAAGGCTCGTTCTGTTCTTGATATGGCATTTATGAAAAACCCAGAGAACGAATACTTGTTCTTGGCCCAAGCACAACTAGAAGCACGTTTAGGTAACACCGATCAAGCAAGGTTCATAATACATCGGGCATTACAGAAACACCCCCACAGTCCTCACTTGTGGGCGGAAAATATTCGGTTGCTACCGTTGAGGAAAGCTAATGTGAAAAAGACCATATTTCAAGATGCACTAAAGAGTACTGATAACAGCTGTGAAGTATTGATTGAGATAGGCATCTCTTTCTTCGAAGAGTCACAATATCGGCCAGCGCTCAAATGGTTTGAAAGGGCAACCAAGAAGAATCCGGCATACGGAGATTCGTGGGTATGGCTTGCTCGATGCTACGAAAAACAACACCACGAAATTGTCACTATAAAAGAGCGGGTGAAAGAAAAAGAACCAACGCACGGCGTACTTTGGGTAAAGGTTTCCAAGAACCCAAAGTTTCAATATTTGAGCCCATCCCAAATCTTGGATACTCTGATTTCCTCTGAACACGCGGTATAAGGAGTTTGTTTTTCTTGGAACGAGAAAGCCTTTTTCCGACTTTCGAACTATTGAAAAATTTTCCAGAGGAATTTTAAGTTCATCAACCGAATTTCCAATGGTTATGTACATGTCGAGCCATAAGTCATTTCCCGCGAGTCATCGAAATACCCTGGGGAGAATTATTAATATTTCGTGCATAATAGATCTTTTCTGTTTTTCTTCCCATGTTCAATGAATCTGATTGTGGGAACAAAACTGTCGAAGAGGAAGTTAGACCACTACCTTCATCGACTGCAACAAACTACCTGTCTCCGGCATCTTTAGATAGCGGCTTTGCGCTAGCTGGCTCAGTGAAATTCACACCTGATCTTTTTTCGAAAGAAGTATCCGTTCCTGCCCTTATAGATAGCGCTGAGCCCACGCCTACAGACAATAAGCTGATGACTACATCAGACCGTATAAAAACTGATAGTTACTCTCCAAATAATGGTATTGACGAGCAGAAGACGGCAGGAAAACTCAATTCAACTGTGACAGATACCAAAGGTAATGTGGTAAAGAGGAAGTACTCAAGAAATGGCTGTACAGAGTGTAAACGGAGACGAATGAAATGCGACGAGACTAAGCCTACATGCTGGCAATGTGCACGGTTAAATCGTGAATGCATTTACATACTAAATGCCAAAAACAAAAAAAGGAAACCGAAGGATCCTAATTCTAAGAAAATAAAACGGACAGGCGGTGATAATAAAAGAGTAGGAGCTGTGTCTTCTACCAAGTTGAACCAGAATTCTGACAAAGATGTCATTAAAGATATGCAAGTTCCGGAGCTCCCGAATGTTATTGCCGCTAGCAACATGGACGGCTATGATGCCAATCTACTGATTCAAAACTTGAATGACATGGTCAGTATGAAGTTGAATGATTCGTTTTTACTGAACGAGGAGTTGAAAGACTTTCAATTGCCTGACCTTGATATTCCGGAACTGATGCCTCAGTCAAAAGCTCCTGTTAGTACTGTGCCAATATCATTTTTGGTCAATAATGTGATAACATTTAATACAAAGTTGAGCTCCTTTAATTTGGGTGGAGTGCATGATAAGTATTTGGAAGTCTTTTTCTATGATTGCCTGGACTCTATAGCTCCGTTTTTTCAAAACCAAGGAAATCCTTTACGTGACATTATTTTGTCGTTCGCCAGAAATGAGTCGTATTTGTTGTCAGCTACCCTGGCCGTGGGCGCCTCGATAGCCCACAGGAGTTCCAATAAACTGGAAGACGAGAAAAATTATTGTGCATACCTATCACACTGTCTGAGTCTTCTGAGTGAACAGTTTCAAAATGAATCAAATGTTGTTAATAAGATAGAACCCATAACTTTAACCGTTATTATGCTTGCTTGGGATTGTATTAATGCTATGAATTCTCAATGGAGATCACATCTGAAAGGTGTTACTGATCTATTCAAAAAAATCAACTCTGGAAATTCTTCCAAAGTGATGAATGTTGCCAAATGCTGGTTTAAAGTGATGGAGACGTTTGCAAGCATCAGTACAGTTCTTGGTGGATCGCTAACCGATGAGCAAGATCTAGATCTCATTTTCAACCCGGTTGATTATCAGTACGTGGATTCGTTGAAGTTTTTGAACATAATGACTTCATTGAACGAATTTAATCTCTTACGAGGCCACAAAGAAGATTTTGATTTGGTGATCAAGGAAGTCATCAAGGGTTTGAATGCTATTAGGTTTACAGGGAAGGATCACGCACAAAATGAAGAGGAGATTTTTCCGCCAAAATTAGACTATTTACACTGGTCGTCTGATGTGGACGTTGATAAGTCGCTTTCGTACTTCAAGACACAAAAAATTCTGGTGGAAATCGACAAACAACTGGATTACGAGTTCATTGATAAATCTGGAATAATTCCTCCTGGTAGTCGATCCCACCCGGACAACAGCCACATCGATGATAATGCCATTGATATCGTTACGTTACGAAATGGAGAAAGGATTGCAATTAGTTGGTATGATATATCACACCAGACTCAGGTTCTTTCTATTTTACTAATAGTATTACTTAAATTATTGGGAATACCTAAAGAATCGACAGCCATTCAGCAAGTCGTGAAAAAGGTTATGTCATTTTTTAAGTTTTTGGACAGCGACGAAGCTCCGAGAAATTCGAGAACTTGTTACAGCAACTTCGCTGTCTTGATTGCTGGACTTAATGCTATGGACGAAGAAACTCGAGATGTTGTGAGAGCGTATTATAAGTTGAATGGCGGGAAGTTCCGCAGGTTAACCGAACATAACCTCAACAGGTTGGAAAAAGTCTGGAATGGCAAGGATGGGGATTATAGATTAGCCGATGAAGACGTTTTGACCTGGTAAATAGCATATTACTCTAAATTTATTTAGTTAACTGTCATCAAACCCAGCAGGGAGTCTACCACACTGGCGGCTATGATGGTAGTGATATCACCGTTTGTGTCATAAGCAGGTGCAACCTCTACGACATCAGCACCAACCAGATTTATGCCTTCGAGCCCGTCAAGAATAGTCAATATTTCTCTTGCGCTAAATCCACCAGGCTCAGGGGTACCAGTACCTGGGGCTACTGCCATATCTATACTGTCGATGTCTAAGGTGAGATACACTGGCAAATCTCCAACATGTTGCTTAACACGGTTGACTATACCCCTGACTCCAATAATATCAATATCTCTAGCTACAATTTTCTCAAATCCACATTCGAAGTCGTGTTTTTCGTCGCCTGGGGCGATGAAAGGTGACCTTATGCCGACATGAATAGAACTATTGTCTGCTAGATAGCCTTTTTCATGGGCATAATGGAGGAAAGTACCGTGGTTGAGAGCTGCAGATTTCGAAATATTACCGCCTAATGTTTTTGGATCCCATGAATCGATATGAGAGTCGAAATGTACAACGGCAAGAGGACCCCAATTTTCATATGCCGACCTGAGGTTCATCAAAGTAATCGTATGATCACCTCCAAGCGTGATAATTCTTGGCGGACGATCTGGGTCTTTAACACTTGTGGTATTGTGGATTCTTCTATGACCTCTGTATAATTGATTTAAAGCGATTCTATTATCAAATGGGGTCATAGGTACATCACCGCAGTCCACCAATTTGTAACCCGAATGGTATGGGTCCAGATGGCGCAATTTGGAGCCAGGGAATCCCCTTACTGGTGACAAGCCGCTGACCAAACGACGAGACCCCTGTCTTATACCATTAGGGCCAAACCTTGCACCGGGCCTGTAAGTGGTAGCTGTGTCAAAAGGTGCCCCCACGATTGCGATATCAAACTCATCGGTATCTGCGCCAAAGCAACGAGCCACCGGCAAATGTGCGAACGTTACAATACCACCGAATACAATTAGATCACTGTCAAAATCGTCACCAGGAAATTGCACTGGATGTTCGTTGTAAAATCCACAGCGGGCCTTAAATCCTTCATCATCATCCGCAGAAGGTTCCACTGGCATATGTACAGACTCTACTTTAACCTCACTGCCTTCTCTATCCATCAGAATTTGACCGTAAAGTTGTTCCACCAGAGGCCTGCTGATCTGATATTGTTGTTGAGGCAGTACCAGAGCATCGGCGCCGACAAATGCTAAACCAACTAGAAAACTGCTTAGTTGCATCTTGACGACATGAAGCTAACGATGATTATCTCTTAGGCTTTACGTATCCTTTGTCCATTCTGGCTCCCTTTTATATTGGCGAGATTGGCATCTCACCATGCTCTTCAACCAACTTTTCCGACAGGCTACATATGCTGTGTTCCGAGGTTAGCATTACAGCACACTCTATGATGAAAAACCGAGCGTGACTCAATCGCTCGGAATTATCTTCCTTATCTGACATCTGAAAAAGTTGAAGTTTGCATTTAAATAGTCATCTCATAGCGAATTTCATCTTCAATAAATAAGAGACTTTCGAGAATAATGAAAGCGAGTAGTACTGAATTAACATCACGCAATCCATCATCTGTAGGATCAAGTGGTTGATGGTAAAGCAGAGGGGTAAAAATGGGACAGAGCAGGACCCGCTTGTGCGGGCTCTTGGGAGCTATGGTGCTTGTCCTTGCGATGTTGATAACATTAGTGCTTTGAATAGGTCGAATTATTCTATTGAATTTTGGCAAATATTGCGTAACTCCGTTCCACTTTCACTTACACTACTCATGCAGACTATGATTTCATCGGTGTCGCTGCTGTTTGTCGGTAGGTTGGGCTCGCTAGTATTGGGCGCTGTTACAATGGCCAATGTGGTTTTCACAGCCACCTCTGTCGTTTTCCTTGGGTTAGCCACCTGTCTGGACACTCTTTGCCCACAAGCGTACGGGGCGGGGCATCATTCACTCGTTGGATTATATTTTCAGAGGTGCGTCGCAATAAGTGCTGTAGCTGCCTTACCAGTGAGCTCTATTTGGCTTTTCTCAAGGCCCTTGATAGGTCTGTTGGCAAAGGATGCAGAAGTCGTCCACATAGCATCAAGATATTTGAGATGCATGGTGGGATGTGTTCCAGGTTACATCATTTTCGAATGCGGCAAGAAATATCTCCAGGCACAGGGTGATTTTTTAAGTGCTCAATTGATTTTGTTGATTAGTTTTCCATTCAGTGCACTAGCAAATTACATACTGGTAGGCTCGCTGGGATATATGGGGGCCCCACTGGCCTCTTCTTTGACCTACACGTTAATGGGGATTTTACTTGCCTGTGTCATGCTTCGCAAGCGGACATGTTGGCATGCATTTTCTTGGAAGAGGACAATGCAAGGATGGGACCCACTAATTAGACTCGCAGGGCCTGGAATCGTCATGATTGAAGCAGAATTCCTAGCATTTGAGTCGCTGACTTTGCTTGCAGCAAGGTTCGACACTACCGAGCTGGCTTCCCAAGCAGTTGCAGCTTCTGTTCAGTCGATAACATTCCAGATCCCATTTGCTGTCTCTATTGCTGCTTCAAACAGGATATCAACTCATGTAGGGCGCGGAAATGTTCATGACTGCGTGATTGCTACACGTACGTCCTTGCTCTGCATGGGTCCCCTCGTGTCTTTATTAAATCTTGGTGGATTACTTCTGGGAAGATTTCCTGTGTGTTCAATGTTTACCAAGGATCCTGCCGTTGTAAAGAGGGCGGCGCACTTGCTGTGCATTGTAGCTGTGAACCAACTCTGGGACGTCTACAATGTACTGGCTGCAGGCTGTCTGAGAGCACAGGGTCGCCAGCGTTTGGGCGGGTATCTGAATTTGATGGCATATTATCTCTTCGGTATACCTCTGGCGCTATACTTAGGCTTTGGGCGTGACTGGCAAGCGTTTGGATTTTGGATTGGGCTTGGAAGCGGTATTTTTGCCCTCTCAGCAAGCGAAATCTTCTGTGTTTACAAGTCTGACTGGCCACGCATTATCCTCGACTCCCAGAAACTACATATACACAACTAGTTTCTTTATAGATTTTCAATTCTTGTACAGAGCCCAAGAAGCAGCATAGGCCCTTGAAAACAGCGTAGAAAACCCGACTTATCTCCTCGGTGGTTTTCTTAAGATCCTTAGCCCATTCCTTGTTAAAAACTAGTGACCGCTTTCACAATGCGCCTATGTATATATGTATATTTACATCATTCGTGCCTCCTGACACTTGCAAGTTGTTAGAGGCGTAGTGAAGGTTAAAACTCAGTTCTTTGATGACCAAGTTCTCTATCCCATAAAACATTGATTCAAACACCGCTTGTATAATTTCTTCGAACCAACTGATCAAAAGTTTAGTTAGTCAATTATGGAGCTTAATTGTTTCCGCTAGCTTCCCTGCAGTATACAATAGATGAAGATGGGTGTGTAGAAACCCACCTGTCTTACCTACTTTGAAAGATATGCCAGCCCGGTCAAAACATAGCCCTCCAATACACTTTTGTTTGCATCGTCGTAATCATAAACAGAAGCAAAATCGAATTAAAGGACTTACATATTACTATTATTCATTTAATTATATTTCAAGCGGTGGAATTCGCCAAGATTTTTCCGAATCTCCTTCCCTGCTCCTTGGCGACCTTTTCTTCCAGCCCAATGACCTCTCTAGACCCATCAGGACCTGTAATGGTACCTGCACCCCATGGACCACCACCATGAACCTTCCCTACATGACTCAACTTCCTTCTCGCACCTGCGTAGCCAAGTGGCACGTAAACAATCCCATGGTGCGCCAATGTAGTGACCATACTCACAATCGCAGTCTCATGTTCACCAAATGTACTTGAGCTGGTAAACACGCCTGCTAGCTTTCCATGCAAAGAACCTTGCAACCACAGCGAGCCAGTGGCATCCCAGAAGGCTTTCCACTGTGCGGGCAAATTACCAAGTTTTGCGGGGACTCCAAACATAAACGCGTCGTATTCTTTGAGAGTATCTCTTGAAGCTACTGGGAACTCTGGTCTGGGCTCGCCGCCCGTCTCCTTCACATCATCAGGCGGAAGTGTCTCTGGCACTTGCAAGATGTCTACCTCTACACCTTTGTTTTCCTCCAATCCTGCCTTCTCAGCCTCTGCAAGGGCAGCAATATGCCCATACAACGTATATATGATAATGGCAACGCGCGGCATCCTTGGCCTCTTAAGTTTTGGTCCATTTTGCAAACCGTCTTTTATATATACCTTGTTTGGAACTAGACGTTTCGCAACCTGTACCCCCTTGCGCTTTGTTGGTTATGACCAAACCCAAACAAGCAAGACACGCGGCGTGTTTACCCGATAGCAAACTTTGTACGGAAACCAGCTATACGTTTTGGAGAGTTCCAGTAACGGACATGACATTATTGTTTACCTAATTGGCATCCTATCGTCCCTTGATAAAACCGATAAACGTCGAAGCTGCAGAGAAACTGGTTATCTAGAACGTCATCATTATTGGTAATGTGCCGAAATTACAATGGCAGTTGCGACCTTTTCATGCGCTGCAAGTGCTGTCCAAGAGTTTCTCCAGATTTGGCTTATGTGACAATAAGCCGTGATTGATAGCGTAGCAAGGGCAGTCTTCATCATCGCTTTTGGATCAAGCATAATCGACGCTTCTGATGCCTTTTCTAAGCAGTTTGGGCAAAACGAACATCGGCCATGCTGAAGAGCTGGTAGAGAGCATAGATATGACCGCAGCACCAGGGTTTGTCGGTCATGTTGGTCCAGAAAACGATCATTGCGGATCATCCAGCCTCTAAAATAGCCTTAGTTGCCCAGAGCTCCGTATAAGCCAGTCTCTTCATAATCATGCTTACTCGGAGTTTTGCAATTTAGCGAAGGACATAAGAACAAGCGAATGAGGGTCGCTCAAGGATTGACACCCCATGCTGGAAAGCGACAGCGATACAATCTCTTAAGATCAAATATTTGGTAGATTTCAAGTTCATTGAGCAGAAAAGGAATTTATGGAGGAAAAGTCGGCTTCTTCAACTCTCGAAGGTGAATTTATGCTCCAATTGCTTACAGCCGTCACTGTGATCCCGGGCTTTGCCATCAACAACTCAGCCGATTAGATGGCTGCTGCCGCGGCAGGTTGCTACAATTTACCGCCCAATTTTTTGCAAAGAAAAAAGGGAAGATAATAAGCAAGAGGCCTTGAATCATTTTGTGAAGCACTGTAAAATGTCGTACTATTCTTCACGTTTTGAGTGGCTGAAGTTTGTTCAATACGTTTCATATTCAATTGAGACTATATTTCGCTGTATAATGTACACAGGCACACGGCAGGATGCAGGCAAGCACATATGTCTGCATAAGAAATGAAGAACAGTTCTCAATATCTTGAAACACTTCCTTATTTTCTCTTTTTTAGATGCTTTGTTCACTTTTTTTTTTTTTTTTTTTTTTTTTTATTGTTTCCTTTTCTTTCATGTTTTTTGTTTTTATGAACTTTATCCAAAGGGTACTCTATAATTTGAAGCTCTGCCTTCTGCATAGATTGTGTCCAAGACGTGTTCCAGAGTCCCTTTTTCCTTCAAGTCCAAGTATTTCTTGTATAAAATTAGAGCAGTGTAAGCGTCTTCTATGGAATCATGATTGCCTTCTTGAACATTTTTATCTAGTAATGCATACGCCAAGTATCGAAGTGACAAAAATCGCTTGCCACGCAGGAAATAGACGGCTGTATCCCTTATTTGCTCTTTTGGAACATTAATATTGATATGTTTGAAATCGTTACTCAGACCATGGCCCACAAATACGCACCCCAACTGCATCAATAACCAAACTTTCCGGTACGTAACTTCTCTGGAAACTAATGGCTTACTGCTCTTTTCCAAATCCAAATCACCAGGAGAAATGCCACTATAGCGGGTTAAATAGTTTTCAATATGCTCTTTATTGAAAATGTAGTCGTCAATGAAAGGTACGCCGAATTGAGAGCCCTCTTCGCATCTAAGAACAGATAATCTAGCCAAAGCAGTTTTTTTGGGTTTTACTATTGTCTTGATGCCATTGCAGTCGATATCAGAGAGCTCTTCACTCAGGACAACAAACTCGGCATCAATGGCGACGAGCGTTCCCGACTTAGGTGCTTCATCTCTGCAAAGTAATTCGTATTCAGTTTTTGCATTTTTTCTAATACCATTGGCAAAATGGTCACAGTACAAAACATCATAATTGATACGATAGGTGTCCACAGGGAAAAAAGGTTTCCTTATTTCTTCTGCATCGCAGTAAATCACAGTTTCAGGCATTTTCCACCAGTAAGAAACGTCGAGAGCTTCCTCTTCATCTATTTCCACTGCAAGGTAGCCATTGAACATGTACCAGTTGAATGAACGTTTTTGCGGCTCGTATTTTCTAACGTAAGTCACCAAGCGAGACTCTCCATCCCTATCGCTTATTTTGGCAATATACCCATTAAGTTCATATTTGAAAATGGGACCTGCGCCTCTTAATTCAAGAGGGTTGCTTCTCAATATAGCTTTTTCTTTAGTCATTGACGCAAAAAATTCTTTCGACAGCCAGTTTTTAACTGATTTTACAACAGCCCACTCCGACTCTGATAACAATATATCGAAAGCCAACATAGGCGGCAAATTTTGGATAGTTCGTTCATAAGTTGTGAACTCAGGCTTATTACATTTTGCACAAACTGTAGTAGTATACTTGACTCTTTTCATTGAAGATTCAATGTACGGTAATATACTTTGGTTATTCAGTTTCTTGTTGGCGTACTTCGCACTATTTCTTGCAGGAGATAACACTGTCAAAGTTGGTTCAACGCTTTGAATCACTTCCTGGTGACCACAGCTCGTCGCTATTACAGAATCCAGCTGAAGTCCAATAAGATCCTTCAATGTTGCACTAGAAGGGTCCCTATTGGATTCTTCCTCCACTAATCGACGTAGTAAAAACATGTTAAACTTTTGGATCAGACTTTTTCGAAGCTTTTCAGGTGAAGACGAAGATGATGATGACTCTCCTTCAATATCCAATCTTTCTAAAAAGGTCAAATCATTGCTGGGAACAGTAGTGAGCCCTTGAGCTCTAGCCTCTTCAATAGAGTTCAATGATGATTGAAAATTGGCCGACCGGCAGACTTTGCCTTTGGATCTGTCTAACATGTCATATAGATAGCCTAGTTCAGTTAATAAGGAATTTGAGGTAAAGTTTTCATCTTTTAGACTACCCACAACAAAATTGAAAAGTTCAGGGACAAATCGGTACTGCTGTAGTAGGGAGTTAGTGTATACGTTATCGACATCGGTATCCAATGTCGAATAAGGTGTATTGTTGAATGCCTGAAAGTCAAAGTTGTCTGAACCATAACGTCCGTGAGTCAAAGGTAATCTCATAAAAGCTCGCGGTATTTCTCCTTCTTCTGAAGGCTTATACCTCAATATATCATCGGAGCTGAAATCAGAAACAGACTTCTTTCTAATTTCTTTGAGGCAAACATAAGGTTCCAATGCATTCCTACGGCCATATTTTGACTTCTCGTATTTATAAAGAGGAAAGCTTCCTGGATGCGACTTGGACTTGGGTCTTGAAATAGGCATATGATCATCGATTGGTACGGGTATCGTTCCAGGACTTCTGAAGACTGAATTGGGCCATGCTGATATCAATTGTTGATTATAGTAAGGCAGCCCTACACTACTTAACGGGTATTCGTAGTTGTCAATCTCTGTTGGATGAGAAAGTACCCCATCATTGACAAAATCAGGGTACTCGAGCACATTTGGTGTATTGGTGAAATTGTGACTATTATTACTGCGATTCCATGTTGTGAGTGTGTTATTTACGTCCGTAAACGCCAAATAATCTCCATTGGGAGACAGTGTCATACTTTTTATCGATTGGCATGGATGAATGTATTGTGTTCGAAGTGTGGGATTAGCCAAATCGACGAAATCAAAAGATCCCGACGCCGAACCGACCACCATCACTGTTGGTAGTAGCGAATGCAATTGTACGAAATCTGCACCACCAGCACCCATAGTTGTCCCCTTGGAAAAGGATATAGGCGGAAGTTGCTGCATTGTCCTCAAATCGTAAACGTTCACAAAGGGATCTGCATACATGTTGTTGAATCTTTTCGACTTTCCCACGGTAACTAACGTATAGTCCCGCGAGTCCATGGCAGAAATTGTTCCCGAATGCGCAACAAACGACCTGGTGATACTGTTAGAGCGAGGATCTAAAATGTCCACTCCGCCTGACTGCTTCCCCACGGTTATTATTTTGTTATTTGAACACATGTGTGCCACTTTTGAAGGATAGTTAATAATTGAGCTTTGACATCCTTTGGTCAAGTCTATACGTATTATGCCAGAACTGGGATTAACACCAGCGCAATACACATCATTGGAGTACTCTCCTCCTCCAAAACACATCGATCTGAGTCCGCTGAAAGCAGCAATGTCTACACTGGTTAAATTCATCTGAGTAACACCTCTACGGCTGGCGAAATGCAGCGAATCCTCATTCAAAGAAAGTATACCTTCTCTATGGCTCAAAATGTCATTGACAGGAAGACCCCCAATGTTAGCAGTATAGCGACAGTACAACGAAAGAGTGCTGTCGTAAGATGAGACACGCGCATAACTATCGCCAACCCATATTAAATCTGCATGTCCATCAAAGACAACTTTACTTGCCTCCTTTTCCCTATTATCATGTCGGAAAAACGGTTTTTTCAAATGCTCTGTTAAATCCAGAAAGTCTGTTAACGAAGGCTTCCAGTTGTTCATGATAGCATTCCCCACAATAACCTAATAACGAAGTTCAGAACAGCTCAAGGTGCCTTGGGCGCTAATACGCTCTTTAACTTTGCAGTTGGTCGAAGTTTTATCACCTTATGCGGAGCTAAAAAAGCTACTAGGTTACCCGCAACTTATGTAGAAGAAAAAATGCGATAGAATGAAGTGATGAAAAACTATGTTATCTCATCTCATCGGATGAATAAATGATAGCTGTGGGAGTCAATTAGCTTCTTCGCAGAGCGTATAGCATGGAACTACTATCTCATTACGGACCTGCTCTTTGTGTGAAATTTTTTAACGGTTATGTTTATGCTGGTTACGGCCCATTCATTCAAGTCTACGATTACCATACAGGTGATCTAAAAAATCAATGCAGGATTTTCAAAAGGAATAAAGTCCATGGAGTGACGTTTAGCAATGCTGGAATGGTCCTTTGCTATGGATCAAAGTCCACTAGTCTAATACCTTTTGTCGAATTAAGCAAACGGAGTTCCCTAGTAGAGTACGAACGCAATATCGACGAATGGATCATAAGTGGTGAATTTAATTATGACAACAATGGATTTTTCCTACTAACCTGCTACAACAGAGTTCTCAGCTTTGACCTGCAAGGCAATCTGATTCGGAAAAGTGCGGTGTATGGCGAAAGATCACTTCTTTATTCGGGTTCCATCAAGGTACTTTCCAACTGTAAAGCGTACGTCAATGCCGGCACTGTTATGGGAGGTATCATAATCTGGGACCTTTTTTCCGAGAGTATAGTAGCAAATTTATTGGGCCACAGCGGTTCCATATTTTATGTGACCATGAGCAGTGACGGAACACTGGTGGCCAGTTGCTCTGACGATCGTTCCGTGAGACTGTGGGATTTGAAATCTCAGACAGAACTCTCTGTAGGATGGGGCCATACTGCCAGAATTTGGAATCTTTTGTTCTTCAACAACGACAGCAGAATCATTAGCGTTTCTGAAGACTCTACCTGTCGCCTTTGGGCTGTAAAAGACAACAAGTTATTACAAAACGCCATTTACGAGGTACATCTAAGTAAAAATGTTTGGGGTGTCGATGTTAACGAAAAGGACCAGATAGCGATCACCTCTGGTAATGATGGGAGATTAAAGTTGATCGAGCTGCAGTCCATTTCTGATTCGCAACAAGTATTTACTCTCAAAGAGATTAGTACACAATCCGGTATGATTTTTGGCAAGGAAGAGATCATTAAGGGATTTCATTGGTTCACATTTGGTCTTATAGCAATAACATCCATGGGAAAGGTTCTAAAATTTGATGACAAAAAATGTCACTGGGAATTTGTCTTACAAAATGACCTTTATACTTCTTATTCTGTGACAAACGGTATAACTAATGCCAACATTGTGATATTTTCTAACAATAAATGTGATCTTTTGATCCTGAAGCTTGACCCATGCAATGGAAGAATCATTGATCGTCAAGAAATACATATCAATGAATTGTCCAAAACCCAAAATTGTATGGTGTGCCGCCACAATAGCATTCATGACTGTTTCTTAATCACACTTGAATCTCCAAACCCTCGTGATCCGTTCTTGTGCTTAAAATTTGATATCAATTCCTTGCAATTGGTGAACAAGTACAGCTTTATCAAACCGGTCAATTTTTCTTCATCTTGTCTGGAAGTGTACGATTCTTTTCTTCTAGTTGGCTCTCGGTTTAGCACGCTGGCAATATTCAACTTTAATAACGTTGAACACGAGCCTTATGTGTTTCGAAGATTGACACCAGGAGACACAACCACGAGCATTCACTTTATCGAGTATTCACAGAATAAGCACATATTCGCCGTTACGAATCGAGATGGTTATTATATTTTTATTGGCGCAAAACTGGACCCTGTCGAGTTCAATGGTCCTATCAAATGTGAGGTTATTCATGATAACAAAATTGCTCGTGGTTTTTTAGAAGGGGCCATCTTCGAAGATTCGGGCAATCTTATTACATTTGGATTCAAATCTGAATTATTTTATATTTACAATGAATCGCAATGCTATGAAATTGCCAATTTGGTATGTGGCGGTGCACATCGTCAATGGAAATTTTCCAGAACCCCTGAGGGATTCATCTTGATATTCATTAGAGCTGCGAGTATCTATTTCGCAAAAATTGGCGAGTCCGCTCTACCGAGAACCCTGCGCTGTGGTACACACGGTAGAGAGATAAGGGATATTTCAATTTTAAAAGACAAGAAATACAAGGACGGCTATTTGTTTTGCACGGCATCGGAAGACACTACTATAAAGCTATGTCATATTGAAGAGGCTACTGGGGTTATTTCAACCTTTTGGACTCTTAGGAAGCATGTCTCAGGATTGCAGCGATGTAAGATAATCAATGATAAATTTATGATATCCTCTTCTGCAAGAGAAGAGCTGTTTTTATGGCAAATTTCTGCAGATTGTAATTCAAAGCCTTACGTGACATTACGTCAGTCGCTACCCATCTTCTGTGACAACCCTGATTTGAGGATCATGGACTTTGCAGTAAAATTTGCAGAAACTGATGCTCAGGGATTTCTTCTAGCGACGGTATATTCTGACTCAGCGATCAAATTGTGGCGCTATAATTATCAAGAAAATAAGTTTCACTTGTTGTTGGATGGTCGATACGAAACGTGCTGTCTGCTGAACGTTTCTTTGTTTTCTTTAGATGCTCAAAGGTACATGATGATAACTGCGACCAATGGGTGCTTAGTGATTTACAACATTACACATTTATGCAATGAAGGAGAACCTGCACCATTACCAGATATTGACTGTTCTATTCGAATACATCAATCTGGTATCCATGCCTTAGACATAGCCGTGGATAATACCGGGGATTCTGTAACAGCTTATACTGGCGGCGATGACAATGGGTTAGGTATTTGCTATTTCCACTTGAATGAGTTCACAAACAGGCTAATACCCAAGATAAAAGACTTTCAAAGAAATGCTGCTTCTTCAACAATAACCTCGTGCAAGTTACTTGAGAGGGGAACACAGCTCTTGACTACTTCCGTAGATCAAGTCCTTAGAAAATGGAGTGTCGCGGGTGACAAGCTTGTCTTAGAAGAACAAAGGTACACTTCGATCGCGGATACAGGTTCCTTAGATGTTATTGAAAATCTATTAGTGGTTGGCGGTGTTGGCCTCTCAGTGGTGAAAAACGAGCATCACTGACATTTACTTATTTACATGTAATGTTAAATATATCACAACAACTCAATCTCATTGCATCAACCTTGACGTTGCTTGTGCTTCTTGTTTGTTTTGCAATACACGTATACTCTTCCTTTGCGCCTCACAATATAACAATCATTACAGAATTTTTTGACTGATGTCCTTACTTTGAAGCCTCTTGTCAAAGGTGGGACGCCGACAGAACCTACCATTGATGATGCCATCAAGGTACACCTCGACATCAATAAGGTGGAAGAAGGGGTTGCATTAGCGAACGGCGCCAGTCTAGTCATATTGGAAGCTACCAGTTGGCGAAACATGATGAATGCCTCTGAAATGTGCGTGAGGGTCTTGTTGTGCTTTTAGTATCCACTACTATAGACACATCTGATTTAACTGAACTTTTTTTTTTTTTTTTTTTTTTTTTTCGTTTTTTTCACGATGAGTTTCCTATCAATGCAAACGCATGACGAGTTTTCAAGCATATTCTTTGTAGTACAGGTAAGTACACGTAACTAGGTAACTGCCTCAAGACATCGAGGTCTCTACTCTCTTTTACTTTAAATTCTATGGCTGGTCGAACCATTGTTACAAATAATGCTATCGTCAACGCTCAACATACTCTAATCAAGTCTATTCAAAAGTACCTTTTGCCTGAAACAGAGAATCATAGTTCGAGATCCTTGATCAAAGCCGTTTATAGGCGCATGTTTAGACTTCAAACATTTATATCAAATAGAGCCATGGTCAGAGAAACATATAGGGAGTATTTAAGGTATAAGTTCAGGCATGAGGATTATGCTACTAAGAGATCGATTGTTGTAGGCGACACGCCGAGTGCACCTCTCGAAGAAGAACTCAAAAATAGCCTTATATTTATCATTAAGTCCGTATGTTACTTACCAGAATCTAAGGAACATAAACTGTTGATTGCGAGGGATAATACGATTTGCCGACAAGTGCTAAAGAATCTTTTAACAGTAGAATACCAGAAGCAGTCACTAATAGCAAAATACAAATCCTCTTCGAAGAAGAAAGACACCAGAGGCCCTTACCAAGTTTACAGAACCGAGTTCACGCACATGCGGAGATGTAACCAATCAGCTCAAGCCCGAGTCTTCGGAGAATTTGATATTTGTATGATTTATATGAATGAAACTTTACACACTAGGTTGTGAAGAGCTTCATAGATAATGGTAATATAGGTGTATAGAGACATATTGGAAAGGAAATGGAATGTAAATGTTCATCTGCCTGGAAATTCGTATTGTACAGAGTTAAGCGGTTTGCTGAGTTGCTCGAGGGGTTGTAAGTACTGCATATCTCTCCCGTAAAGCGGAGGTAAAATAGTTGACTGATTATTGATGCGGAGTTGTTGCAAGCTGATGGTATCTACTGCTGTTTCATTGATCGTGTTTTTATTGCTCTCCTGATGGTCTGCATAAGTCGTCAAGAAGTTTTTGACTGACTCTGTGGATACAATTTTACGTCTTTGGTACTTCAAGTAATCGCTCAGAACCTCAAGCGATTTGTTTAGCGAACCATTACCCTTCTTGTAAACGAGTCCGATAGTATCAGACGATGCGCTCACTTCAATCCCCATGGCGTACTTGAAAGGAATAACAATCGAATTAAAGAACTCGTGGTCTAACACTATAGGTTGATCAACTTTGAGCAGAGTCTCACAGCCGAACGTGCCATTAATCAATTCTTGTGCAGCCTGCAAGCAGTTATTGTCGTTTCCTCTGACCTCCAACATGTAGTTCTCGTTGGGCTCCTCGGATGGAAAATTAATGAATACCTTGTGATTCTTCTCAATGCTGGCAACTACTTGGGCGATTGGTGGGGAGGATGAAGATAAAAGAAAATGATATTGGCTCTTTGATAATTTTATTAATGCAAGCGGCCGGAGTTTGCTGCACTCCTGGGCCAAGAGAGTTAACTCCTCTTTCGCCTGCGGTATGGCAGAGAAATTTTTGAAAGGACATCGGATAACAACGTTATCATACCTGGTGCATGAAAGATCATTTTGGGGGAGAAAAAATGTATTCGAAAATTGCACAAAAACATTGTACTTTTTCATTGTAGCCTGAATCACCGAACCTCCGGGGCCAATTACCGGGCGATGATATATTTCGGGTATGAAGAAGGATTCCTCTGCAGGTAGCTCATTAAGAAGTAAATTGCAAGCTTCAATGAATTCTGGAGTTGTATCAGCCACCAAAGTGAGGAACATATTGTCATCATCCTCAAACCTTTCTAATTTGATAAGGCAATGGACTGTTTCCATAACTCGAGTCAATTTGCCGTTCTTTTTACCAGAAATGAAATCTTCATAGTTCATGTGAATTTCAAAGATAGCTCTTAATTGCCTTAAGGAGGAAGAAGGGCAAAGAGCGGCTACCTGTTGAAATATTGTGGTGGCATTTTCTTGATGAGAGTGCGAATGAGTTCCTATGACGAGCAATTGGTTTTCCTTTGATGGTATTTCAACAACTATTAGATCGTCCGTCACAATCTTTCGAATAGTATCTTCTTTGAAACGGAAACCGTCCTCCATCGTGATTTGTATCTCAACGATATGATGTAATACGTCAATAGTAAATGCCTTGATGAGAGCTTCAAGCAATGGCAGGCAAAACGAACGAAATTCAATACATGTGTCAGTCACCCTCACTAAGGATTGATATTTGATCATGAGCCTATTAAGTTCCAAATGGTAATGTTTTTGAATGTACAATAATTTTCCACTGGAAAGTGAGGTAAATCTACGGAAATACACTGGCGACTGTGGTGGACGACAAGCCATGTTTGCCAAAAAATCCTTAGCAGCCAATACCAGCGAATGTACTTTGCCGCATAATACTACCTGAGGGCGAAACTTAGACTCATGGTTGGAATCAGCGTCCATCGGTAGCGTCAGAGCCGATATATAGGCCCTTGTTTGAAATGCTTGCTCGACGTATTTTATATTTGCCATGTCTACACCCACAACGCTAGGTAAAAGGGAACGTGCGTCGAGGTCGAGACATTCCACAAATAGGGAGGAACCAGATCCTCTAGAACTATGATATAACTCTATTAGCGACCATAAATGTATTTCACCAGGCACCACCCGAGATTGGAGACCCAACATATGCACATACAAAGAAAAATTTCCAGCAACTTTGGAGGCCCCATAAACAGCCTCCCTAGTGACGACAATTTCGACGTCAAACTCGTTAGCCAGTTCTACAAATCGTTGTTTCAGTTCCCCCAAAAAGCTGTCCACATTGGACGAAGGATCTCGAACAGGAATGGCTGTACAAACAAGTGGCTCTGCATCACGAATCTCCGTAACGCCCTGAATTGAATAGACACCCGCCTGATCTTCTTGACGCGCTACCGTGACACCCTTGGCGTCTTTTGGTATTCCAGTCACTATGCACCGATTGCTGCCCCAAACGGCGCTACCCCAGGCGGCAGTCCTGTCCTTAGTGCTCTTCCATAACCTACCTGTCTGGAAAACGTGGGGGAGTTCAATAAATGCACTTGAATCAAAATGGCTATAAATGCGCATGGCAATCGCAGAAATGCAATGCCGCAGTCAGACGCTTAGAGTCGTCTTGTAATGGCTTTGTGGCTCGAGTTAGATTATGAAGTTTAGCGCAGAGATCTTGTTTATTGTATTAGGATGCAAGATTTAAACGCGAGTTCCACGAGCAGTTACCCGCCATTTCTGGCATAATCACCCGGTCAGAGCCCAGGGAAGAAACACGTTTAATTGATACAACTGTTGATGTAATTATCGGAATATCTAGATAACGCCATTACATTCTCCGCTGATTGTTTAGAACCTTTTCAAGAAGTTGTTGGTATTGTTGACCCATAAACAATAACATTTTTCTCAATTAATCCCATCATCAAAATGATATCCATATATGACTAAATATTTTACCAGTACAAGTCAGAAGAATCCATCTTATGATTGTAGATCTTTTGGGAAAATAACTAAGTACCTACTGAAAATGTTGCCCTAATTTGTTGTTAGTTTTTCTTTTTTTTTTTTTTTATTATCATTCTCGTCTACAGTAAACTGAATCCGAAATCGACATATAACCGCATAGCAAGCCAGTATGTGGGATTGTTCTTAACGATCTCTTTTTTTTTTTTAGGCTCGAAGAAAAAATTATGTCCTCCCACCATATTGAAAGGATAGATGGCATAATACAATCGAAGCAAGTATGCACATCACACTTCCAAGGTGGGTCACCTATTTTTTTCATTTCAATTTTCTCAAACCCGCTAGGTGACAGCGTGAGCTAGTACACATTCAGTATTCTTCTTGGCTTTGCTCAGTATTATATTAAGGCTTGTAACGGTATCCAAAACACCAATGATACAAAGACAGCCATGTGGCAATGTGTGGATCATTGTTGTGTCACCTCATCAAAAAGTTTGTAGGGCCTGTTATTGTGCCAATTCAGTAATTCTAAAGCTGTTGTCAATAACTAATAAAGCGAACTTTAACTCTAATGACTTTCTGGGCCTTGCAGATGACATAAAGCTGGTTTTTGCTTCACTACGTTCCACTATGTCACGCTGACACAAAAGCAATGTTGCTGACATATCTTAAATCAGCATGCAAACTTGACACCACATCTGAGATCCCATCTCAACAGATACTAAATTTGACTATTGGTTAGTATTCACGCAAGCAATAACCGGTTATAACAACATAAACTCATTGAGCCACAGTATCTGTTCACTGTACGATGTGTTGTAACAAGTCTAAGGTGCTTCGACTTTCGTAGAACTAATTGGTAGCTATATCTACCATTCTAAACAAGTTACATCGAGTATCTTGGTTGCAAAATAACCTCAACACAAATCGGCCAAAAACAGTCATGGACGCCAGACTCCGGATACAAAGTGTTGGGTCGAATGTTCGAGTCCGAGAAATCATCCATCTGTAGCCACGGGATGCATTCTGAGCTTGAGTGGAAGAACACCTATCTACTAAAAAAAAGAAAAAAAGAGCCCACAGAAGAGGGGTAGATCATGACGTTTTGATAGTTTCATGTTCTCCTCTGTATTTGTGGATATTGCCTACGAATGAAACTAGAGTCATGTAGCTTCTGCCTTTAGGCTAAACTAGACGTTACTGAGTTTTTGGATACTCTGTTGTGCCTGAGAGGAAATCGACCACAATAATGAAAGTATGTAATTGCTTCGTTTCTCCCTACAGCATGAAAACATAAACAGGTCATTATCGTGAACTAAACACTGCTGTAATGAACTACGGTTCATTTACGTGTTAAAGCATAATAGCTTCATACATTGGCTTCCTTGGATCAATAAAGATTAATACTGTGTGATATCTCTCCCCTTCTCTGGATTATTCTTACATTTAGGCCTTCAGCTCAATTGGGTCCATGAACCTCCACATAGGAATTCTAGTTATACTTCGGCGGCAAAAATTCCGAAACTAACCGTTAATTTATACGGGATAACGGATCACATGCTGATTTGTCTTAGTTTACGACAGTTGCTTCTAAAACTTCCAATATATACTACAAACATTTTTGAGGCAGCGGAACTCGTCCTTGTTAGCTCAGTTGGTAGAGCGTTCGGCTTTTAGGCATACGAGGAACCGAAATGTCAGGGGTTCGAGCCCCCTACGAGGAGTTCCATATTCTCTTTTTTCGTTTTTTTTTATCTTTCCCCTTTCACACCTCGGACAAATCTTTACGAAGCTCATCTTTGTGGGTACTATAACCTGAGGCTATGACGGTTTTATTCATGCGCGTGCAACACTTGCCACTGCATTAGTTCCAACAGCGCCTTTCTTCTTATAGCGTACCGAAGCGACTAAAGTCTCTACCCTTTTCCTCTTATCTCTTCGAGCAGTGCCAGCACTGGGTATACGACACGCAGCAATACAAGCGCAGAGTTAATCCCCATCAAGAGGAGCTTTAACCAACCATCGCCTTTATAAAAAATTGCCAGCTTAGAACGCTAGCTTAGCACTCACGCACTCACCCTGTCTTAAACCAAAAAATGGCTGCCACTACTAACAAGTATCCCTACCCTTACAAGTGCCAGACTGAAATTCCAACCAAGAAATTCGTCGAATTTGATGGTGCCAAGTTTGCTACTCTATTTTGGCCTGCCGTCACCAAGCCAAAGGCCCGTATCTTCATTGTGCACGGTTTTGGCGAGTACACTCGTCTTCAGTACCGTTTGATGGATCACCTGGCTACGCACGGCTACGAATCCTTCACTTTTGACCAAAGGGGTGCTGGAGAGACCTCCCAAGGCAAAGAGAGGGGCAAGACCAATGAGTACCACACTTTCCACGACCTAGACTACTTCATCATGCAGAACTACAAGGAGTGCGAAGAGAAGAAGATCCCACTTGTGCTCTTTGGCCACTCAATGGGCGGTGGCATCACTTTGAACTACGGTATACGTGGCAAGCACAGAGAAAAGATTGCTGCATATTCCACCACTGGTCCTCTCATATTGTTACATCCCGACACAGCCCCCTTCAAGGGCGTAGATTTGGTCGCTCCACTACTCGCCACCATTCTTCCCAACTATCGCACCAACACGGGCTTAAACGTGGATGCCATTGCTGGTAGCGACGAATACAAGCAGTTTCTGCTCCACGATTACCCGCTCGGTATGCCGTTGATCGGCAGTTTGAGACAGATCTACGATTTCTTGAAGCGGGGTAAAGAGCTAGATCAGAATGCCAATGGCTACGTGAAGGGGTTTGCCAATAGGCCACTGTTAATTATGCACGGTGAGCTTGATACCATTAACGATCCCGCTGCGAGCAAAAGGTTTTCCGAGAGATGTGGCGTGCAGGACAACCAGTTGAAGTTGTATCCTGGCATGGTCCACTCATTGCTTTCGCTAGAATCCGATGATAACTTTGATCGCGTGTTTAAGGATTACTCCGAATGGCTGAACGACAGATTTGCCGAGAAATAAGCTAATAATCGAATATATTATTTTGTTCCTTGCTTTGCTAGCTTTTCTTTTTTACGTCTCTTGCTCAAGTGTTTTCTGTGTGTGTAAAATGAAACGGAACGGAAAGAAAAAAGTAACAGGTTTCTAGAGTCCTAGAATGCCCGATACATCGAACAAACCGGAGCTGAATGGTTTCGAGACCTGAATGCAAGATATTTTACGGGCTGAATACAGTAACTGCCACTTTCATTTTCACGTGAGTGTACCCCGCATTTAGTTGCCGCTCAATTAACGACCAGCTGCCCGTGGCTTGGAAAAAGATACATCTTAAAAAAAAAAAAAGTAGCATCCACCCACCCCACCAAGTAGAGTTATCCGCCCTACCCCCCGCCGAGCTGCCAATACGTAATGGGGTGTTCCGCCACGCTACAACGCGTCAAATATGCCAAGTTCAGAAACCAAAGAGAAAAAACGGGAAAAAAGGAAGATCAAGAGACCAAGCCCAATCACACGATAGGTTAAGTGGCTCACCACTAGTTCACTAGGTGCCGTTAATGCCCGCTGGGTTGCTTCTGCCCCTTAGGGGAGTTTTCGCGACTGTCTGCATCGTCCCAACAACGCCGTCCTCGCCTATAAATTCAATGGCTGATTCCGCTCACTCCACCCCAGCACACACGCTATATCCGCGCTACCCTACCGCCATGTCTCTGCGTCCTCTTTACATGTACGCACGTAGTAGAAACCCCCGCACGAGAAGTTCCGTGCCTCCATCCGCCCCCGCGCCCGTTCCAACCGCTTCCTCGCTGCCAACAGCCGCGAGCTGCAATAGAAGTGATAAGTCGCAGGGAATTTTTGAACGCGCCGTACAGGATTCCTTTGGCATCCTGTGTCCGGACTGCAGCACTCTCTGCTGCAACCCCATCAGTGCCTCGTCCCGGGTGCCTCTGGCCCGCCGGGCGTCGCTGCCACAGGCACGCTGTGAAACCGAGCAGGCAGCGCCAGTTTTACAATCCGGCTCGCGCGCCAGTACCCCGCATATCAACTCACTCTCTCGGAGCGTATCGGCCCGGGAAAGCACCAGCAGCATCCCTTCTCACCTATATGGTCTAGAACGTTATGTCTCACGTGGGCTAGACGAACTGTCCAGCAGCGCTGTAGAGAAAGACCCCAGCCCCGGCTTGCAGGGGAGAAGGAAGAGTTTTATTGAGATGTCACTCTCGAGATCGTTTAGCAGGTGACAATTATCGCCTATAGTCATAAAAATATCATAATGTAATAATAGCATATATATGTAGGTTTAAAAATTAGGTTTTCAGTTATTAGCTTGCTTTCTTTTGGTATTTAGGAGACTCGAGGAGACCGGAAACGCTGCGGGGGCGGCCGCCAGACCCGTTCAAAATCTGTGCGGAGGTGAAAGCAAAACACGTGACAGTAATTACGCACATGTCACGTGAGTAAGAGGACCCTGCAGCTGGCTTGAACCTTCACACGATCTCTATATGAGACACCCATGCCCATTTCAAAGTCCGATCAAGCACTCCAGTTGCAAGTGAAAACGGCACGCAGAGCGCCGCGCCTGACATATAGATAGTTGGCCATGCTCTCGTAGCTGTATCCCATGTGAGGAAAGTATGGTATGGAGAAAAGCAAGTTTTCAGGAGCAAACAGATACCCGGGACATAGGGGAACTGCCTCCAGTCTACAACTAACAGTTTTTTTTGCCATGGCCTCACAAATTTATCAGACTTGTACAAAGTCATTTCTTCTAATTCAAGTTGTTATGGGGGTGCCGCCTTCGAAAGTTGCGATCTCCGCACCGCGGAGACCGTTACTTCGAACTCGTCCAAGAGCAGAACTGAACCCCCCGCAAACACATCTTGCCCAGCCCACTTGGCCCAGCAACCTAGCACCTCGCACGGAAGACACCAGTCTCAGAAACTGCACTGTGTGCCAATTTGTGTCATGTTGGAGGGCTCTCTTGCGCTAAAATGCTGGCACCCTGCTATGCTCAATCAGCTACTACCATTTAAAATCATATAAGGCATGGAAATCGCATTGTAACGAGCTAGGGGAGGTAAAATGACGTATCTTTATTGTCGAGTTGCACGTTGCAATTAGCTGCGATTTGCTCGCCCCTAAAAATCCAACAGCTCTCTCTACTTACAAAGAAAAAATGAGAAATGAAAAACAGCAGAGAAACAGCCACCGCTTGGAAAGCTTATCATGGGCCAATATAGCGCTTTGTGAGAGCTTCATATTCTCTATGGCTTCTCATGTGTACGTTATCTTCTTCTGTAGTAGCTTCTGCGGCTCCCTGAGAACGCAACGTTTATAGTACAACACCGCACGCAAGTTGAAAACAGCAAAAGATCGTTACGTAAGATGCAGAAGCAAAGGTCTCAATTCTGTACAGCTATCGATTTTTGTGCATTAGCTGCTGTCTGTCGTCAAATCTTGACACAACGCAAGGCCTGATTTACACTGAGGTACCCCATGTTCAAATTGAGCTCATAGAATCTTAATTCGAAACTGAAGCATTTATTTCGAGGTCCCACGGTTCGGATCGATGTATAGGACGACTCGCCAGGCACCATAAAACCGATAGAATATTTGTTGAGTATTCAGTATCTCTTTTAGCGTCTTTTTGGGCTCGTTTCGGGGCAATTAAAGCCAAACGAGACTGTTGAGCAAGGCGGCGGTAATGCCCACGCGCCGCAGCCTGTAAGAACATATCTAATTCTGTCACAAGATTATTTTAAATGTCCTCATATAACTAACAAGACCAAATAAAGCTGTCTCACCCGTTTATAGATCTCTCCCTTTTGAAGTAGTGTCAGGAGCGAGCTGTGTATTTGCGTCATTCGCGCCGTATACATAGGAGCCACTCAAAAAGAGTTCTTCAATCTCACTTCCTGTGAGCGACATTACAAGACTAAAGAAAGCTTCAGAATGTTTGATTTTAGAAAAGATTATCCCCCTGTGCCTATTGAGGGCCACTGGGGGGCCGTTACCTCTACTATCGACTGGTGCGAGGAAAACTATGTGATCACCCCTTGGATCGCCGAATGGTCCAATACGATAACTAACTCTTTTTTTACTATATTTGCACTCTACTCTACATACTGCTCCGTGAGAAATAAGTTGGAGTTACGGTTTGTCTGGATTGGTCTGGGATTTGCTCTGGTGGGTGTGGGGTCTTGGCTATTTCATATGACGCTCAAGTATCAGTATCAGCTGCTGGATGAACTCCCAATGATCTATGCGACATGTGTGCCAACGTGGTCCCTGCTGTGTGAGACCCCAGAAACTTTGGATCCAGCGACTGGTCCGCTAAAGGTCTCGCTCAAGAGGCAAATACGGATAGGTGTGATCCTGGCAGTGTTTGTGAATGCGCTTAGCTTGGTGTATCTGGTGTTCAAAATACCGGAAATCCACCATACAATCTACGGCATGTTTACGGTAGCGGTGGTTCTGCTTTCAGGAGTATACACGCATCTTTACGTGACAGAAAAAGTCGCTAAGCGCAGTCTATATCAGTGCATGGCTCTAGGCATCGTACTTTTTCTAACCGGATTCATCTCTTGGAACCTCGACAAATTCCTCTGTCCCTTTTGGATCCACATTAGACGTGATTGGCTCAAACTACCATTGGGAGTATTTTTAGAACTTCATGCGTGGTGGCACTTGCTAACGGGCGCTGGTGTCTACTGCTACATCGTGTTTTTACAGTACCTGCGCGTACAGACACAAGGCGAAGGAGAGAATTTTGAACTCATCTGGCGCTGGGCAGTATTTCCGGAGCTAGTCAGGGTGGGTGACGAGGTGCACACAAGTTATTCGCTGGGATTCTGGGGCCCATGGGAGGACAACAACAGGGGTAGAATTAGAATTGACTGATGGCCAGGAATAAAAAACAAAAACATATATTACACACCTTTTTAATCATCACAGATTATCTGCTTAGACATGTAAGGCCCATCAAGCTCGTATCCTAGCTTGGTGTAGTAGTTTCTTACGCCTACACCGGAGATGACAGAGATCTTCTCAGATCCATGCTCTTCGCGAGCGATACGTTCAGCCTCTTCCATTAGCAGAGTGCCAAATCCTTGATGCTGAAACTTGCGTGGATCCCTGGAATGGAGGGGAACTACGCTACCATACACATGCAACTCTCTGACGATTGAGGTCCGCTGACCGGTAAATTCTTTCCGATATGTGTAGCGCTTTGAAGCCTTCCGTAGACGTAACATGCCAATAAGAATGTCTCTCTTGGGGTCCTCGTAGGATAAGAACGTTTCCCAACCGCCATTAGCAAAATAATCACGACGAATTAATTCAACTTGGTCCGGGTGGACTTTGTGGTGCACTTCTTGAATTCCAACTTCACGGGTACGTACATCTCGACATTTAGTACCGAAATCTTTCATTCTGGCCAAAGCCAACTCTCTGAGATTTCCATTATCCACGCCGGATGTCACCAAAGGCATCGGTATGTCTCGCTGTACCCTGTATATTCTAGTCCAAGGTGGAACCAGTGCCAAGATCCTGGCTACCAAATCCACCAAGGCATTGGCATTGTACGACTTATATCTGCCGGTCTTCCAGAGCTCATATAGCCCTGTACCTCTAATAACCAAAGTTGGGTATATTTTGAGACCATCTGTGCGGAAGGCAGGATTCTCAAAGTACTCCTTGAATTGCTCGATGTCTCGTTCCATGCCGACATTCGGCAAATCGGGCATCATATGTGAGACCACTTTATAACCGCAATCCTTAGCGATACAAAACGTCTCACAAACCGCCTTCACGGTGTGGCCACGGTTCGTATCCCTAGCAACGTCTTCGTAAATGGATTGCACCCCAATTTCCAGCCTGGTGCAGCCATATTTCAAAAGATCGTCTAAATGAGTCGGTGTACAATAATCAGGACGAGTCTCGATTGTGATACCAACACATTTGGTAAGACTCTCCTGAGAATATTGAATTGCCTCGTCGATTTCGTTGCCATTATAGCCAGACAAGGCATTATGAAGTTTAGTAACAAAATCTTCACGATATTCCTTGGGTAGGGACATGAAAGTACCACCCATAATGATGTACTCGACCTTATCAATGGAATGACCAAGCTGTTTAAGTTGTTCAATACGGCCACGGGCCTGCTCATAAGGATCATAGCGAGCCCTGATAGCACGCATAGAAGTGGGCTCGTACCCGGTATATGATTGTGTTGAGTATTCAAAATCAGAATCAGGTCCACCTGGGCAATATACGCAAATGTTTCCAGTATATGCAATGTGAGGGCATCTGTGCGGCTTGCACATGACCGCGATGACGGCTATACCAGAGGCGGTTCTGACAGGTTTTGCCTTTAATTTCGGAAGCAGATATTTTTTATATTGATCTGGAATTGCATTAATGACATCGGTAAGTCGGGGTTGCTGTTTTAATCTGTATTTCTTAGAGTACTTTGTTATAAGTCCATTCAAGTTAGTTTCCCTAGTAGTGCCAGATGTAAGAGAGTTTGTCAGCTCTAGCGTGATATCTGAGCAGCACTGAACAAATCTCTCTTTCTCAGGAGCCAACTTTGGCTTATTGGTCTTCGGACCTTTCCGACCAGGCGCCATATTGGTAACACTAAAGTTATGCAGACGATTAGTTCGATTGAATAGTTGGTTTTTCTATTGATTTTCTGAAATTTTTCAACTTATGAAATCAGAGGCAGTGTGGTGTACGGATGCGTCAGCTTATTTCTAAGAGAAAGTCAAGCAATTCCATACGATAAAAGAATTGTCGAAATGCGTAGGTAACAAGGGTGTCTGGAAGCTATTTGCCGAGCACACTTCTTTAAAGCTGTCACTTGTAACTCTTGTTGTGTTGAATCGTATGTAGGTATTTTGTGATTAATTATCACCGGATCCAAATCGCAGAAAAAAAAGATCGACTTTAGAGAACACATGTGTCCACTATACACACCTTACAAGCTACACTAAAGAGGTCATAAAGGGAGGTTTACGTTATTTCGAGATAACTGCTGGGCTTTCATACGATCTCGCTGATGGACACAATATTGGTCCTTTGAGCTTTACGGATTGAGGATTAATCATGACAGTTGAGGCTAGAAAGAGAAAAAATCAGAAGAAGAAGTTACGGCAAAAGGAGAAAAAAGCTGCCGAGAAAGCTGCAAGTGAATCAATTGCGAATTTTGAAGACGTAGAAGTGGCTGGTATTCGAGCTGATCCTTTGATCGTGGATAGAGTCGCTGCGGAGCAAGTTCTGCCACCACAAGCTTTGAAAGGAAAAACCGATGAACTGATATCCCAAACAGAGTGGACGAGGCAAGGGTCTCCACAGATATCGACAGAACCCATGGGTCAGGCATTAGAAGCAGATGCTGACTTTGAATACGAAGGATCATGCGTCAGACAAAAAAATGATAGAGACGAAGCTTCACTTATAGATCAGAGATCGGAAGGGCCAGTGTATACAATTTTCAGCGGAATCCAACACGAGCCCATTCCTCAAAGAACTCTTCATTCTAATGAAGCAGCTTCCGGGTTGGCAGAAGAAGTCTCGATATCAGACGTAGCTCCTGAAGGTTCAATTGTGGACATTCAACAAGCTGCTGATACATCTAGAAGGATTTCAGAAACCTCTCCTATGCAGGCAATGAATGAACATAATGTACAATTCTTGCCTCAAGAAAACATAACAGAGGAGCAGAAATCTTGCGAAGTCGATGAGCAACCGAAGAACGAAGTGTTAGATGTGCGAGCCTTTACTAATGATGTGAAAAGTGTGAGCGACATGCATGCAAATCAAGGCCGGCATTCTTCTGCCGCCGATGAAGTATCTGAACAGCACATTCTTTCTGGAAGCACACATGTTCTCTCTCAAGCATCAAATCAGGGGGAGAAAAGCAATAAAGAAGATGGTTCTGAGGGTGGTAAAACAAATAATGAGCAACTAAACGGAGAAGAAGTCGATTCATCTCATGCAGATCCAACATTGAGGAAGTTAGTGCCGCAAGCGGAACATCAGCAAAGGTTGACGGCCGAGGATGACAGTTCCAATAATAGAATTGGCGAAACTCATGACTCAACTTCTGAAGCAAAACTTCAATCTTCTCAACAATGTAGAAATAACGATGAGGATATTATAACTTCCGAGGACAAAACTATTTTATCTCGACCATCTGAGAAATCACCAGCAGAATCTTCAGAACTTCTCGATGAACCCTCAGAGAAGTCTACAGAAACACCGGCGAAACCCATAGCATCATCAGAGGCATCTGTAGTGACCCAAGATGCATCTGCGCAAACTCTAAGAGAGCCCACTGAAAATCGAGAGGAGCCTGCCAAAACTTCAGGGAAGTTTTTCGGAACTGCTGAAGAATATATTGAGAACCCAGATGCATCTAAAAGATATTCGGCGGCATCGAATTCAACTTTAAAAGAATCTCAACAAACTACGGGGGAATCTACGGAATATGCAGCAGAATCTCCAGCACAAGTAGAGCAATCATCAGAGACCTCAGAGAAATTTCCAGAGCAGACAGAAAAAGAAGATGTAGCAGGGGCTGATGGTCGCACTGAATCTCTGCTATCAAAAGAAAAAGATGATACAGTTTCTGTCGAAAGGGCCAGCAAGGCGAGCCTCTTAGAGGCATCAAAGCTTTCACAACAAGAATCTGGTTCTTTCGAAAAATTAGAAAGCCAAAGTGCTTCAAAGGAAGATATATTGAGTAATGAAATACAAGTAGTCGAGAAGGCAATCCAAGAAGGATTTTCCTCAAATCAAAGCGAACCAGAAGAATTTCCAAAAGATAGCAATCTGTCTTGTGTAGATGGCGGCAATTTAGATGATAAAATGGATCATGAGCAAATCCATGAAGACGCTCATACTTCATCCGAAGGGGTGATACCAAGTGATGAAATTGGTTCCAAGAAAACTTTAGCGAACATTGTGGGCCAAGAATCTCAATCAAGTTTGGAGACAGAGGAACAGACCCAAAAGTCATTTGTTGAGGACTATCCACCAAAATTAAAATCAGGTCAAAAAGTTGATGCTTGCATAAATACTCCTTTTAATGAAGACGCAGGAAAAGGGCAAGAGCCATTGCCTTCAGAAGTCCCAGAACACGTTCAAGAAAGTTTAACTCAAAGTATATCTGAATTAAGTGACTCCCTCAACTTAGGAAACGAAGAAAGCAAACAATTGCCATTGTCAGACAGAATGGAGCCGCCACCAAAGAATGATGATAATGTTGCTACTTTCGTAGAAGACGGGCTGCCATCACCAGACGCTGTTGGCACTATACCTCTCCCTGGAGAAAGTAAAGTTACTGAGGTGCTTAAAAAAGCGCAGAATGTAAAAGAATCTGATATTGATGCTGCAGCATCTATCGTAGACAATCATTCGCAACTGGTTGAACCGAAAGATGAAGTTGATCAGCTATTCGGAGTGGCCGAAAATCAAGAAAGTGTTCCAATGCCGTGGGAGGCTCGTGAATCACCCTCAAACGCAGACGAAGAAGAAGTTTCGAAGCAACACGAAACAAAAAATATTCCCGGAGCATCTGCTCAAGTCGAGTCTCTTTTTGAAGAGGAACAGCATGAGTTAATGCCATGGGAAGAATCTCGCGTAAGGGAAGATAAGGAACCAACTCCTAGCGTGAGTGATAAAAGTGGTGATAAAGAGAGAAACGCTGAAACCAAGAAGTTCTCATTTTTAGACGATGATGATGACCTTTTAGATGATGATGATAGTTATCTAGAATCTGAGGAAGAAGCAGAAGAAAGTGAAGAAGTTGAGGAAATTGAACAAATCGAGGAAAAGGAAGAAAATGAACTCGTGCGGACTGTAGAATCAGAGCTTGTTGAAGTTACTCCCAAAAACGTCGGTAATTCACAAGTAATTGGTAAAACTATGGTTGTTCCTCATAATCCGAGCTTTGATTCGCAAGGTGCAACCTCCAAATATAAACCAAGCAATGTACCACAAGCGCATAATTCTTCTCTGCATCCTCGCTCGTATGAAGCTGGGGTTCCTCCTCAAGCAATTCAAAATAATCCGAGCCATGGTAGCCTTTCTTCTCAACAGCCTGTTTTTGTATCTCAACAACGTACCATCCTGGAAGGACAGAAAGTAGTGCAAAAAATTAACGAAGAAAAAAAGAAATCTGATGCTTTTGACTTTCCTATGGACTTGGTAAGCAAGAAAACTGAACATATCCCCGCAAAGCCGGTTGGTGCATCTCGCTTTGCCTCTCCACCGCCGTTTGACCTTCCAGGCCAGGCTCCCCCTAGAAGTAGTAGGACAAACTCTATTGCTTCTTTGCCAAGCAATCCGTATGCCATCGCCGCAAATACTTCAAAAAATAAAGTTTCATCCCCACTTCCCCCTCAAGGTGTGGTCTTACCTCAAAATGCCTTACCACTTGGAAATAAAGTACCTGCACCACCAGCTGTGCCATTTCCTACAGGGCTTCAAGCATCTGTAAGATCTCAACATCCCTTGAACCTACGGACACGCGCTTTCTCTAACATTTCCGCTGAAGGTTCCCTTTCTGCGGGGACAATCGGATCTGTTCCAACTCCTCCTCACTACCCCATTTCTCCATCATATGGGCATGTTGCTTCAGGTAAACCAGCAGAAAACAAATATGCACCAACATCTCCATTGAGAGCACCTATTGGAAACCCTTCAGTCGCTAATGTTACTGGTTATGCGGCACCTGGACCGCTAGTTACCGGCCCACCAAGCTCTGGTCCTACTAAGACAGGGCTATTAGGTAGTAGACCTTATGCAACAAAAAATACTACTCAAAAGTTACCAGTTTCACCCCCCTTCAAGCATGTTGTTCCAAGCGTTCCTCCCGCTGCTCCTCAAAATTTACCACATCCTTCTGTTTATGTTAAGCCTACTGTCAATGTGACTCCAAACACTCCTGCGGAAGTTCACCAACCAGGTACTGGCGTCTTCAACAATGTAAGTACTGGTCCCCCCGTAAGTGCGCGCCAGAAGAGGTCGACTAGTAGATCTCACGCAAGATCTAACTCTAGCGTTTATACACCAAATCAAAGCGAATTTACTTCCAAATATGCTCCTACAGTGCATCCTCATTACCAAAATCCTTCACCACCACAAATGCCTATGGTGCCACAAAATCCACTTTCTAGTATCAATTCCTACATGGCATCAGCACCGCCTCAGGTTACGGCTCGTCCTGAATCTTTCGATATTCCCAAACCTATTGACAATGAAGCATTGCTGCAACATCAGTTTCCCCTCTTCAGCTGGAGTGCTTCGGAGAAGGTTAATTATGGAATCCCAATAGACAATGGACAAAATGCATATATTGTGGGGTCGAGTTCCTCAATTCAGAACTTTAACCTTGTCAACGTGGAAACCATTCTATATAAGCACAATTTCTTGAAGGCGTTTCCCGGACCTCTTTCCAAGAATAAAACGAAGAAAAAGGATTTGCAAAAATGGTTTGACGACTATGCTGAAGAATTCTCAAAGAAGGAAGACTCTTTGAAGGTTACCGTCATATCATTACTGAAATTAAAACTAACTGAGAATGTTACTTTTAAGGATGTGTCTCGAATATTATACAATTCTGATGACTTACTTTTGTATTTGTCTCAACAGCCGGCAGTACCTCCGAGACAAGTACCAAGTGCTTTCAAATTGGACGCAAACAATCAATTGAAAATTTCAGCATATTTGCAGACAGGTGGACAGAATGAGGCACTTCAACTTGCCCTGGACATGAAAGATTTTTCGATGGCATTACTAATTGGAAGCTTGATGGGAAAAGAAAAATGGTCAGAAGTTGTTGAGTGCTACTTGGCTCATGAAATAGAATTGGGAGCTGGTGACTCCGGATTTTTGACTAATTTGTTCTCCCTAATTTTTCAAGTTTTTATTGGAAGTTCGAAGACTGCCTTCCAGGACTTTTATGTTAACGACATCAAGTGCAAGTGGGCTTTAGAGAATTGGAGAATGGTTGTGGCAGCAGTTCTGAATAATATAATTACACCAGTAGTCCCAATCGGCTCAGGTATGCTTGAAGTGCCACCAGTGGTTGTGGAATTCTTGGTGGAATACGGTATTTTCCTCTCCCAAAAAGGCATGGAATTGCCGGCATGCATTTTGTTCATGATTGCTAATTTACCCCTCTCGTCCAACCCAGTCACACCAGATGTGGATGTTAAATTTGAATCTATTGGCAATCCAGAGTCACTTGAGAGTGTTCTGTTTTCTGAGGTTTATGAGTTTTGCGTCTCAAATTCTAAGCCTTTCCCTGTTCTTTTACCGCTGAAGCTCTATCATGTCGCTTGCTTGCAGGAGCGTGGCCTCACGACTGCAGCATCGAAATATACTGATCACTTGGGTAGTATCTTAAGAACACTCCCAAAGAAAGAACCATTTGCTATTAAGTTGAATCACCAACTTAATGATTTGACTGCCTGTATTGCGGGGAATTCGACTGGATGGTTGGGTAAACCAAAGCTCAGCAGCGTTTGGGGTCATTTAGACAAATCATTCAACAAGCTTATTGGCGGAGACGATGACGCTTTGATAAAAAAGTCTACCGAAAAGAAAGTTTTTGATGGTTTCACACCTGTAGGTTCAAGAAATAATTCTACAGTTGATTTGCACCAAATGCCTTTCGTTCCTTATCAAGGTCATTCCAAGAAGTCATCATATGGCCATTCAGAGGGAATTATTCCTCTCCAACCCGTCGGCCACAGCCCAATACGAGAACCAATGCCAATTGAAAATGTATATGGTGTCAAGGCTCACCCTGAACCTCGTAATACGCGCATTTCTCAACTCAACCCCAATCAAGATTTACCGAATGCCTCACAGCACGATACTTCTAAGCCATTATCAGCAAGTCAGCCTCCTCCGCAGCTCAGAAGGGTCCATACTATGCAACCAATCGGAGGGATCCTTCCGCCATTTATGCGGGCCTCTAGTGAGTCTTTGAACTCCGCTGTGGACTATCAAGAGAAGCATACTTCTGTCAATAACAGACTTCAAGACATTCCTACTTCAGTTATATCAGAGCATACTTCTTCGAATAGAAGATCTGCTCCTCGTTATAATTCCACTCCAAATCTTTTGAGAAGGTCTTCCGCTGTCTCAGATTCTTCCTCTGCCGGTAAAGAAGGTTCAATTGGTACCAAAAAGTTGGCAGATACACCCTACGGAATTGCTGGGGAACAACTCGAAGAAACTGTTGAAGAAAATGACTTTGAATCGAGATCTTTTTTCAAGGGGTCCGATTGTGAAATCCCGAACGATGAACATCAACTTCTCACTCGGAAGCCGATTTTAGAAGCTCCTCCTTATTTGCAAGGTAATGAAAGTTCTCCCATTTCCACTGTGGCTACCGAAAGTGCAACTGATGATGAAGACATGAATAATGAGGCAGAAAGTATCCCAGCGAGTAGCAATCGTACCTCTAAGACAGAAGCTGTCATTGAGCATAATATGCCTCTGACAATGAATCAACCTGCACGAGATGACCAGCATTCAGGCGAAACAATAAGTCCGAATGAGAAAAGACTAAGTCAAAAGTCAAATGACACGCTGCAAACGGATCTGGTTTCCTCTGACAATGTTTTAACAATTAAACCAAACGCCACGGATCCTGGTTTGGGCATAAATATGGGAGAAAAGAGCTCAACCAACACTGAAGAAAGTCAAATAATACCCCCGGTCTCAAAACCAAATCCATATAATGTTAGAAATACTACGAGAAAGACTTCATCTAGTAAGATGTCGTATCTTCCAAAAAATATTTCGCAGGTGTCTGCAAGTACTGCGAGTCGTTCAGATGTCTCAGAAATGAACATTAACGGATTGGGGATGTTTGTCGAGCAATCAAATGTAGCTAGCCAAGCTCCAGCAGAGAGCTCAATAAATTCTCCTTCGGTTGCAAAATCTAAAGCTTCCACACCAGTTTCACAAGAACCTCGCCTCGCAATCAATAGAGCGGATCCAACCAGCAGATTTGATCCGATAAAGGTTCCAGAGCAAATCTCCACAGAGACCTTTGAGCCCGTCATAAAGAAAACTCCTAATATGAAAGCATTTACTCCCCTTGTGGTCCAGCCACCAGAGACTCAATATGATGACATAGTGGAGGATGAGTCTGAAGATGAAGAAGACCAAGAAGCGATCAGAAAGAAAGAAGAAGAGAAGATCAAGGCTGAAGAGGAAGAGCGTCGCGAAACTGAGCGCCGTGAGAAGGAACGCCTTGAGACGGAACGCCGAGAGAAGGAACGCCGTGAAGAAGAGCGTCGTGAGGAGGAAAGACCTAAGAAAACGAAGAATGATTCGCATGAAAATTCTTCTACTGGCTGGTTTGGCTGGTTAAAGAAAGATCCGAACGAAAAGAAACCAATTAAGGCAAAGCTAGGTAATAAAAAGAGAAACTTCTATTATGATGAAAAGTTGAAGCGTTGGGTTAATAATAACTCGACTGAAGAAGAGAGAGAAAAACTATCCACCCCTCCTCCACCTCCTCCCGTTGTAAAGCGGATGGATAATGGGCCAAAAACAAAACCTCGTTCGGGAAGTTTGAATGCTGCCCCGAAGGCAGTTGCTGCTACGGTAGCACCTAAAAATCCGATTACTGGTGAGCCTCTTACATCTTCAACTTTAGATGTAAGTCGTGTTGGCTCTCAGACGCCCACTCTCTCACCACCTACCGGCAACTCTGGTATAAACTTATCTGGGAAGAAAGCTAACGGATTAGACGACTTGTTGAACTTAACCGGAAGTGCCAGTACTACCGCTAGACGCAAGAAAAAACCAGGAAGAGGGTATGTTAATGTCATGGAAAATAAATAACCCTGAAGTTTTAGTTTTTCATATGTACATTAAAATAAAAATTGAAGAATAAACGTATTTACATGTTCTAGAATGTTTTTTTATTTTTGAGTGGGCAATCTAAATAGATCACCGCATACTTTCATTCTTTGGATGGCTGCCTGGGTATTGTCCTCGTAGGTCTTGGGCAGTTTACTCTTTGGTTGGCTTTCGAAAACAGACCCCATCAAAGTTAAATCATTGGTGGAAGCGTCACAAAGAAACACCAAATAATCCACCACGTCCCTGTCAACTTTGTCTAGTTGGCCAGATTTTTTATTCAATTTGAGTAACCTTTGCTTAGTGTCAAACTTGTATACCAATTGAATATGTTCCAAAGGTCTGCCAGGTATCATCATGGCTTGCACACAAACCACTTTTGGGATTTTGTTAAATTTTACGAGCTGCCATTCTAGCTGAATATGCTTGGGTAGTTGTTTCGACCTCGCTTCCAGTGCTTCTTCAACCCACATTGAAATTTGAGAGTTAACGTTGGCAACTCTATGTTGAGCAAAAGCGGAGTTGACATTAACGTAGTTCTCAATGGCTTTGTTTTTCCACAGTAGAAAGTTTGGCTTTAGCCCAGATTGATAACGAAATATTCCCACCTGCACGGTGTTCAGGCCCATTGTATAAATTCTTCTTATAAGTGCATTAAACACTACGATTGGATGAGAAAAAATGCTAGGCAAGTTTTTAAAAGAAGGAGGAACATATATTTCTGAAGAAACACCTAGGTGTCTAGCATTGAAATCAGTGGGGGAGCTGCTATTTTTTGAACCATTCTTCTGAAAAACGGCCCTGGAGCTCGAAATGAGACGGTTTTGCTGACGAGCACTCCAAGAAGTACATTTCAATGTTGAGTGAAGAAAAGATGGCTTCAACATAACAGCAGTAATAAAGGAATCCTTCAGCCTGTGCGGTTCCTTTGTGCGAAGAAACAATGATTTTATATCGAGACCACAAGATTGGTTTTGCCTGTTAACATTAAAAAATTTCAAAATCATGTGCTAGAATTGATTTCTAAGGGGGACGTTTGCCCGATACTTGATAATCAAAAGAAAACAGCAAGCAAAGAAGGCAACGGCTCAAATCGACATGAGAGCTTATTTAATTACTTTGAAACTCAAGGATACTGAAGCTGTTGACTGGAAAAAGGGACTGATCTCTTACCTCAAGAGATCTTATGGCCCTGCCCAATGGTCCCAATTTTACAATGATAAGTTGGCTGGTGAACTAAACCATTTAAGAAACAATGCCAATGGAGAACTTGCTTTAGAGGCTTTGTTGGAACAAAATCTCCTTTATTATGCATATTTGGAGCAGCTTCACTTGCGTATTGGTAATAACAGTCCCCAATTGAGACTCAACTTCTCATGGTATGAGGCTGAATACAACTCTTCTTTGAAAGCCATAAAGTACTCGCAGCATAATTTAATTTTAGAAAAATCCTGCGTACTTTATAATATTGGGGCAACACTGACTGAACTGTCAAAAGATAAACTGAACAAAGATTACAAAGCTTCCTTGAACTATTTGCTTAACGCAATGTCCATCTTTGAATATTTGTCCGAGAATTTTCTCAACTCTCCCTCTTTAGATCTACAAGCGGAAAATACCAAATTTCTAGCAGAATTGTGCCATGCGCAAGCTCAGGAATTATTTTTGCTGAAATTAATAAATGGGGCCAATCCTATGAAGCAGGCTTCTTTGATTAGCAAGTTATCTCATTCTTGTGCATGCTTGTATGAAACTTGCCATGAATTTTCTGAAGACGAAGAAGAGGAAATCAGGGATTATGGTGATACTAAATGGCGTCCCATCGTTTCCTGTAAGGTTTATTTTTACAAGGCTTTGACGGCTTATTACCACGGATTAGCGTTGGAGCAACAAGATAGGCATGGCGAAGCTATTGCATTCTTGAATGTTTCAGCAGATTACTTGGAGTCCGCTTTGCCATACAAATCCTATCTGAAGGAGTTCATTGATTTTTCTGCATTCAAAGAATGTATAGAGGATAAGAAGCGGCAGTTGACAAAAGATAACGATTTCATATATCATGATAGTATCCCTGCGGCAATTCAACTGGAAGTGGTAAAATCTATGGACGCTGTTAAATCAACAGCTTTTCTCAAACAACTTGCGTCTTATATGGACGCTGTCGCGGACAAATGTGATAACTTATTCAAAGGAATAGTTCCTATGGAGATTTACGAGAAAGAAAGTATTTATTCTGAAGAAAAAGCACGGTTTTTGAGGAATGAAATGAACGTAGTCGAAACGGCTGACTGGGAATACGCATCATTCATGGAATTCACGAATTTACCAAAGTTAATACAAGACTTGGAGAAGAAATACCGGGGTGGCACTTTCACTGATGGTGATTCACTGGCGGATGATATGAAAGAACAGCTTTTCTCGTGGAGCAGAGCCGTGCGTGATAGCCAATTCAATGACATAGATGAACAAATTAACGCAGTGAATAATAAAAGGCGGAAAATCATGGATATTTTGTCGACGGTATCCTCAGAACAGAAAGAAAGCATAGTTAAAATAAAAGCGGCTCTTTTGGAAGCTTCGGAATCTGATAACAAACTGTTCTGCCTTGTTAAGCCGTACCTCAGTGAGATTAAGCTTCTTAATCAAAATGCTTTGCTTTGGCAAACTTGGGATAAATATAACAGTTCTAGTGCAAATGAGCCTAGTCTACTCGACATAGATGATTCGAAGACAAATGCAGTACTTACAAAATTGGAAAAAGTGAAACAGCTCGCAGAAGATCTCAAATTGCTAAAAGAGGAGCGCACAAGAAGCTTGGTGGAACTAAAAGAAGAGGCTAACAATGACGACATCACGAAGAAAATCTTGCTTAATAGAGGATGCACGGACTCCGAACTTAAAGAAATTTTTGAACTAGAGCTATCTAAATTCAAGCCCTTTAGTGCAAGAATAGAGGCTACGATTTTCAAACAATCAACAACTATTAATGAAATTAAATTGGAGCTGGATAATATTTTTAAGCTTTCTGGTATTAAAGATGGTACCGGAGAGGAACAGGCCCTACTGGAAGAACGCAAGAGATTTGCTGACAGACTAAGGAAAGCTTCCTGTAATTTCTCCATTTTTTGCACCGATTTGCCCAAAGGACTGGCGTTTTATGATTCATTGTTGAGAATCAGTAAAGATTTAGCAAATTCCACAGCATCGAATCCTGCGGTGCAGCCTCTCACAGCTTCAATTGGACGTGAGAATGGTACACCTAGGCACTCAGGATTAGACTCGCAGTTTCAAAACTTGAACCTTTCTTCTTCAACACCTGCTCCGTTGAAACCATCCAGCAATTATGGTGGGAACTTTCTTCGTCCAACCGTTGAAACAACACCTGTATTTGGAAATAATAACAATAGCTTATCTGCACCTCCTGTTCCACCAAAAGAGTTCGCTCCGATGAGAAAAGATTTGCACTCTTCTCAGCAGGAATGCGAAACAGAGGAAAGAGAACTTCAACAGAACCCAACCTCTTTCTATAATAGGCCGTCTGTATTTGATGAGAACTTATACTCCAAGTTCAGCGGGTGATACTCTAGAAATATGTAACATATAACATACCAAAAGCTTCATTGGTTGCGATGCGTATAATTGTTAGACGAAGGAGTGTACCAAACATCTTCAGAACCAAAATCTGCTTCTGATATTTTCACGAAACTTATAAGTCCATCATCAACAACAGCTAGAAGGAAACTGCGGTATCCATTTTTGAGCCGATTTTTTTGTAAAGCGCGCGGTGATCTGTATTTGTGTTTCTTTTTTGGCATCATTTTCCGTTGCTTCTCTTTCGTATTATCCATAGACGAGCCCTTCTGTTTGAACTTTGGCACAGCTTCGCATCGCAGCTTTCCATCGTGGTATGTATGCTCGTCCCACCTCCAGTTATCCTTATTTGACAAAAAATCAAATTTGTAATCCAACGATTTGAAGACAGCTTTCAGATCTGCGTAAGTAGGGAAATGTTTTTGAGGATCATTTTTATTGTAGATGACAATTTGGTAATCTGGCAATCCGGGGTTCTTCTTTTTGAAATCTCCCCTGGGTTTCCAAATGTTGAGGTTAATGCAATAAGTATGCTTTTCTTTGCAGGCGATTCTTTCACTTTCTATGTCCTTTACTGTCTGAGGCGCTTTGTAAAAGGGTATGAGCTGATTCAAGCCTCTATATATTTGTGGTGTCGATGTGTACCTAATAATCAAAAAACTCCAGGGATTGTAAAAAATCGTATTGTGCATTGATCTTCTCCAATGCGGAAATAGGCAATGGTTTTCAAAAAAGGATAACTTGCGTGGTCAGCTATCTGTTCGAAAGAAGGAGTCAGTTTGCGACCTGGAAGACATCACGATAAAGCCCAGACGTTTTAGATGTGCATACACAAAAAAATTGTCCATTTCCTGCTGTGATCGAAAAAGACGGTATATTTCTTCTATGCTCAATGGGAGTTCGTGGGAACTCCAATCCATGCCCTGCATCTTGTAAAATGGTGTCACAGTTCCTCTTTCGGCGAGATACAAGAATTCTTGGAATTCCAGCCAAACGGCACCATCTTTGTGCATTTTACCCATAGTTTGCAAAAAGTTTCCTTTCGGTTGAAATATCACTGCCATGTGCACATCAGGATCGTAGTATGCTTTAACCTGATTTTTTATCACACTACCTCGCACAGAGTGTGACAGCGTTTCGAACATAGCCTTCCGAGCCCGGTACAAAAGTAGTTCCTGTGTGTTAGTGCCATCGGGTTCGTAGTCTTTCTCACCGCTTTTAGGAAGAGTAGATGCCCTGATGGTTAGCCTAGCTGCTTCAGACCAGTCCTGAATGAGTTCGTCATCCTCTACATCAGAATCAGCTGTCGAGCCAGCCTCGATATTCAGTTCTTCGTCCTTTTCCATCAAAGTATTCGGACGTACTTTTTTTTTACTGTAGTAACTTTTTTTCAACTTTCGAAACTATACAATTTTCATTATCTAATTTTTCACAAATACATCGCTTAGTCCACTAGAGCTTCGTAGTGTTACAAGACGGACACTCACAACTAGAACCGCACTTGCATCTCGTAGATTGACCGGAGGCAGTCTTCCCACCGCAGCAAGAACCTTTGGTCTTGGCGGCTTCAGAAGTTGTTTTGCACTGAGGCTGCGCGTTGCTTTGAGAGCTACAGCAGGGCATGTTAATTTTCCTATGAATTTCTCTGATAGCGTAATAACAAAAAAAGTTTGAAACCAACTCATATTCCCCCATCTTTATACGCTGCGCCGGCTTCTTGATCCTTGATATCGTTGATAAGCTAAGTTCGGGTATGTATACCAAATAAGGAAGGTGGGCGGATTACCCGCCCTCGGGATGCTCGGCTATAAAATCGACGGGCTCGGCGGCTAATTTTTTAATCATTTGTAGACAAGCATAAGACAGAAGCAGATATTTGAAGATGGTTTACATGATTGACGCCCATGTAAGAGGTAGCACAGTACAACTGGTCCGCCGTGCACTGAGAGAGGAAGTAGAGTTGCAGAAAAGATCGCAGGGTAGTTCATTCGAGGGTTCTTCTGTCGCTTTAAGGACCAAAATGCGGACCTTCTACACCATCCTAAGTAAAGTTATAATCAGGAAAATGGCAAAATACAGCGAAAAAAAACTTGAAAATATGGTGCTACTCTCAGATACACTTTTGTCAGAGGGACACGGAAGTATAGAAGTTCGGGATCCACCCACAATTGCGCAGGAAAGGATCATAAAAAGTTTAGTCAAAGTTGTATTTCACCAAATGTCTATCAGTAAAAGTGATCAGGTGGATCCTGGTCAGGCAAACTTATTGTTATCACTCTTCGTGAGTAAAATATACTGCGATAGATTTGTGGAGAGCTCTAGCATTTCTCATCTGCAGGGCAGACTGAAGGATGCAGTGTCTGCTGTAATGGCATCCTCTAACCCTATTGAAATCTGCGCAAAGAGGACTTCAGCTGACAAAACTTTCTCTGTTTATCTGTTTTGCTGTCTGGAAGATGTGCCCGATTTCCAAGAGGGTAGCTTGTTAACAGAGGAATTCGACAAAATTGATCTAGATGGTGACGAAGATTTGGAAGGTGATACTTTAACTGCCAGTACCGTTTCTCCTAGTGTACTACACCGTTTGCCTTTTTCAAAACAAACATTTTCTCAAACACGAATCACGCTATTACCTTCTAACGAGCTTGAGGGGCTTTGGGAGTCGCTGTATTTCGATGACAGAATCAAACAAAGAATGTATAGCTATGCTACCATAGCATTGAAAATTGCCAAATTTGTAGACTCAGCACAGAGTGATGCTGGTGCGTTCGCCAACAATAAGCTCTTACTTGTGCAAGGGCCTCCTGGCACGGGAAAGACCACTGTGTGCAAAGCACTCTGCCAAAAGTTATCCATACGCAGGGAATTTTCCCCGGAAGCAGATCCCCTCAGCAACAGTTACAAAGGTATTGTTATTGAGATATCATGCTCAAGAATATTTTCCAGATGGTTCGGAGAATCTTCCAAAAACCTGACTGGGATCTTCGCAGATGTAGAAAATTTATTGAAGCTGCATCAAGGAGATTGCACTTTTGTGTGTCTCCTCATTGACGAAGTAGAAGCCATTGCATTTTCTAGGAACAATTTACTGAACAAAAACGAATCGACCGATGGTGTCAGGGTCGTCAGTACATTGTTGACTCAGCTAGACCTTCTGAAAAAATATAATAACCTGCTAGTCCTGGCGACGTCCAATTTAATAGATTCGCTAGATCCGGCGTTTTTAGATAGAGCAGACGGGGTTTTTTATATCGGTAATCCGTCGGCAACGGGCATCGCCAAAATCTTGGCATCCAGTTTAGACGATTTAATTTTGAAAAAAGTGATCTCTACTGATGCTGTCAAAAATATAATGGACGTCGAGGTTTACAAAGAAGCGCTAGTACATATAGCAGAGAAATGTTCCGTATGTTGGTCGTGAATTTTGTTATCCCTATGTTTTATCCTGTCATACTAACTATCAAGCATCTAGACATTTGGAGTTAGTGGAAGAACGCTGAGAAAATTTCCTTTGATATGTCTGTCAGAACATTTTAGGACGTTGCCTGTGACGATTGACAACTTCTTATTGGCACTAGCTCACTCCGTGGTGAGCCTTCAACGCGCGTGATCAGTGGCAGCCGGATCACATTTTCTCGTTAATCGAAAAAAGAAAAGGAGAAATAGAAAAAAAAAAATAGGAAATCATTGACGCTTTAACGCAGTGGTAGTTTCATTATAAATTCAACACTAGCTGTTCCTCGAAATTTTGCGTGTAGCTGCAGTGCTGGCATCGAAGGTACCATCGCTTCTTACACATTCCTTCCTCGCAACACCAATTTGACATCTCTCACTTACTCTGCTAGAATATGTCAGTACAGGGCGCAGATGTAGATGGTAACCTACCTCAAAGCCAATCGGCTCTAACTTCCTTCTTCATGGCGGTGTCCATGATCGGAGTCTCTGAGATTGGTGACAAAACCTTCTTAATAGCGGCCTTGATGGCAATGCGTCATCCAAGATGGCTCGTATTTTCAGCTACGTCTGCTTCACTAGCTATTATGACGATTTTGTCAGGACTGGTGGGACATACTTTCGTATCCATTATCTCTGAACGCTATACCCGCTTTCTCGCTGGTATTTTGTTTTTGGTATTTGGTTACAAATTGACACTAGAGGGTCTAGAAATGTCGAAAGATGCCGGTGTAGAGGATGAATTAGCTGAGGTCGAGGAGGAGATTGCTGTTCATGATTTGAATACCAATATGCAGGACATGGAGAGCGGAGGGATTCCTGGGGAAAAACACACCAAGGGAAACGACTTAAAATCGGTACTCAAATTACTAGGTCAAAGGTTATCTATCGTTTTCTCCCCCATATGGATTCAAATCTTTTCTATGATATTCTTGGGAGAATTTGGTGATCGTTCTCAAATCAGCATTATCGCCATGGCGTCTGATAGTGACTATTGGTTCGTTATCATTGGTGCAGTCGTGGGCCATTTGTTGTGTTCTTGCGTTGCCGTGATTGGCGGTAGATTCTTAGCATCAAAAATAAGTATGAGGACAGTAACTCTTGGGGGAGCTTTCTCATTTTTCATTTTTGCTGTCCACTATATCTACGATGCGTTCAATACGGTGTAGTAGTCGCTTGCCTCTACCCTACTGCAATATATTTATATAACTTAGTACAAGTTTGTCATTCCTCGCTCATCGCACTTTTGAGAATACGTTTTCTCACTAACATTTTTATTTTTGCATTAGTCCGTTTATCGAGTTCATCTAATTGGCTTTTTAAGGCGGCTTGCATACTTTCCGTTCCATCAATTTTCTTCTCCGAACCAATGCTCGAGGATCTGTCATCATTGACAACCTCTTGTATGGTTTCGGAGGCTCTATGTTTCAGTTTGTTGAGAGAATCCTGTTCAGCTTGCAATGACAGTGCCTCTGCAGTCTGTTCATCATTTGAGTCAGAGTTCTCCGAAGCTGTCTGCTTTTCATGTTTATCAAGCTTTTGCAGACGCTCTAAGCGCTTTTTTCTTGCCTCAATCTGCTTCTGTATACTTGACATGCTTGGCTCGTTACCCTTTAAAGTTCGATCGGTTTTGCTCATCATGCACAAATTTCAGTTCCGGCACGCAAACATCACGCAAACATCAAAAATCTATAACATTTCCCTATAATTATACACGCTATTATTACACATCTACTTCGAGCCTGAGATGTATGATGAATGCACTTAATCCATTGTTTCGTTATTGTTGTTTTGTGGTTTTTCCTAATTTGTTCCAACGTCAACTAATGCACTATCTCGATTTGATAGGATATCATTAACGAAGTGTCCTGATGAAATTGTCCAAATTATATTCTTCTTCATACTGTGAAGGATCCCACAATTCTTTTAACTCGCCTAAAGCTTCCTTTGCCTTGCCAGACAAACCAGTCTCATCTGCCACCTCTTCTAAACCGTCACCATTAGTAGGTTGGGAGGATTTCTCTTCTTTTTCCTGTGATGGCACATTGTCCGTATCGAAGAGATCAAGTAATTGATTGGTATTCATAGATGCCAACCCATTATTCTGCTGGTTAACAACAGTCGAGGCGATGTTCATTTTGAACTTCTGAAGGCCCATAATTTTCTCCTCTAGGGTTCCTTTGGTGACTATTCTGTAAACATTAACTACTTTCTTCTGACCTAGCCTGTGTGCACGGTCCATGGCCTGTAAGTCATTCATGGGATTCCAATCATGTTCCACAAAGATGACAGTGTCAGCGCCAGTTAAGTTCAGTCCTAATCCACCAACTTTAGTAGTTAACAACAGACAATCGATTGAAGGATCCTCGTTAAATTTCCTCACCACCTTTTGCCTATCTCGCGCCTCCACGCTACCGTCTAGCCTCATGTACGTAACCGATGGCATGTACCTCTTGAAAAGGTCGTTTTCTACCATATCCAACATATCTTTCAGTTGGCAGAAGATTAAAGCACGATGTTGAGAGATTACATTAGCGGTAGATGGTAACTGGTTAGGCGGTGATTTTCTACCCATATCTTCTTCACCAATCCCGCACTCGAATAATAAATTTCTCAGTGCTAGCAGTTTGGGAGCATTTGAAATGTCATGCAAGTCCATGTGGGTCTGCTTCAAGTAGCTTTCAACTTGCTTGAACTGGGGATGTTCCGGGGATAGTACTAATGCAGGATGGTTACAAAGCTTTCTCATGTACTGCAGTGCCTGAAATATATGTTGCTTGGAGTCCACATCAGTTGTGTTTTCAATATCCTTCTTCACCACCGTCTTTTGCTTTCTAGAGAAATCTGCATACAGTTGCTTTTGTAAGTCACTTAATTCACAGTAGTAATCCTGGATAATTTTTGGCGGCAAATCTGAAAGAACGTCCTCCTTCAATCTTCTCAGCATGAAAGGAAGAATTTGTTTATGAAGGGCCTCTAATGCCAATGCACCTGCTTCTTGTTCTTTTGACGACGTCTTACTATTTCTAGAAGCAGCAATTGGCTTAGCAAATCTTTCTTGAAACATCTTTTCTGTACCAAGGAACCCGGGCATCAAGAAATCAAATAATGACCACAATTCGACTACATTGTTTTGAATCGGTGTGCCGGTTAAAATTAACCGATGGTTGGATCTAAACTGCTTCACTGCCTTCGCCAACTTTGATTGTGCATTCTTGATTATATGTCCCTCGTCTAAAACACAGTAATTGTAATCGAACTGTGCGATAACGGAGAGGTCATTCCTAGCAACATCATAAGATGTGATGATGACATCTGCTTCAGGCAACTTATCTCGTAGAGGACCTCTGGTTGAGGGACCTCCTGCATAGACAATGGTTTTTAAGAATGGTGAATACTGTTCAAACTCAGCTTCCCAATGACCTGTCAACGAAGGTGGGCATATAATCAAAGTCGGCAAGGGTCTAGTTTCCACGGAATGCGTCTTTTCATAATTCTCTCTCCTCAAGTATTGGTCACTGGCAATTATACATATGGTTTGCAATGTTTTACCGAGCCCCATATCGTCACACAATATACCGTGTAGATGATACTTGTTCAAAAATGCAAGCCAATTAACACCTTCCTGTTGATACTTTCTCAACGTTGCTTTAATAGCAATGGGAAGCTTGAAGGGTTTAGCTTTTGAAGAATCCATCATCTGTTGAATGAAATCCCTTTCTCTCTCACGACCTGCCATTAAATCCTCGGGAAGGCCCTCCGGATCAGCGATACCTGCTTCCAGGGGCACTAATTTGATGATAAGTGCGAAGGTTGTCGTAGCTAAACTTCTTACGTCGTTATTAGAATCACTCATGCGGCCTAGAAGAGGGACAATTAGAAATATGACGTATGGCAGTATGTCTGTTCCCATGGAGATCGACAGGTGGAAGACAAGTTCTATGGCGCCTTGGCGATCAATTACCGAGCCCGCACTGTTTAACAAAGGTAAAACCTCTCTGATAATGAAGGTCATAACGGGAATAGGAGACAGTTTAGCCAGATCCGCAAATGTTCTGGCCGTAGAATACCTAATAACAGAAAATTCACACTTCAACAACTTCAGAAGAACAGGGAAGCGGGGCCAAACCTCGTTTGCCCTCAAATCTTCGCTCATATATGGATAAACGGCTCTTAAAATACCCAGAGCATCAACTACAAATTGCCCTGTCACGTTGGACAGATTGTCTTGGCCAATCCATTCACTCAAGTTATCCAATGGCTCATACAGGGAGACACGCAATTGTTTCACGCGTGTCAAAGTATCAGATCCGAATAATTTGAATAACTGACCCAATGTATACAGTCCACCCTTTCGTTTTATCTGAGCTTCCTCTGTCATTTTCCTTAGGTGTAAGTCATCAGGTGACGGCGGCGGACTATTTTCCTTCATCAAAGTCAATAACGAATCCTTTAGTTGACTGTGGGCCGCGAATTCTGGAACTTCTGTAGTATCAACACATAGGAAGCCACACAAGTTCTTACAAATTTTGTTCGCCACGTTTTCTTTACTTTCGACGAGCAACTTCTCAATCAAATAAATGATGGAATCACCAGCCAATTGTTGTAACATCTCGTTTTTCTCTTCTTTAATACTATCCATGAAAGCCCTAATGATGGGGTTCAGTTTTTTAGGTAATCCTGCAAAACGTAAAAAGGAAGCAGCATAATTTGACAATATGCTAGAGTTACGAGACCTTTTAGACTCCTTAGCTGATTCAATTGCTAAAAACACACGATATTTGGCATCTTCCAATGGCTTTTTGGCCAATAATTTGTATGAATTACTCATTGATCGGAACATTTTATCATAATATTCGTCATGCACCTTTTCGGCAAGAGGAATATTGAAAGCCTCTGGCCCTGCTTCGGCTTCTCCTTGCACGATGATTGGCAAATTAGGGAATTTGTGTTGTGGCAGCATACCGACATCAACAAACGTTCTCATCAAACTTTGACACTGTGTCCGCAACGCCTTTAAACTAGGTACCAATTCCCTAAAAGTTGGTAATATTTCTGGATTTGATAGCTGTGCATGGATGATGGGACCAAATATTTCTCCCACAAACGCGGGAATGGATTCATTAGAGTGGCTTGATTCCCAATCCGAGCAAAATGAGCTAAGGACAATACCCGCAATCATTCTTGGTGTCGCATACGATAATTCAAAACAACGGGCCAATACATTAGCAAAAAATGATTGCAATGTAGTTTCTTGAAACATCGACAGCGTAAGACCAAAAGCCTTGGCACCCATAATTCTGGTGTTCTGGATTACTTCGGCTCCTAGAAGTGTTATATCGCCTGCAATCATAGGTTCATCGATATTCACGCGTTCACTGTTCTTAGGAGGGGGGATGTCCGAAGAATCGAAGTTTGATTCCGAAATGGTTCTTTTTTTATCTGCATGAAGTTGGTAGTGCTGCGAAGGTTTAAGAATATACTGTGATTCCATGCTGTAATTTTTCCCATTCTCCCCTATCGGAGTATTTAGCAGATGTAGAATAGGTTGTAGGTGTTTGCTAAAGACATGATCTAATGTCTTTTCCGTGTGTTTAAACTGATAATCGCGCAGTAATAGCGAATAGACGTGGAATGAAAGGTCCAATATCTCTCTATTTTGTTCCAAAATAATGTTCTGAAAGACAAGTCGAAATACTTTACCGTTCAGCCAACTTTTTGTAGAATCGTCTTTTATAGAAAGGAAAGCGTGCAGCAAGTTAAGGACCGCTTTCCTCACTGAAGAGATGGAGTGACGTAAAAATGGATAAAGCTTCGGCACCAGGGATTTAAAGGACCATTCAGAGGGTTGATGTAATGCTTTTTGTTTTAAAATATCCAGCACTTCTTGATGCTTACACAATTTGGCTAACAGATCCATGACAGAGCCAACACTAGAAGACAGATCATCTTCAAGATGAGTTAAAGAAGACCATATGGTAGTGAGTACCAGTTCAATTGCCTGGGGATCAAGCTTCACAAACTGGTCTGTGATGGGTGATAATATCGCAGCAGCCACACTTTGCACGTCGTCATCCCCTTGATTTAGCCCGTAAAGAACAATGTTGACGACATTGTTTAACAAATTGTGCGACAATAGGAAATCCGTCTTTATACTAACAAAGTATCGCACCCCAAGAAGGCCACCATGGGTGGCTTCCCAAATTTTGTTGGGCATCATGACGATCCTAGGGTCTTGCAATACAAGCTGCTCTAGAGCAGCGAAGATTTTTATGCAAAGGTCATCATCTAAATGGATGAGTAGTGCTGCTAGTGTCTGAGCAACCGATTCTCTCACCGGTGCCACAACCGTGTCGTAGACGAAATCACCAAATCTATCTATGGCGAAGACTGTCAGCAGTCGCGTGGATACGTCTTCCAATGCTCTTCTATTCCTAGCATTGTTTTCGGCGCGGCTTTTACCTGCAACCCTGTTGACGCTGAATGCGTGCTTCTTTAGAAGTTCTCTGAGACCAAGAGCTGCACCGTGTCGTACTTCCCATGAATCATTGATCAAATTGTCAAGCAACAACTCGAAAATCCCCTGAAATTGCCAAACCAGTCCTGCAACCTTCTCATGTTTCTCTAATATGGGTGCCATCATTGATTCCACCATTATTTTACTGTCGTCGACTTGATCGGTTATTTCCAATTTCGGGTTGGATAAAGAGATAGGAGTGGACCCAGGGCTCATACTTCCATCTTTAGCTTTAGCCAAATGTTGATTCATTAGACTTTTAGAGACAGAACTCTCAGACAGGTCTACCGGTTTGCTGGAACTTCCTTTGGCCTGCATCTTCTTTTTCCTCTTAGCCATAGCTAACATCCTTGCTGATTTTTTCGACGTCGCTACGCTCGGGGAAGAAGATTTTTTTGAGTTCATAGCCTTTCCTTCATGATTTTCCTCGTTCTTGACGCCATTATTTATTTCTTTTAATTCTTCGTGAGATTCTGTGCTCGTGGAATCCATTTTGGATTGTTTGCGTGCATTGCCGTCGTTGTAGTCGTTCATGTTTGATGCGAGTAGTACTTTCTTGGATTTTAGCAGCTCATGCAGATTCCAATCTGCCAACGAAAGCATTGGTCTCGAGTCTTCCAGCAGTCCATTATTCTGTGTAGCCTCTTCTAGCTTGATCTGCATCTCATGTTCCAGTTTTACTTTGGCGTTGGTTTGGTCATTCGCTTGTTCTTCGGACTTTTTCTCTCCCTCTGTTTCGCCCTCATTTGGGTCCCACAGTGGAGCATGGCACACTATGCCGCCAACTGCCCTAGCCGCCGTCACTCTAGTTTCCCATCGTTTTACTAATAGAAACGGATATACCCGAGAAAGTAAAGAGAGTATATCTTCGGGGTGTTCTTTTGCTAAGTCCCCCATCTGGTCAGCGGCCATATTCCGGACAAATTGAGTCGAACCGGTCTCTAATAGAATGACCTGGCGGTCTAACCGCGACACCTGTGAGGTCATCTTGGCTATGATACCACTATCGAATGAGTTCTTTCTTCTGTTCTATTGAATTAATTTGATCCTTACAAAAATATACTGCGGAGATGGTATTTCGAATGAAAAGTTTAACCGCCCAGGATCCTCCCTTAATTTCCTTGCTCTTTTCTTTTTTTGACGTTTCTTTTGCCTCCTCTGTTACCCGTCCTTTGAGAGATTGGTAGTTCCCCTACCCATATATGCCCTCCTACGGGATTGTACAAAAACAGATGCTTTTATATGAGATGCTGAAACCATGGATCCCTCGTTCGGATGTCGGTGAGAAAAAGTAAAAATGGGCGGGTAACTTACTTTGCCCCTTTTCTGTCTTGCGGCGTCCGGCGGACCCTGGTGCCAGAAGGTAGAAAGGCAGCACGAAATGGCAGTTTTTTTAACGGACGTTCAAGTAGTTATCAAGATCAATAAGTTTGATGTTCTTTTAAGAATCTGCAGCCTTTCTAATGGTAAATCTGTAATTTGTAGCATCATCTCTTTACTCCGTTTTGACGAGATAGAAAATAGTTGAGAAAAAGAAAAAGCTTAAAAGAAAATTTTTCTTTCAAAATACATTCGCTGCAAGTGCAGTTTCCGGCATTGAAGCGTAGAATTCTGGTCTTCAAAATTGATTTTATTTTACGCACGACAGAAAGAAGCAAATAATACCTGTTAAAAGTAGTAGCATCTGGATACTGCCGAACAGGTGCAAAACTAAATCAAAATGCGGTGTTTGGTTGCGTGCCTACAGTAAATAATTTGGTCGACGTGTAGCATGGCAAGATTCTTGAATAGAGAGAGGATCAAAGGCGCCGTTGTCAGCTATGGAAATCTAGAAAGATAGCTTCGATGCCTGGTAAAAGCAATGTCTTTTTTCTTGCTTTGTAGTTCACGTGCCCACTGCGTATTGGGTAGTATCCGGCACGGCGGCTAAATCTGGCGCGGGCATCACTAACAAGTAGCAGCAAGAACTGTTAACTTTCTGGACCGCCAGTCAGCTGGTTCTTAAAATCTCACGTGCCTGGACATTTAAAGTTTTGGTGCTAGGCAGCAACTTTTGATTGCAGGAGCAACAATATCATAGAATATCATAAAGCTAGTAGATGAAAGGTGAAATGAAAGTATAACGAAGTCTAATAGAATAAAGATGATAGAAATATGAAGCTATTGTCCCCATTACGCATATTGTTATTTGAAGTATAAACCTTCTACCGGACACCATGGTATCTCGGACACGGTGGTCAGCAGTATGGTTCTCACGGAGCAATTTCCCTCGGCTTTTTTTTTTTCATCATGGCCTGGTGTAGTGAGTGACTCAATGACAAAATTTCAGCATTATATATGGCCATCACAGAAAATAGGTGCTGGAATCGCTTAATACACTAAAGATATTCACCAACGCTCTAATTTCGCCCAACAATAATGTCGGTTGCATCTAATACCTACGCTCCAAATGTTGCCGATCTTGTGTCAAACGTGAGGAATTTTCAGATCATCGAATCTACGCTACGTGAAGGTGAACAATTTGCCAATGCTTTTTTCGATACCGAGAAAAAGATTGAGATCGCCAAAGCTCTGGATGAGTTTGGTGCTGATTACATCGAATTGACATCTCCTGTAGCATCTGAGCAATCTAGAAAGGACTGCGAAGCAATCTGTAAACTGGGATTGAAATCCAAGATTTTGACTCATATTCGTTGTCATATGGATGATGCCAAGGTAGCGGTGGAGACTGGTGTTGATGGTGTTGACGTTGTCATTGGTACCTCCAAATTTCTAAGACAATACTCGCATGGTAAAGACATGAACTATATTGCCAAAACTGCCGTAGACGTCATCGAATTCGTCAAATCCAAGGGTCTGGAAATCCGTTTTTCCTCTGAGGATTCATTTAGATCTGATATTGTTGATCTTCTGAATATTTACAAAACCGTGGACCAAATTGGTGTAAACAGAGTCGGTATTGCGGATACGGTCGGCTGTGCAAATCCAAGACAGGTGTATGAGTTGGTGAGATCCTTGAAAAATGTTGTGAATTGTGACATCGAATGCCATTTTCATGATGATACCGGCTGTGCCATTGGTAACGCTTATACTGCCCTCGAAGCCGGCGCTAGGCTCATCGATACTTGTGTCTTAGGTATCGGTGAAAGAAATGGAATTGTGCCGCTAGGTGGTTTTATGGCTCGTATGATTGTTTCTGCACCCGATTACGTTAAGTCAAAGTACAACTTGAAAAAATTACGTGATTTAGAAACTCTAGTGGCCGAAGCAGTCGAAGTGAATTTGCCATTTAATAACCCAATCACAGGTTTCTGTGCTTTCACTCACAAGGCAGGTATTCATGCAAAGGCTATCTTGGCAAACCCATCTACTTACGAAATATTGAATCCAGAGGATTTCGGTATAACTAGGTACATCCACTTCGCCAACAGGTTGACTGGTTGGAATGCCGTCAAGTCAAGATGTGAACAGTTGAATCTACATTTGACGGATGACCAGATTAAAGAGCTTACTCGTAAAATCAAGCAAATGGGTGACATTAGACCATTAGGTATTGACGATGTAGATTCCGTCATTAAGCAATTCCATGCTGAGTTATAGATCGGTGGGGGCATCGGTCTGACACATGTATTTAAATGGAAATGTAGGTACTATCAAATATTTTTACGGACTGTTCGTTAATGCTTTTGAGCTAGTTCATAAACCTGTACATTTTCAAGATAGAACCCGTGCATCTTGAGACTTTGAAAAAAATGGTACATATCTTCAGTAGGATTGAAATTTTTTTCAGAATTCCCGAAGCACGCAATGACGCGGTCAGAGGCTCATCGGGCTATAAATTTCAATTAGCACTCTAAACTTTATCAGTGTAAAAACATCAGAAGGAAGCCAAGAAATCATCGATAGGTAACAATGCCAAGTACGTTTTATTGTTAAGAGGCGTGTGCAAATGCGTCGCCTCAGAGGTTCGGGTCCTCATAAATGTTAGAGAAACAGCAAAGATCACTGGACATTTCAATTTCCTTCTGAATTCCCGACACTTCAGAAGGAAATGTCCAGTAGCACCACCTACACGCTCGGAATCTCTGACGTGTGCGTGCTGTCCTTTTATTGCTTATAGGGGGGCATGCTGTCAATTCTCTAGTATTTATGTGTGAACCTTCTTGCCTCGTAATGGACATTTTTGACTAACGTAGTTTACAGGAGCCCCAAGAGCCTACTCTAAGACCTACTCTACTCCAAAGAGACCTTTCGAGTCCCCTCGTCTGGATGCCGAGTTGAAGATCGATGGTGAATACGGTCTAAAAAACAAGAGAGAGATTTACAGAATCACTTTCCAGTTGTCTAAGATTCGCCGTGCTGCCAGAGAGTTGTTGACAAGAGATGAGAAGGACCAGAAGAGATTGTTCGAAGGTAACGCCTTGATCAGAAGATTGGTTAGAGTGGGTGTGTTGCCAGAGGACAAGAAGAAACTTGATTATGTCTTGGCTTTAAAGCCAGAAGATTTCTTGGAGAGAAGATTGCAGACTCAAGTTTACAAGTTGGGTTTGGCTAAGTCCATTCACCACGCTAGAGTCTTGATTACTCAAAGACACATTGCTGTTGGTAAGCAGATTGTCAATGTGCCATCTTTCGTCGTCAGATTGGACTCTGAGAAGCACATTGACTTCGCTCCTTCCTCTCCATTCGGCGGTGGCAGACCAGGCAGAGTCGCCAGGAGAAACGCCGCCAGAAAGGCGTCTGCTGAGAAGGCTGACGACGAAGGTGCCGAGGGTGAGGAGGATGAGGAATAAGCAGTTCACCTGTAACTATAGTTGTTTTCTTGTGTTTTTTCTCTTCTTAAGCTCTCAAGGACATTACTACCACGCTGGTCGCTGTATAAGCTATGTATAATTACGAGTTTGGAATAACTTCTTTTATGTTTCAGACTCGTCGGCGAAAGTAATAATAGTTCAAAAAAAAAAAAAGAACGTGATTGATGTCGAGGCGGCGGACATTCATTATCCTTATGTAAAGTAGTACAATCAGACAATTTTAAGATCATGTTATACTAGACTGCAAACCCTTCATTGAATTGAAATTATGTTTCAATGACTGTAGAACCCATACATAATGTTAGAACATCTTTACATCTGGTGACTTTTGTTTACACTCGGACTTTTTGCGTCTAAATGAAAAATGAAGATTCTGTTTTCAAGTTCTCAATTTCCCCCAGGGCGCTGTTGGACCCAACTGGAGCTACTACCAGTCAGAGAGGCTCGCTAGGCAGTAGCTCTCGTTTCCTCTGCCTAGCTGGTGGGTCCACATTGCCGATACTCTCCCACCAGAGAGAGCTCACGCCAGGCCCGCATGTGCGCGCTGACTCCAACAATTGCAGCAAGCTCTACGTCCTGTACAGGAAAATAGTGTGCAGGCGAAGGCATGTTCAAATTTGAAAAACATCTTCAGAGGTAGAAGCAGTTCTATTGTTAAAGGGACCAAGGACGACAAGCAAAAATGGGTAAATCGTATGTGCAAAATGTATTATTGAGCTGCAATCTGTGACAGCCGAAATAAAGCTTTGAATATGACGATCCAAGTAGTTATGACTCGAGTTGTAATTTTGGTTACCATCGCAGAACTAGGATGATCAAGTATGAAATACTAACATGTTTGATACAGGCACGGTTACAGATCTCGTACTCGTTACATGTTCCAACGTGACTTCAGAAGACATGGTGCTATTCCATTGTCTGCCTATCTGAAGATCTACAAAGTTGGTGACATTGTCGACATCAAGGCCAACGGTTCTATCCAAAAGGGTATGCCTCACAAGGTCTACCAAGGTAAGACCGGTGTCGTCTTCAACGTTACTAAGTCCTCCGTCGGTATCATGATCAACAAGGTTGTTGGTGGCAGATGCATCGAGAAGAGAGTGAACGTGAGGATTGAGCACATTAAGCACTCTAAGTGTAGACAGGAGTTTTTGCAGAGAGTCAAGGACAACGCTGCCAAGCGTGCTGCTGCTAAGGCCTCTGGTAACGCCGTCCAATTGAAGAGACAGCCTGCAGGCCCAAGACCAGCTCACGTCATCTCCACTCAGGGCAACATTCCACAGACTTTGTCGCCAGTTCCATATGAAACTTACATTTAAGTCAAAGGGAGGGTGCTGTCTATATCACTATATCTAATTGTGTTTAATCAATTGTACACATATTGTTTGGCCTCGTAAGATGAGCGCATTGCTATGTGCTGGTGTGATGAGCTGAAGTTGTGTTTCTCAGGAGTTGATGTGAAAAATTTCACTTCTGAAAAAATCTGGATGTTGAAGACCCGATGACTCGAAGAAGAAACTTAAGAATAATAAAGGAAAAGTGTTCGACCTGCTGCCTTTTGGGAACTCCTCTTAAATTGCATATACGAAGGTTGTAAAGTATTAAATTTGCTTCCTCCAGATAATTTATTTCACTTTTTTGTTTTTAAAGATATCAACATTTATTCCTTGCATGCTTAAACTACAATACAAATAATGACAAAATCTTTAGATGAGTGGGAAAAGAATGCTAAAAAATGGGAAGAGGAGGCCATTGAAGCTGCACCTTATCTAGCTAGTGACGAAAAAGGCTCCAATTTTAGGGACGCTGTCCCCGCAGAAGTGGAGGATCAAACGTTACATTTGGATAGCACACAGCGAGTGAAACCATGGGTACACTTCGTGGCAGGCGGTGTAGGTGGAATGGCTGGTGCGGTAGTTACCTGTCCTTTTGATCTAGTGAAAACTAGATTGCAAAGCGATGTTTATCAGTCCATTTACAGATCGAAGGCAACCTATAACGCCGGTACAATGACACAGAAGACTATTAATTACGTGGTGCAAGCCGGGGTCCATTTCAAGGAGACTTTTGGAATACTGGGCAACGTGTATCGTCAAGAAGGTTTTACAAGTTTGTTTAAAGGATTGGGGCCCAATTTAGTTGGCGTAATCCCAGCTAGAAGTATCAATTTTTTCACCTACGGCACTACGAAGGATATTTATTCCAGATATTTCAATAATGGTCAAGAAGCGGCATGGATACATTTGATGGCAGCCGCTACAGCTGGGTGGACCACCTCTACTGCCACTAATCCGATCTGGATGATCAAAACCAGGCTTCAGCTCGACAAAGCTGGCAAGAGGAAACAGTACAAGAACTCTTGGGATTGCATAAGGAGTATATTAAGGAATGAAGGTATTCGTGGTATGTACAAGGGTCTGAGTGCCTCGTATTTGGGATCGGTGGAAAGTATCTTGCAGTGGATTTTATATGAACAGATGAAACGTGTGATAAAGGAGAGGTCCATCGAAAAATTTGGTTATGACGAAAAGCATAAGGGTGTCTCTGAGAAGGTCAAAGAATGGTGTCAAAGATCTGGCAGTGCCGGTTTAGCTAAATTCGTGGCTAGCATCATCACATATCCACATGAAGTAGTTAGGACGAGGCTCAGGCAAGCACCGTTGGAAAATGGTAAACCAAAATATACTGGATTAATTCAGTCCTTTAAAGTCATCATAAAGGAGGAAGGATTCATTTCAATGTATAGTGGCCTGACACCTCATTTGATGAGGACAGTGCCGAACAGTATAATAATGTTTGGTACTTGGGAGCTTGTCATCAAACTTCTTTCGTAACGTAAAAATTTCACTCATGTAAATAAAAAGGAATAATTTTAACGTATTTGTAATATTTCTTCAATTAATGACGGTAACATCGTCTGACGTAGTTTTGTTCGTTTTTTCACCTCTATAGGTGTATTTCAGGACATCTTCTACTTTAAAAGGTTTTGAAGGTTTCCTGTGCTCTCCTGATACGACTGTCATTGCACCTTCTTCATATCTTAATGTCTTAAAATCATGCTTTCTGTATTCACTCACCAAAGTCTGGAGGCACCATTTGGATATTTCTTTATCGTTCCGTAAAGATTTTTCTACTTCATGGGTTTCCATGGTGGCTAAATCGAGATCAGAAATGTCCTTCGCAGTAGTAACTAATTCATCTACTTCAGGAATGTTTTTCTTTCTCAATAAGGTCGTCAAGAGACCTTCGTGAGACGTTGTGGGGAAATTGGGTAATGGATAAACTACCGTGGAATCTAAAAGATCTTGAAAATGCTCCATAGTTGATGTCACTGACATTATTTGTGATAGAGTGACATTCAACTGCGATTGTAAAGAATACCATTGGGGCAATTCCGCTCTTGACAATTCATCTCTAATTCTCCGAAGAGAATGGGTCAACTGCGCCAAACGCATCCTAACTGCGTCTACGGCTTGCGTAGGAACACCATTAAATTGTGGCTTTATATCTTCTCGCAAGGTTTCATTTGCCTCTGGAACGCTAGTATCTCTTGACATGCCGACCCTCTCACGCTCTCCATGAAACCGTTCTCACGCTTGAATAAGGACGTAAACTTTAACCTCAGTTGCAAAAAAAAAAAAAAAAAAGATCAACAAATGTCTGAAAAGTCCACAGAACCAGAACTTGGGTCCAAAAGTATATTTTACGATCCCGAATGGAATCCAGAAGGTAAGGCACCTCCAGGTTTCAAAAATGTGCCTTATAACCCATCTACTTTCAGAAGGAAGCCCGGCTCACTACCACGTCACACATTGGGACTGGACATCAAGCCGCCGGAGGGTAACAAGAAGTAATAGAAGTGATTGTTGATTGATCTACGTAATGGAATATCTAATTCATGAAGAGCTGCTTGTCAGAGTTTATTTTAAGCTTGCAAACAACTGTTCGACTTCAGTAACAGATTGCTGCAAAACTTTCTCCTGAAACTTTGGGTTGCTCAATTCAGCCTTGACCTTTGAGATGACTGCCTCATACAACTGCTGTTGCTGCAATTGACGTACATTAGCCTCGTATCTAACCCAGGAATCCAAAACAGCCTTGGCCTCTTGGGCCAACTCAACCTTTTGCTTGAGTTCGAAAGCTTGAGCTTCCAACTGAACAGTTTCTTTTGAAACTTGGAACAAAACATTGGTAGTCTCCTGAACATTTTGCAACTCACCCACAGAGGTGATTCTCTGCTTCACAGCATCGACATGCTTGGTTCTCGAGGCGTTCAAAACGTCATGCACCTTCTTAACTCTGGCATCAGCCCAGTCTTTGTAACCTGGAGCCAAATACTTAGCTACAATACCAGAAAACACAAGGAAGGTACCCAATAAGATACTCTCGTCATTGAACACGTAGAGCTCATTCGAGATGGCGTAGACGATTGCTGCAGCAGATGTACCTAAAATACCGGTCTTGGACAAAGCGCTGTTACCTGGTAGTGCCTCAATAATGGAGTTGGCTTTGTTGTTTGGGTCTTGGGAGCCTGGAGCTGGAGTGGACATATAACGTAGGCCAACTAGAGGAGTTCTGCGGGCAGCTAGCCCAATCATGGGTCTAGCGGATGCCTTCAAACTCAATGCACGCAAACTCATTTCTGTAGAATTAACACGGTTGAAGAAATGGAAGAAGGTTCTAAGTCAAAACCAAACCCTTTGATCAGGAGTTTTACGGGCTGTTCCTAGTAGAGTTAAGAGACTTCTGACGTTCCACCTGTTTTCACGATTGAGAAAAAAAATGCCAAACATAAGTACAGAGTGTGATTGGCTTTAGATCACGTGCAAAATGAGCATTATATATTAGCCGCCATAAGGTGGTAATTATTCAATCCAATAAAGTCCTCGCAGGCCTCCAGATGTGTGTAGAGTTATCGTTGGCTACACTGCAAAGTAACCATTTATCGTGGGAGCTCCAGGCGACGTCATTTACGCCCAGCATGTGTCCGCCGTGTGTAAAAAGTAACTGAGCGTCAGAAGCATTCCAGAGCTTGACAAGACCATCTTCCTGACCGGCAGTAGCTATTACAGACGGTGCGTGCTGGTTCCATGCGATGGTTGATATCGCAGACCCATGTGAGAGAGTCATGATGGGCTCCTGTAGTTTACGGATATCCCACAGATGCACCTGACCATCACCACCAGCAGATGCGAGGAGCAGGTCGTGCGCTAGATTGAACTTGCACGAGTTTATGCCGCCTTGGTGGAAATTCCCTGGCGTCAATGTAGGTTGTTGTGGCGATCTTAAGTCGTACAATGCTAAAATATTATCTTCACGGCCAATCGCAAGGATTGAATCGTGAGATATCATCCACGAGACGTCGTTAAATCCATTTGAATTTTCCTCTTGAAAAAGGGCCATTTCTGTGTCGATTACCGGGTCATTCCTCGTGAAAGTTGTAATATCCCACACCCTTAAGGCTCCTTCTGAGTAACATGAAGCCAAAGTAGCTTTTCTCTGCAGATTCCACGCTAGTCCTACTGCCTCGGAGACACCAATACTTTTCGGCAGGAGTTGAATCTCATAAGGCCTTGAATTAGTAGATATGGAAGTTGTGCCATGCTTAGTTCTATCAAATATGTAGACGCTTCCATCGCTGGAAGCTGCTGAAATCACATCTGGATTCTGTGGGAGAAAAGTCGCCCTGTTGCAATCGCCATGTGGGAATCTGATAGTTAATCTAGTTTGTAAATTTTTTGGGGGCAATTTAGTGGAAGTGTCTGGTTTGAATTCCATCTCGTCCATGTCGAAATTGTTTAGAGAGGACCACGGCAGATGTCTCAAAGTTGAGATGCTCGCAATGTGAATATCTTCATCATCAGGTACTTGTGAAGAAGTGAAGGATGACAACAGCAGTCTATGTGTGTCTGTAGCCGTGTCGAGATCAGGAAAGAATTGACAGGTTAGAGATGGCCACTTAGACGTGTTAGTGTTAAGATAATCATACAGTAGCTTGGTATTCTTCTTCCAAAGTGTATAGCGCTGCTGCCTCTCTTCAGGTATGATATCCATCACCGGGTCGCTCGCACCAGCTTGTCAAGATTTGTGAGGCGAATCTTCTATTTCAAACATTCGTATACCGTACGTAAAAGTCTACAAGAGGGAAAAAAGGGCAACTCTCTATCTAAGCCCATTGTTTGAACTGGTTGATTAGACCATTTGTGGAAGCATCATGGCTTGAAATTGAACTCGAGTTGTCCAACTCCTTGCCGATAACCTTGGCCAATACTTTGCCCAATTCGACACCCCATTGATCGAAAGAGTTGATGTTCCACACAGCACCTTCAGTAAAAGTGACATGCTCGTAGTAGGCAATCAACGCGCCTAGGGCTGCTGGAGTCATCTTTTGAGTCAAGATCGAGGTCGTGGGTCTGTTACCGGTGAACACTTTGTGGGGCACTAGACCACCCGTTGCGCCCTCAGCCTTTACCTTGTTCTCGTCTTTGCCCACCATGAGAGCTTCGGCCTGCGCAAAGAAATTTGATGCTAGCATTCTTTGGTGCAGGTTATGCTCGATAGGGTTGTGAGACTGAGCGGCTAGGATAAAATCGGCTGGAATGACCTTGGTGCCTTGGTGGACAAGCTGGAAGAAAGAGTGTTGGGCATTAGTAGCTGGCTCACCAAACAAGATAGAACCAGTTGAGTAGTTTGTGAACACGTTTCCTCTGGTGACCGATTTACCGTTCGATTCCATTGATAACTGCTGCAAGTAGGCGGGGAACCTATGCAAATATTGGTCAAACGGAGCAACCAAATGCGTCTGTGCGTCGAAGAAGTTGTTGTACCACACAGAAAGAAGTCCACCAAGCATAGGGATGTTTTCCTCAATAGGAGCTTCCTTGAAATGCTTGTCAACAGCTTCAGCACCTCTCAGGAATGCCTCGAAGTTGTCATAGCCCACGTAGAGAGCCACAGAGAGACCGATTGCGGACCAAACCGAGTAACGTCCACCAACCCAGTTTTCGAAACCAAACATGTTCCTGGTGTCAATTCCAAACTTGGCCACTTCTTCCTCGTTGGTAGATAGCGCTGCAAAATGCTTCGCGATGTGAGAATGTTCACCACCAGCGTGGCTTAAGAACCAGTTCTTAGCTGTGTTAGCATTGGTGATGGTCTCCGCTGTGGTAAATGTCTTCGAGGCTATCAAAAATAAGGTAGTCTCTGGGTTCAAGCCAGCCAACGTCTCCGCGATGTGGGTTCCATCAATGTTAGAGACATAGTGCACTTCCAGTTCCGAAGAATAGTGCTTAAGGGCGGCCGACACCATAACTGGACCCAAGTCGGAGCCTCCGATACCGATATTGACAACATCAGTTATTTTCTTACCTGTATAACCTTTCCACTTACCAGAACGCACTTCTTCACTGAACTCCTTCATGTGTTGCAACACAGAGTGCACCTCAGGGGTCACGTCCTTGCCATCCACTTTCATAGGCTTCTTACTCATGTTCCTCAAGGCTACATGGTAGACAGCACGGTTTTCGGTAAAATTGATATGCTCACCTGCAAACATGGCATCCCTCAAATGGGTCACCTTGGCTTCCTTGGCCAACTCGATTAGAGCAGCAAGGACGTTGTCGTTAATCAAATTTTTTGAGAAATCGAAAAGAATCTTAGACCCATCATAATTCGTGAATGTTCTACTATACTTCTCAAACCTCTTAGGATCCTTAGCAAATTCGTCTTTTACGGAAATTTTAACACCCTCTGTGTCGTGAAGTTTCTGCAGATTAGACCAAGCTGCCAGTTCGGTGGCCTCTTTGAAGTCGGAAAAAGTGTTTGTAGATGCCATTGAGAGAGATAGCTAGTGTATTGATAAGTCTGATCTCAGATACAACGAGTACGGCCCTAGACGTATTGGTTAATGATGCATGTGTCTTATATATTAAATTTACTTTGAGCTTTCGCGAAGCAATCAAGGGAACCCGGGTGGACAATAGGTGAAAGGGGCCTTACTAAGGGGGATGCGGGTAACAAGACAGAGAATGGCCACGAATCGTAGCTCGCGAATCTACGAGCGTCAGCCACTTACTACGGGGTTGATTAACCTTGAGTGATTTGAATGTATATCATCAATGAGATAATAAAATGAGACTAAATTAAATTAGTTCCGATTTTTTTTGTCTCGTATTAGTTTATCCATCAAGACGTTTTTTGCTAAAAAGTCACAGCGAGGTGGACAAACGCTGACTGAAACTCATGGCAACAAGGGGTCAAATTTAAGTGGGGCGATTGTTAATTCCACGTTTGATATTGTATGGGGACAGACGGCGGTACCTTTCCATGAAAATAATTGCTCATATGTTTGACGCGAGTGAAATGCAATTACTACAAGTTAATTTCTTGGCAAATTTGCCTTTCATCGGCGCGCAGGAGTGTCAAAATACCTAATTACCTACTCATCAGCAGATTTTGTGGGATATTTTGATTTGTGCAGTATGCTTCGCGGAGATAAATATTTATTTCGTTGGAAAAATGGTTAATAGTTAGTGGGTCGCTGAGAGTTCACGGAGATAACATATCTACTTATTATTTTTAAAACGTTACATTGCCTCCATGGAGATACTGATCAGCAGCTTTTGTGCACGATTACCAATCAATCACCCTGTTGTTGTATACGCTCCGGAGATAAAACATCTACTATGTAAAATGTCCATCATTTCGCTGTAGAGTCGTTGGCGGAGATAAACTTATCGTGTGGAGAGGTGACCACAGAAATTCGTACAGTGACAACACAGCATACGAAATGCTCATCAGTAGGTATTATGCGTAATTGGTAATATTTTCATTCTGTTGTAGTTGGCGTCAAAGTAAATTTTTTTTGTTTCAATCTTCAACAAAACAAGTCTTCTATGACTAGACATAAAAATAACGTAGCTCGAAAAATAAATATTTGAAAGCATGTCTTTTGAAAAGAGAAATAAAATAAGAGGAATAATGGTATCAAACAAGCCTTAAGTCGCCAAGAACTGTCAAAAATTTCGCTAACTCGATAATAAAATTCTAGAAAGAAAAATTCAAAAATAAACAATGCTACGGGGAGGCACCGATATTCCTACAGTTCACAGCTAAGCACTATCAATATTAAATCCCAAAGGTAATATCGTTAATCTTGCTATAACTAGGTAAATATTTTTACTGTACCCTCTCTTGTAGTGTTTGAAGCATTCTGATTTTTAATTGATTTCATCGCATCATCATGATTTTTAAAGACACTTGAAAAAAAAAGACTTATCACACAAGAACACTACAAAGAGCAAGGAAGAATGGCACAAAACGGTAACCAAAAGAGGCCAGCTGCTGCATCTACTGGTGCTGCTCAGCAGCAGCAGCCGCAGCAGCAACAACCACAACAACAACAGTCGCAACAGCCGCAACAACAGCAGCAACAGCCGCAACAGCAGAGAGCTCAACCGAGGCCCAGCGGGCCGTTCTCTGCTTCCGATCTGAATAGGATTGTTCTCGAGTACTTAAATAAGAAGGGTTACCATAGGACAGAAACTATGTTGAGGGCAGAGAGTGGGCGTACGCTCACTTCTCCGAACAAGCAATCTCCCGCGAACGTCAAAACAGGGAAGCTTCCGGAACCCAAGACCACGCCTGCTGCCTTAGATAAGAATGCGAGGCCCGTAAGTAATCCTTCGATCCCGGCCAAGAGAGATTCGTCAGTGATCTCAGAGGAGCAGTTAAAGGAAACTACAGCACCAGAGAATTATATTAGAGCATACTCGATGTTAAAAAATTGGGTGGATGCCTCGCTAGAGATTTACAAGCCTGAATTGCAATACGTGCTTTACCCAATCTTTATTTACATTTTTTTGATACTGGTTTCAAAAAATGCGGTACATGCCAGACGTTTCTTTGACCGTTTCTCCCCAGATTTTAAACTTAACCACAGTTCTGAAATCAACAGACTATTTAGCGTTAATTCGGTAGACCATATCAAGGAAAATGAAGTTGCTAATGCGTTCCATACAAACCGTTATAGAGTTTCGATTACTCGGACTACTTTGAACTTGTTGCTTTATTTTCTTAATGAAAATGAAGGAGTTGGGGGATCGCTTATTATTAGTGCAATCAATCAGCACCTAGACCCAAACATTGTAGACACTGTTACCTCCAAAGATCAGCTGGCAGATGGTATCAAAATTCTCGAAAAAGGCAACAGTACCGACACGCACATAAACACTGCTCCCATCAAGCTTGGTCCATACCCTCGAGACGAAGAATTTTCTAAAGAAATCGAAACAGAACTAAAGATCAGGGACGACCAGGAGAAACGAACTGATAAACATACGCTGGTTCAAGAATATAAGGCTATGAACAACGAGCCATACGACGTGCCCGAACCAGAAGTCAAGGAGGAAGAAGGTGAAAAAAAAGAGGACGATGAGGCACCGCTCCCCAAAGTCGAAGAAAAGAAGCCCACAACCAAGCCTGTAGCCCAACCTGAGGATGCTAACATGGAATCTCCTGCTCTAGATGCAATCCCTCTGCCACCCAAAACAACCCTCGATATAAAGTTGGAAGTGCAAAAAGTTAAAGAGTCTAGGGATGCTATCAAGTTGGACAATTTACAACTAGCATTGCCCAGTGTCTGCATGTATACATTCCACAACACGAATAGGGACATGACGTGTTTGGATTTTAGCGACGACTGCCGGCTGGCCGCCGCAGGTTTTCAGGATAGTCAAATTAAACTTTTTTCTCTTGATGGATCGCCTTTGAGCAACAAGTACGACCCAGAATTGGCCGATGATGCTACATCTAAAACATTAATAGGACACAGCGGTACAGTTTACTCTACAGATTTTAGTCCAGATAACCGCTACCTAGTTTCAGGATCAGAAGACAAAACGGTACGATTGTGGTCCTTGGACACGCATTCAGCATTAGTAAGTTACAAAGGCCACAATCATCCTGTATGGGACGTGAAATTCTCACCTTTGGGTCACTATTTTGCCACAGCCTCCCATGACCACACGGCCAGGTTATGGTCCTGTGACCACATATATCCGCTACGAATTTTTGCTGGTCATCTAAATGATGTAGACTGCGTCTCTTTTCACCCCAACGGTTGCTATGTCTTCACCGGCTCCAGCGATAAAACTTGTAGGATGTGGGATATTGCCACAGGTGATTCTGTAAGATTATTCCTTGGGTTGACAGCACCCGTAATTTCTACCTGCGTTTCTCCAGACGGTAGATGGCTTTCCACAGGTAGCGAAGACGGCATAATCAATGTGTGGGACATTGGAACAGGGAAGCGTTTGAAACAAATGCGCGGACATGGGAAGAATGCTGTTTACTCGCTAGCGTACTGCAAGGAGGGCAACACCCTTATCAGTGGCGGCGCCGACCAATCTGTGCGAGTTTGGGACCTGAAGAAAGCTACTACAGAGTCCGGTCCTGAACCAGAACAGCCTTTTGTGGGCTACTTGGGTGACGTAACTGCATCCATTAACCAAGATATCAAAGAATATGGCCGCAGAAGAACGGTCATACCCACCAATGACCTTGTCGCATCTTTTTATACCAAGAAGACTCCTGTCTTCAAGGTCAAGTTCACGAGAAACAATTTGGCCCTAGCAGGTGGTGCATATAGAGAGTGAGGAGGTAAAAAAAGTCTGTATAATATTAACGCTCTGTCTTTATTTCTTTATTAGTCTAAAATGGGCTTCTGCGACTCCCATACCCTGGACAGTGACGCCTCGTATCCCCGGTAATATGTTTGCCAATAAACAAACCACTGCGGTAATACAAAGATGTAAAAACATGCCAGAGACCACGCCAAAATTGCATATGACAGTCCCAATGCTAAAATGACAAAGGTGAAAACGATGACGCTAAATACCACCGCAAATAGACGCGCATTGAATACTATTAACTTCGGGAGAATCAAGTTAAGCTGAATGCATATGAGCAGAAAGCAGAATACTTGAGTAGATGAATCTAACCGTGAAGCAAGCACTGTTACGATTGCCAATAAAAGATTAGTCGACAAATTTGACGTCTGGGACTTTGGATTCGGCGACATTGACCCCACGTACGCCAGCGTCAGCCAAAAGGCGAGGGTCCAAATAGAGTTAGAAGCCGTAGTCTTGGATAGAGATTTCAACACCGGAGAAAGCGTCAGCATGGCAAATGTTATCACAAGAGATGACTTCAGTACCACCCGATGTGGCGTCGTCGACCTCCAACTGAGGTATAGTACGAATGCCGTCATCGCAGCAGCGTAGGGCATGGGGTCTATTTTGTAATGATATATGAAAGTGAACACAATAAATACTAGGGAAGTCTTGAGTAATTTATTGTAAAAGAGCACCAGGTCTGTTCTTACTTGTTTCACGGACGCCGCTGATGCCGGCGAAGGCTTGGCAAACTTACCCCTGTATCGCAGTTTCTTGACATAATTAATGAAGTCCGGATCTGTATAGTTATCTGGATAGTCTTGACGGATCCACAGGCGCCGTTTCCATGGCTCACGAATGTTGTTCATGCTCCCTTTCATATGCTTAGATTGAAGAGCTTGCCTGATGCATCACTGTTTTTGTTTTTGTTTTCAATCGTGAAAAAAATGAATCGTGCTCGAACAATCGCTCGCCTCTTTCATCTACAGGTATATTATCAACTCACGAAGAGAAAAAAGGGGAAGGCCAGACAACAAGGCTTACCAGGATGGCGAGTACATCTGCGGCATCTTCAGTAAGACACATTGGCACTAATGAGGAGGAGGACGACTCAGATACTACCACGTATAGATACGTGCCCCGAACCCTATTACAAGGCGGTCCCTTTTATGCCACAGCAGACGAAGGCCGAATTGGAGGCAGTAATGGGGCTAAGAACAATAAGAACAGAAACTGTAACAGGCGCAGGAGCACTGACGACAAGCTGGGCCTGAATAGAGCAAAGTCAGTAAATTTGACTCCCTTCAAGAGCGATAACGGGCGTTCCCTGGCAGACAATTTCACGGGCCCACCTCTGAATTTGACCGCCACTGATGTGTATGATGATATGACAGGCAGAGGTGACAGCAACTTCAAATTATCCGAAGAGAGTACGACGCAGCACCAGCCCCGCCATTTGAACCTCGAAGACATCGATATCCAAAGTGTACACGGGAAGGACCACTACGGCAAGCTGGAAGCAACCCCCGTTGCTGACCACCAAGACAAATTATGGACCGAGATCGATGCACTTGACGACGTGAAAAGATTAGCGAGCAGCGAGAATATGTATGAAGGATTTCCTCCCGACTTTGAACAGCAATTGGAGAAACTACGCAGCGCGCATTCCCACTTGCTGAAGACTATGCGTGAGAAGGATGTTCTCCTCGAAAGCGGCAGAAACTCTGAGAGCACCGTGGCCAAGGGAATCAGCAACAACGTGAGCCGCGTCGTCACCCAAGCTACGGGTGCAAATAGTCACGAGCTCACGATCGGACCCAGTAGCACACCAAGCATGGGCATTGGCCCTGGTGGGCCCGGGCTTGGCGAGGGCTCTAGCACCATTGCTACTGAGGGCGAAGGTGCTGGCGTCAGTGCTATAAGTGGCAATCAATCCAGAAGCACAGTGCCAAAAAGAGGTAAGCCGCCCTCCCTAATCCAAGTTGATGAAGACAGGTACGTGCAGGAGATCACGAGGATCATAAAACAACTGAGGACGTGAGACACCACGACTACACAATTTATATGTAATTGCAGCAAGAGATGTGCTCGAGCTGCTGCTTACCAACACCGGCACCGTCGACGCATTCCAATCGAAAAATCATCTGCGAAGCTGCGAAGCAGTCAACCTTTACTACAACATTTGAACCAAACGCTTATACTCCAAGAGTTACACGACTGACTTTTTCGCGTAACTGGCTGTCCTCGTATTTTTACTACTATCACATTTTTTTTTCAATTTTTCGGCCGGGCACTAAAGCAAAAAAGCCGCCGAGTTTTACTCTTACCACTCACCATTCAATCTTACCGGGGAACTATTACTCAAGGAAACGCTGTTCTCGTTACATACATATCAAACAATCTCCTTGTTCTATTGACGTTATACCTCCACTGTATGCCACTGTTTTTTATGCAGGTCAATTTGTGCGGCATTCGATCGCTCGGCCAGCTCAACCCCGTGAATTCGGCTTCCAGCGCCGAGGACGTTTGACACATAGCTAAGAGACTTCTGCGGACAAATGTTCTGGGCGCATTGTTTCCTTTACGGATAGTTCCAAGCAGGAATGAACTCACTCACATACGACATTCCTCCTGACTCGGAAATCGGCCTCTAGGGCGACAACTTTCAGAACAAATAATGTCAATGTACAATATCATCCACCCACTCACACACAAGGCACGGCTTGTCACGCGGCTTGGTTATCACTTTTGCTTTTTTTTGTTTGTCTTGACTTGACTTCACTGCAGGGCAAGAGCAAAACGAAAACGGTCGTTATTTATCGCATTATCGCAGTACCGCGGTATAACCGTCCCTTAGTTACTCCGCCGAATCGCCGATGTCCCCCTTTCTGGTTGTTGATTACAAGTGACGAGACAATTTGTACTAGACATAAGGACACATAAGTTGTGTGACTGACTTATGCCCAAAATGCTACGACATTCCTTAAGCTTCACAGCTATTAGAGCCGACTGCTGCAACGCCGTGTCCACAGACCCAAATGTGCAAGGCTATGTGCGTATGGATCCATTCATCAAGCGACATTTCCAGACAATAGTCCGGACATGAACGGCCCAGCCTATTTACCCCAGGTGCCTACTAGACAAATCGTCCGAGTCCGATATATCTATAGAAGACCGCATGGCTCGACAGAGGGACGTCGCATTGCGTTCGCCGTAAGTTCTCCAGATTCAGAAATCGAGAGGTCCACATGCCACTAGCTCTTCCCCCCCCCCGCGCTAGCTGACCAATGGTGCTACGAATGCAGTATTTTTGTGACACTTTTTGCCACGGTCTGCCACCACACCTTGATCAATATCCGATAACTAATGGTCTATGTACCAGGGCAACCGAAAGTTGTACGGCGGTTTCTAACGATGCATTTTTTTTTGCACGCGGGCCCGCTGGACTCGCGGCGATGAGTAGGCAAAAAAGCATAATAAGGTTGGTTTCAGCTGGAAGCCCCAAACGGTTGCACGCCCGAAGGGTGCGCGGAGGTAGCCGTTACACGGCTCCGATGTTGCACTTACTTGATTGCACTGCACGGAGGTCTTCAGTGCGTCCCTGTGATGTCTTGGAGAACAGCCATGCTACAGAAAATGCACGGCAACGCATCGTACAGCCCGTGTTTTGTCTGATAATGCATCTACTGGTAGGTTATTTACATTTCTTGAAGCGGAAAGGAAGTATCCTGGTGATCCTTGCGGGTCTAATGATCCAGTATTACCGGCCTTATATAAAGGCAGTAGGTGGGGCGAGGAGCGTGGGGAGGTCAGCGTAAAAGCAACGCTCACAACAGAGAGATGGTGGGAGAGCACTGTATGCAAGCCAGCCAGCCGTTGGAGGTGTTCCAAGAACTGTCCACACCAGTAGAGGACTTGCTCCAGCCCGGGTTCCTGGATAACTGGAACTGGCTGGAGGGAGAGTCGTATCCCTCTGGCACGACAATAAATGGCTCAGCTGTGGGAGTTGCAACAGGCAGGCAGCGTCAGTGCGAGCCCAGTGAGCAACAGTCGCAGCAGTCGCAACAGCAGCTGCAACATGAGCAACAGCAGCCGCAACAGCAGCAGCTGCAGCTGTGTACTCACACGAGCAGCCAGCATCAGCTGCATACGCACACACATTCGCACTCTGAACAAGTGGGCAACGAGCTGTTCGACGACTCCATTTCTCCCCAGTTCCTGCGCCTGCAAACCCCGAGAGGCGCAGAATATGACCAAGAAGAAGAGAAGGAGGAGCGGGAGCAGAGTCACCGGGACATCTGCAAGATTATCGAAGCGCCGCCCACTCCAGGACTATCGCTGCTGGAACAGCTCCACCTCGATCAACCACTCATGGAGGTAATCGCCAACAAGCACAAGCGGGGCTACTACAGATGCACACACTGCCCCGAGACGTTTTCGAATATTTTTGAGTACGCCTCGCATATGGACGAATTTGGCATCAAGAGGGAATTCAAATGTCCCTTTGCCCTGTGCCCTTGGAAAGTGCTCGGGCTGCCCCGCAGGCCAGACCTGCGCAGGCACTGTGCCATACAGCACAAGGACCATCTGCCGGCAGACCTGAAGGAAATGCTGAACCTGAGAGACGAGACCTATCCCACGTTGCAATGCCCCCACCAATACTGCGATAAAGTCTTCCACAGGAAAGACGCCTACAACCGTCACATCTCAATAGTGCATGAGAAAATGGGTTCTCGCTTCAACAAACGTATGTTTCAGATCTTGGCGGACTGCCCTTTTGAGAAGGAGGCTGATCGGCAGAGGTACGTCAGGACAAGGATGAAATCAAGAAGGTCGAGCACTGGAGGAGGTCAGCAGCAGGGTGGAGGGGCTGGCCGTCGCGCCCGCAGACACAGCATCTCTATTGCTGGCTTTCGTTAAATGAACATGCGCAGGAACGCTTCGTCATTTTTAGTTGTTTGAACTCGCAGGAGAGCGCACGTGGGGGCGGCCTGCAACTGAATTTATCAACAAATTTAGTACAAGGGAGATATATTGAACCTAATATTCATTAAAAAACAAATCGATTCGGATCAAACCAAGTCGAACGAACCAAAACAAAATCAAAGTCAAGTAAAATACAGAACGTCAAAGTTCAGAATGCAAGATTAGTTGTAAACTGTCCTGCCTGTCTTGCGCAAGCGGTGCACAATTTGATGTGCAATATTAGCTGATAAACGCGCCGCAAAGCTGGCGCACAGCAAGCGCCTGGCCTTATCGCCACGCGCTGAAACGTAAAACTTCGCCGAACTGGGCGTTCGACTTCTTGGGCAACTGAGGCAGAACACGAGCGACGGCTGTTAGAAGGAGATGCCATTGTGCGGGGCCCACTGGGCCGCTTACGCAGCTATGGCAACAATCAGCCATCTATCTTGTCAATTTGCCTATCAATTTCAACATTTTATTTTCCCAGGATGGAATGATAGACGAACGCTTGGAGCCCTTGCATACAGCCCGTGCGCCTCCGTTAATCCCCCCCCGGAGTTAACGAGCCCCTAGTGAGCAAAACTAAAGTTGAGATTACCGCTACGGGGGTATCCGCCTTGGTTGTGACAATCCCAAGCTTTCCTCTTTTTTTTTTTTTTTTTTTTTTTTTTTTTTTTTTTTTTCAGTATTATGTAACTATTTTCGAGATGTCTTTTTTTGACGCTTATTATCGAGGCGCTTCCATTGCTTGGCAAAAGCTGCGACTAATAAACGTTAAAACACATTTGTCACAAACCTTGCTAGAACGAGATGTCATACATGTCCCTGATACAACCACAGAGTGCCAAAATGAAGGCAATTGGTAAATAGGCAAATAATCTTGGCTCTCGTGATTTATTCCTATTATCTGTTACTCCGATTTTCCTCCAGATCCGTCTCGGGAACCCGAACCCCGTTCTTTGCAATGTGCTCAACGTTGCAACATCCATTGCTGTGACCACCTCCCTGCTCTGATGCCTGATCCTAGACGTTGTTGCCTCCTCGACGTCCTATGTATGCCACATCCAAACACCGCGAACAAGGGGCGTGGAGGGGATGTCTGCACCCGACCACGAGCCATGAGTTGCGAAACACGACCACAAGCCATGATATTCAGCAACGTGATTAACGAATAACAACAACGTTTGAAGAAAACGTTTGGTTTATCCCCACCAACGACATCAAGCCAAAAGCACTAAGCTGTATCGCTGCCACGTCGCTATATGCTGGTCTATCCTGCTCTGCGAGCTCACTCTTACTACAAATCAGTAAAAACCGAATAAATTTCAGACTATAATGCCACAAGACCAAAAGTGTTCTCATCCCTCATGGCATGCTGCAATGCCGTGCTGCAATGCCATGCCTAGAACGTCTATGCTACGATCAAGTTGCACTTATTTTTTTTTTACTTCGTTTTACCGCATTCGCCTCACTACCTGCGCTACCAACTACTACAACTGCTGTTTGCCGTGTCATGCTTGGATTGCCTTGGTAATTTCGTGAAGTATTAACTTGACAGGTAGCCATTCAGGATTACGAATCCGTACATTGTGACTACGTTTCTTTTCGCCCTTTTTCGTCAGCGTTCTCCCTTTTCACCCAGTGAAGGCCTATTATGAAATATATATAAGGGAGGCTCTAGACCAGCAGGTGGCAATTCATGGTTAAACAGTTCGAAGTCTGTTTTCTGAATTTTGCCAGATAACCAACACATCATGTCTCAGCCTGCACAAAAGAAACAGAAGCTTTCGTCCTTAGACCAGTTGAAGGCTACCGGTACCGTTGTCGTTGCTGACTCAGGTGACTTCGAATCAATCGCGAAGTACCAGCCACAGGACTCCACGACCAACCCATCGTTGATCCTAGCCGCCGTGAAGGACCCAAAATACGCCAAGCTGTTGGATGTGGCTGTCGCGTACGGTAAGGAACACGGTAAGACCGTGGAGGAAAAGACCGAGAACGCCATTGACAGACTGTTGGTGGAGTTTGGTAAGGAGATCTTGAAGATTGTCCCAGGTAGAGTGTCCACTGAGGTGGATGCCAGGCTGTCATTCGACAAGGAGGGCACCGTCAAGAAGGCTCTTCACATTATCGAATTGTACAAGTCCATTGGTGTGGACCCTAACAGAGTGCTGATCAAGATTGCCTCGACTTGGGAGGGTATCCAGGCCGCCCGTGAGCTAGAGAAGGAGCATGGTGTGCACGTCAACTGCACCTTGCTGTTCTCTTTTGCCCAGGCCGTTGCCGCTGCCGAGGCCCAGGTCACCTTGATCTCTCCCTTCGTGGGCAGAATCATGGACTACTACAAGGCCAAGACAGGCAAGACCTACGCCGGTCCCGAGGACCCCGGTGTTTTGTCTGTGAGAAGAATCTACAACTACTACAAGAAGCACGGATACAAGACGATTGTCATGGGTGCCTCCTTCAGAAACACTGAGGAGATCAAGGCGTTGGCCGGTGTGGACTTCTTGACTATCTCCCCAGGTTTGTTGGACCAGCTGTACAACGGTAGAGACGCCGTGCCTAAGGTCTTGGACGTTGAGTCCGCTAAGAAGGAAGGTGAGGACAAGGTTTCGTACATCAACGATGAGTCCGCCTTCAGATACGAGGTTAACGACGACGCCATGGCCACCGACAAGTTGGCTGACGGTATCAGACGCTTCTCGCACGACATCATCTCCTTGTGGGAGTTGGTGGAAAAGAAAGTGTCCGCCTAAGTAATTGTTTTTTAGCGTCTATATATAGCATTAAATGAACTATCTACGAGCGATGCAATAGGGATTCATATGACAATTGGCTTTGTTTCGACGTGCCGTATTCGGGATCGTCGGGAATTGGCGTTCTGACGGTGCTGAACTTGTGGTATTCGCCTGCGGCTTGGTCTGTTGCTGATCGTTGCCTTGAAAGGTTTCATTTTAAGCGCTAGCGACGGGCGCTGTTCCCGAGCACTCTCAATGGTTACCACATAACGTGACGATAGTCGCAGCTCCTCGCCAAACCTGCTAGGATCTAGAATCCTTTCCAGCTCTCTCGAACTTTTCCGTACAGCTGCCAGTTTTCCGCCTTCATCAGTATAAAGCAGAAGCTGGCCTGATTTATACTTTAAGATACCATCATGCCACGACTTGCGCTTCTTGCGAACTTGGTCAGAGTACTGGCATTGATATTCCGCCATAGGGAGTGCATGTTTGAGTGCATATTAAATTTCTATGTTGTGTTATATAGTACAACGCGAAATCATTCACATCCAAGACCCACTCCGAAACCCACGCCGATTCCTACAAAGGCGCCCAAGGTTTCCAGGATGCCAAAATACAGGCAAGAACGCCGGAACCAAGAAACATCGATATCCCAAAGGAACCCCTGCAGCAGTGTGCTTCTGTAGTCAGACTTCGTGATCATTCTCATGACTTTATAGTCAGAGAACCCACCTTTGCGACCTATCGCTATCATGAAGAACAGCGGGGGTACCACCATACAACCTAGCAGTACTAAAATAATGCGCCCTATACTATAAGTGGCAAGAAATCGCGATTCAACTGAAGCATTTGAAGAGTGCATCGACGAAGAATCTACACGCTGCACCGGCATCTGGTCAGGAAGGTAACCTTGTGACCTGGGTTCTCGTATGGAGCCCCGACCAGCAGTGACTTCCCATTGCGCCATTTTGAGCCTTAATTCATCTTGGAACTGCTCGAGAGATTCCAACGCAAGGTCAACTTGTGAATCCGTTAACCCTTCCGGCCTATGTAGGGTCTCCCGCTCGATTGCAAGTTTAGGCAATTGCTGCGTTGGTTTGAATTCTCGAGGCTTCACTACTTGACTTGGATGGGCTGGCGACTCCTCCTCCGGCTGATTAACTTCGACTTGTAACTGCTCCCCAGGCTGCTTTGCTTCGACCTGTGACTGTTTCTCTAGCTTTGCTTGCTCAGGTATTTTTGGTACACACTGTGTCTCTTCAGGCTGTTCCAGTATCACCTGTTGTATTTCCCGCTGCCTTGGACTTCCTATGACAGGGCGAAGAACAGGAATTTCTACGGCTGCATGTTCGGGAACCGTGGGGACCAAGATTTTATTCAACAATGAAGGGCTATGAGGTCCTTTTAATTTCTGCCACGACCTATCCGGCGACAGCGGTGTCTCCGGCGAAGGCGGCACACTTTCGCTGATAGATTTTCTAGAAAGGTTGAAATCTTGGGGCGTGAAGTCCACGGCTGATGCCGGGCGCGTACTGCAGCCCAATGGGGCAACGTCCAATTGTGCTTCATCTTCAAGCATTTTTACCATGTCATCCATTTCCTGCAATTCGTTCCGCGAAGACGCTATCATGGAAGGCTCTTCATCATCTATCAAAATTGATGTAGATACCGTTCTCATGCCACTTGAGCTCCCACTCGGATTGGATATTTGCTGACTTGTATTAATATGATCTCGAGCGTCTTCAAACCGCTGATCAAGGCTATCCACAATCGAATGTCCCACGCTGTCGTTTACCGTGTGATACGTGGTAGCTCCCGTTGACTCAGCTGTCTGACTCGATTGCTCGTCGTCGATGCATGCTGGAGGTGGAGGTGGAGGTGGTAGTGTTTCAGCTTCTGTTATGTGCTTCGTTTCAATTGAGGATTGAGCCAATTGGTCATGAATGAATTTTTGTTTTTTCTTGATGGGTCGCGGGGATGTTGCACTCGAGTGTTCGTTACTTGCTTTGTTTTGAACTGCCACGCTCAGGTCATCAACCTCTGCATCAATGCTATTAGAATTCTTGTCATCCTCCACTGTTTGCTTGATGGAGCCATCCTTCAATGTGCTATACGTTTCCACAACATGCCCTGGTTGGATTATCTCTTCTTTTGGAACGTCTTCCGAATGACTGCTTCCCTCAGCAGCATTACTAGATTCCGTGCTAGAAAGGTCTGAATGAGAAGGTGGAATTATAAGTCTTGAGTCGTCTAAGTAAACACTGAGTCCCCTAGAGTTGTTTTTACCGTTATGACCGGCATCCTGGTTATTGAAATCTTCGACAAAAAGCGAATTGTGCTGTTGTCTCGGTCGTAATATGCTAGGTTCTGTGGTGTAAATTGACGAGGAATCATCATCGTTTGTAAATGACCGACATGGCTCTGGCATCTTCCATGCAACTTAAGTCGAGCTTTCTTTTGTCTCCTTACTACCTGCGTCATAAACTAGCTAAAAGAGGATTTCCCGTTGTGATGTTGCTTCGGTGCTTCTATGCCCCAAATGCTTAAACTACTAAGCTAACCTCTTCCAACAAAACTTCGATGTCAACTACCAAACTCAACTCACTTAGTGTGCCTGCTGTCTACTTGGGCAGGGGGAAGTAGTACGATTATAAAGTAAAGTTCGAAACAATCACTGTCACCTCCTTACCCCAATGCAGTTGTGTAAAAGAAAGTAACAAAAAAAGAAAGACACAGAGATTCTGAATTAAGTTTTCGTTTGCCAATTTGACTGCCATTTACCATCTCATTAACACGCTATCTCTAGCGCGTAACTATTTATTGATTTACATTTTGTTTTTTTTCAGTAATCGATAAACAAAGTAGTGTTGACGTTTTTTGTTTACGTTATTTTTCTGGTTTTCTTCCTGTCACCTTACAACACGCCAAATTCATCTCCACCAGCATGACAATAATAAACACGAAAGCTGCTATGGTAGATAACTAGGCGTCCATTCTTAATTAGTGGTGAAGTTGCAACCATTATGCTCTCAGACTGTAATACCTGTACATGCCCCGTTCTATGCAACCAAAAACTTCATACTCATCCACTACTTGCAGGTGCAACTGGTATTTGAGAGTTGTTTCCGGATCCCGGGGGTCGTAGATGAATTCATGTGGGTGAGAATAGTAGTAATTCTGAGGCTTTATTACTGGCATAACCATGGATGTAGAGGAATCAACTGTGGACGGTCTTTGGTGCAGGGAGAGCGGCCTTGCACTCGAAAACCTCCGCAGGCTCAGTTGAGATCTGTTTCTCTGCAAGGACGGATCGTTCAAGTACTCCTCGTCGTTTTCTTCTACTTCTTCACCAATGCTTGGTGGTGCAGATAGTTGTGGTAAAGTACTGAAGGCATCAGACTCCATGAATCGAGAGTGTAGATCATGCATAGACCTATCCCAGTAGAGACCGCTTCTAATTCTTCCACGACTGTTAGTTCTTGAGAAAGTCGTTGAGCTGACACTGGCCGCATAATTATCAGAAAGGGTTCCATCATCAGATACCTCATCTTGGCTATATCCATCCTCATTTTCTTCTGCGATGGCATCGCTTAACGATATATTTTCATTTTCGTTATGATGTGCCATAACTCTCCAGCCTCCTGGAGGTAACATTGGCGCGACAATAGGAGTTGCTCTACTCCCCAAAGTTACTCTGCCATTCCTGGTGAAAAACTGCGAAATGGGAGGCTTCAAATCTCTGTAACACTTCTTTCTCCTTACGCTACTTAATGGTATGAATCCACAGCCAAGCATTATTTTGCTTTGTACAAACTTGAGGAAATCAGGTTGCGTCACGATTTGAATGATTTTGTTACCATCAGAGTCATATTTTGTAACATTGCCAGTGGCTTCTAAATCGTCTCGGTTCAAATAAGGGTCTACTTTGTAAATCCAGTATCTTCTACCGTAGGAAGAATCAATGTAGCATCTCCATCTTATAACTTCTGCATCTGCCGTGTCCTTCAGGAAGGAATTTGGATTTTTGAAACGAAGAGCAGTTATTTCGTGCCTTGGATTGGATTTTTCAATCATTTGCCAAGCGTCGAATGAAACTTCAAGTGCAACTAAGCTGGGAGAGCTTGTATAGAGCGTAGAATCTTGAATGGTCCATTTATTGACGTAGGAGTTATTGGATAGGTTCAAAAATTTCAACTGCTGCATTCCTTGATCTTCATATAGCCACCATTTCTCTGACAAAACGTCCTCCGGTATAGGCGTCAAGAACTGAGATAGCTTTGAAACTGGTATATTGTTACCAGCAATACTAAGACTTTTTAATTTTGGAAAATTCCACTTGATGAATGTAAGGGCATCTTGGCAGTGAAAATAAAAAGTAGACCTTGTCACCGAGGTATCGTCCGATTCATGCAAAGGCATGCCACTGAGGTTCAAATACTGCAAGGTTTTATTGTGGCCATACTGGCACAATTTTCTAAGGAGGAAGGAAGTGTGTACTTCTGTCCACGATGAAGAATGTAGCATAGTATAGAGGTTCAGCCATTCCAAAGTTGCAAAATTATTTTCATCAGTCACTGCTGGATGGTAACTGAAAAATTCTAGAACGGCTCTAGGTGAGAGTTTCAGGCACATTGCCAAGGATAAATGAGTTAGACTCTTCAGATGCGGTACCTTATTGATCAAAGTATCATCGTCGATCGACGTGTGTGCCAAATCTAATTTTTGCAAATCAGGTAACATTCTCAGCATTCTTCCCAAAACAAACGAAGGTAAATCTGTGCAGTCGTTGAGTCCTAAGCATGTTATTTGGTAGTTTTCTTCAAGCGGTGAATCTGTTTGCTGTTCCTTGTCGAAACGATATAATCTATCCAATGCAATGATACAGCTATCTGTGAACTTAGCACCGGAGCAGCCACAAAAATCTAACACACTGAGTACTGTCCCGGTTCGGAGCAGGAAATAGATGATATTCTCATCCAAATCGTCTTGAATATGTTCACAGGCCAAAAACTCCCGCAGGGTGAATTTAGTTAAATGTAAAAATTCCAACAAAGTTTCGTTGGTCAGATTTTTGATCATTCGATTCATCTCTCCAGTCCTCCCCAACCCGATGGAGGTCAATTCTTGGAAGTCAACAATTTGCACTGTATTTCGTAATTCGGGGCGCTCCTTCAAAGTCCTAAGTAAATGGTGAAATCTCCTGGCGGTGGTCAAGTTACAATACCTATAGGCAAGAACCATACAAATGTGGGAGAAAGCCTTATTTACCGTCAGGTTACTTTTGATGAAAGTCCTGAAATTCTCGTTAAACTTTTCGGCATTACCAGGGTAATCATTACTCATAAGGTCCCTGAACTGGTAAGTAAGAATCTGGTATAGAATCTCTGGAGGCCATGCCATGATGAATGAGCTTTAGTTAACCTTCAGTACTTCTTCCCCTTTCCTCTACCTTTGTCTGTCCCCTTTGTGCATACAAAATATTTCATTTCAATATACGCGGGCACCCAGCTCATCGCATCGCCTATACATCAAAGACACCTTCAAAAAGTTCAATCAATAAATGCATATATAAAGTCACTAAAAGAACGCATAAAAATCATTTTCATATCATATTAATTAATCTGTGCGCTTCATAATCTCATCGTAAAGCATCTGTTTCAAGACCTCCATCGAAATTTCGCTGTCATCATTGGGCCTTTTAATTTCGTTGTCGATTTTCCAGAAATCGTCTTCCAAATTCAAAGGGGGGTATTCAGGTTCATCCTCAGGATCGTGGTATACTGCCAAGTATGGATGATTAAGAGCTTCAGCGGCACTGATTCTCTTATTAGGGTTGAAAGCGAGCATTTTATCTAAAAGATCAATCATTTCAGGGTTTAAATCCTGTTTACCTAGGACAACTTCCCACGGTAGCTTCGCTTTCATCGGTAAATTTCCAATATACTCCTTGGCCCTCTGGGACTTAATTGACTCAAAATCTTCGTAAGTAGGAGATCCCACCACCTCTAAAATTAGCCATAATTGGTGGTGGTAATCTCTACCGGGGAAAAGAGGTTTACCAGAGACTAGTTCAGCCAAAATGCAACCACACGACCATATATCCATTGCAGTTGTGTATTCTTGAAAAGTAAGCATGATTTCAGGTGCTCGATACCAACGCGTAGCCACATATTCTGTCATAAATCCAACCAGTGTCTCCCTTGAGTCACTACTACTTGCTAGACACCTTGAGAGTCCAAAATCGCACACTTTCAAGTCACAGTTTGAATTCAACAACAGATTCGAAGGTTTTAAATCTCGATGTATCACCTGTGCGGAGTGTATGGATTTTAAGGCTCTTAGAATTTGGTAAGTGAAATACTGAATGTGGTCATCACTTAAGGGATTTGTACCGATGTTGCTGATAATCCTCTGTAAATCTGTTTCCATCAGTTCTTGAACTAGGTAGACGGCATTCAACTTATCAATACTCGTTGGCCTTACCTTATCCAATATGCTGATAATGTTCTCATGGTCGTGAAAATAGCTCAGCAATTTGATCTCACGTAGCGTTCTCGTCACAAACATGCTCTTGCTAAATGGCTGGATTTTCTTGATGGCTACATATATACCCGTAGGCTTATGAATCGCTGAGCATACTGTACCATAAGCTCCTTCTCCGATGAGGGCTACCAGTTGGTACTGCGAAGGGATATCGAATGTAATGGTGCGTGGCATACTGTTGTTGAACTATATCACAGTTCCTACCTGCCGCTCAGCACTCACCCAACTTCTTATACTCGATGAGCTTCACTGGAAGTCAAGTTTCAGTTTAAATCAACTGAAAAATTCTTGAAAGAAAGAATGTCGCGATCCAATCTGGTGCGGAACACGAAATGAATTATCTAACAATGACGCGATCTCGTAAATTACATTGAGAAATAATCAAAGATCCGAAAGTATAAATCGTATTTATGATAGGTTACTTATATAGAGGCTGAGGTGCTCATTGATTTTGTTTTAGTAGCCTTCACGCTTTGCCGCTCGAGGAAAAAGCTAATTTGAAGAGGCCAAGCCACAGATCTCACACAACGACGACGGCGGCGGAGCGGCGATCTCGACATCGACGCGGGATCAGTTTTTATCTTTCGAGGGCGTGACTTTCTTTGCAACTGCTTTCGGGCGCAATACCGATAAGTCGAGCGAAGTTTAAAAAATGAAAGGCAATATAAGAGCGAAATAAAATATACCCATTGACATTAAGAATCCATCAGTTTGAAACGCATTGTTCAGTCAATCAAGGCTATGTCTGTCACAATTGTTGGAGGCGGTATCGTCGGTTTATATACT